>CANSZD010003177.1:565000-934093 GCA_947648045.1 Beta corolliflora
AAGTTCCAGAGTTGTAATAAGTTCAAGAGGGGACAAGTTTGCATTTTAATTTCTTAGGAGAGGAACTGGAGTTCCTAAGCGTGGAAATGCAATTAAGTTCTAGAGAAGGAATAACTCTTGTAGAAGTCAACCTAATACAAGTCCATGACCTACAATTGATAAAGTAGAATCAATTCAAATGCAAGTTCCAGAAGCAGGTTCCTGCAAAGTTTACTAAGTTCCTATTGGGATTTCTGAATGTTCTTATGGAACTGAAGATGTTATGAAGCTTCTAAGAGCAAAGACATGAAGACTAAATATATTTGTTTATGTTTAGGATTAATGTAAGTGTTTAATATGTTAAGGAAAGTATTATGGAACACAAGGAGCTATCTAAGTATGACAAAACTATTTGAGTAATTTTTGGAGAATATTTGTGAAAAATATTTTTGGATGTTAACCTTTGATTATTCCCTAAGAAACATGTTTTTCCACATTTCCTAAGATTACTCTAAGCGTTCCCCAAGTTTGTCAATAAGCTAGCTTTTACATGCCTTAGCATTAGGTGTAATGGTAGTTAGTGGAGAGAAATTAGGAGAAGGCTTTCAAGGAAACTTTCTTTATAAAAAGGAGCAAGAATCCTACCAAACAAATCACAACTGACATCCACAAAAACATTCTAAGCAAAAAAAAAATTTGCAAGTCATATATTCTTATTCATTTCCTAAAGTTCGTAATATTGTACTTAGCGTTTAAACACTAGAGTTTCTATATCATTCAAAGAGTTGTAAGTTGGGAAAAGAGTTGTGGGAAATCTTGAGTGACTTATACAGTTAAGTGGAGAGTATTGAGAGAGAAAGAGTAGCATAGTGATTGTGGAAATCATAGTGGGGAGAGTTAAGTTTCGAGTAGACTGGAACTTGCGAGAGTTTGGAGTTCCTAGTGGAACTTGCGATAGTGTGCATGTAATAGGTTATAACTAAGGTATTCCCTTATTATAATGAAGAGTTTAAATCCAGAAGAGGTTCTAGTTTTTCATTTTTTATTAAGAGAATAAGTTTCGACGTAAAATTCTCTCTTGCATTATGAGTTCCTATTTTACTATAGTTTATATTCCACAAATTAAAAGAGTCGATTATATTCCATATAAGCTACAACTACACTTCTTGCCCCTACCTCCGCTCTTGTAGTGTTCCATAAAGTTTAACAATTGATATCAGAGCTAGAACTCAATAAAAACAGACAACTATGTTGAGACAAGTTCCTAGAACAATATGAACATTCATGGAGATATTCATCAAACGCTCAAACTGAGGTAATTCCTAAATAATGGTCTAATATGAAGAAGAGGATTTTGAGAAAATTGAAAGTCATGCTATAGTTATAAAGCTCCTTCATTGTGGCCTTGGACCCCATGAACATAATAGAGTCATGGGATGCAAGAATGCGAAACAAATATGGGAACTTCTTCAAGTTACCCATGAAGGAACTAATGAAGTAAAACTCCTCAAAGACTAATCTTTTAATGTCTACGTATGAACAGTTTGAGATGTATCCTAAGCAAGCCTTACATCCAGGAGATGATTCCAAGATTCACTAGCATTACTAATGAGTTGGTTTCTCTTGGAAGAGAAATTCCTATTGATGAAGATATATTAGAAAGGTTCTAAGAAGCCTTCCAAAAGATGAAAGATGAAGAGTCAAGGTGACTACTCTTCAAGAGACAAAGGACTTCACCAAGTTCAACATTGAGCATCTTGGAGGTTCTCTCATGACTCATGAACTACATCTTGGAAAATAATGTCAATGAAATTTCTAGGAACAAAGGGCTTACTCTTATAGTAGATGATGATGATGAGTCGGAACCTGATGAGGAGGAAGTTGTCATGCTTGTGAGAAGGTTCAAGAGATTTTTACAACAATAGGAATGAAAAGGGTAGGAACTTTGGCAAAAATCCTATAAGTTCCACACCAGATCAAGGATGTTTCATATGTAGTGCTGATCACATCATCCGAGAATGTCCTCAGTGGGAAACTTAAAAGGAAATAGGTAATCTAGAGTTCCAAACAAGGATAAATCCAACAAAGCTACCTTTGCCAAACCTGATGACCGAAAAGCTATGACAACAACTTGGGGAGAGTCAGACTCCGATGAAGAAGAAGATAAATCTCAACCGGATGAAGATACAACCTATTTATGCCTTATGGCTAAAATGGATGATGAACCTAAAGTTCTAAAATAGGTAAATCCAGTTGTTCTTCATAATTTAACCATGAGTAAATTAATAGTTTTGCTAGTTAAAACTTTGAATGATTTAAAAATGCTAAGTGTTTTAAAGGAACAAAGTGATAAGGCTCTTGAAATTTGTAACAATCACATGACTTATATTAAAGGAGTTAATTCTGATGTTCAAGAAAGATTTTCCGATCTTTTGGATAATAATACAACTTTAAAAGAGTCGTTTGAATGAGTAAAGAATAAAAATATTCTTTTAAATATGGAACTAATTCAATACAAGTTATTTAACTTGAGTCATGATCCCACTAAATCTCTTGAAATTAATATGGTGATTTTTAATACTGACTTGGAAAGGTAAAATAACGATCTCATCACTATCAAGGAACGAAAGGAGAAATTAGAACAGAAACTCACCATGAAGGCTAATAAAAAGAAGCTAGTTCCTTTGGAAACTCCTAACTGGATCCTAAATCCACAAACTTAAAAACTGAGGGACTATTGGGTTTTTCATACAAGAAGTATGGAAACAAAAATAAGTATGTAGACTTACCTAGTGTCAAAACCTGTTCTTATTTTGGTAGTGGAGACCACAAGGATGATTTGTGATCTAAGAAAAAGGAATAGATTCTTAAAAATGTGACTATGGCTAAGAAATTTTGGGCAAAGGAAACTGATATTGTTGCGGGAAAGGAACACGAGGAAACTAGGGTTGCTACGACTAACAATTAGTTGTTTCTGCAGGTCCTTGTGAAAGAGAACAACAATTGGTATTTAGATAGCGACTATTCCAAGCACATGACAGGAGAAAAATTAATGTTTCTCTGACTAGAGGCCTATGATGGCCGAACTGTGACCTTTGGGGATAATAACGACAAAGGCGAAAGTTTTGTTATTCAAATAGTAGGAAGGTCAAGTTTCCATGCCATTGACAATGTGATCCTAGTTGATGGATTAATGTACAATCTCTTAAGTATACCACAATTTTGTGATAACGCTAACTCAGTTAGCTTTTCTTCTAATAAATGCAAAATCATTAAAATGACAATGAGGAAGTTATATTGGAAGGAACTATAAAAGGGAACACATATAATGTGGATCTCCATTATGTTCATAGGAACAGTCTAACTTGTCTAAGTTTATTGAAGATGCTACACTTTTATGGCATAAGAGATTTTGACATGCTAGGCTTTCACTGCTTGACAAAACTTAGATCTAAAGATTGAGTTAGGGGACTTTCTACTATTAAGTTCCAAAACCATAAAGTTTGTGATCTTGTGTGAAAGGAAAACATCTCAGTAACTCTTTTAAGCAAAAGAAAAGAAAAAGTAATTCAAAACCATTGGAACTCATATGTACAAATTTATGTGGTCCAATGAGAATTCAAAGGAAAAGTGGTAAAAAGTCTGTCTTGGTGATAGTTGAAGACTTTACTTGGGTTATTTTCTTAGTTTCTAAAGATAAAAGTTTAATGAGTTTGTTAAGTTTGCTAAGAAAATTCAAAGAACAAAAAGACATCAACTTATTCATATAAGGTCGACGATCATGTAAAGGAATTCGAAAGAATACGAAAATTCTAGGTTTCATGAATACCGCAATGAACAAGGAATGGATCGTAACTTATCTACACCGAGGACTCCTTAACAAAATTGTGTATCTAAAAGAAAAACTGGACCTTGAAAGACATAGCAAGGACAATGTTGATAGCTAGTTCCTTTCCTAGGAACTTCTGAGCAGAAGCAGTGAATACAATGTGTTACATTATTAATAGAGTCATGATCAAGACATTTCTAAACAAGACTCCTTATGAACTACGTAAATGAACCAAGACCAATATCTCCTATTTCAGAACTTTTTGCAATAAGTGCTTTATTCACAATATTGGCAAAAGGAACTTAGCTAATTTTGATGCAAGAAGTGATGAGGCATTGTTCTTAGGCTTTATAATAAGAGATCTATTTTTGTGGAAGAAAGTGTGCACATAATTTTTTATGAAACTAACATTATCAAAAAATGTACAAGAACAAGAAGATTTTTGGACCAATAAAATTTTTAGATCGAGATAATGAGATCATAACATTAAAGCGGTTTAAGGATAAAAAGAATCAAGATAAAAGAGAAAATGCCGATGATCCAATCTTGTAACAAAGGAACCTCAAGAAAACCCCGAGGAACTAGCAAATGGAATAACATAGTAAGAAGCCAACATTGAGGGGGAATAAGGAACAAGTGTCGGCGGCTCGGTTCCAACCAAGACCGTGGAAGCATAAAAAATTTCACCCTATAAAACTTATCTATCATAAGTAACTTAGAGAAAGGAACTCTAAAGAGATATCAATTGAAGAACTTTTGTGCATTTCATGCATTCTTATCCCTAATGGAACCTCAAAATCATAAAGAAGCCTTAGAAGATGTTGACTAGAAACGACTACGCAAACTAAAACTCAATGAGTTCAAGAGGAACTAAGTGTGGCATTTGTAACTTCAGCCCAAGGATCAAAATGTCATTGGACTAAAATGGGTGTTCCGGAATAAGCTTGATAAATATGAAACTATCGTCGAAACAACGCAAGGTTGGTTGTTAAAGGCTACGATCAACAAGAAGGTATTCATTTCGATGAAACTTTTGCTTGAGTAGCTAGATTAGAAGCAATTAGAATTTTAATTATTTTTGTTGATTTTATGGATTTCAAGTTAGTTGTACCAAATGGATGTCAAATGTGCCTTCTTAAATGGAATTTTGGAAGAGGATGTATATGTGGAACAACCCCCGGTTCGGAAAATCCTATCTTTCCAAACTATTTTTGTAATCTTGATAAAGCTCTTTATGGGATAAAAAAAAGCTCCTAGACGATGGTATAGAAGGTTGTCCAAGTTCCTATTGCAAAATGATATTAAAAGAGGAAAATTTGATAAAACTTAAAAATAAAGAGGAACTGATTTATTAGTTGTGCAAATATATGTAGGTGATATTCTTTTTTGCGAAACTAACAATATCTTGTGCAAGGAATTTGCATATTTTTTGAGTAGTGAATTTAAGATGACTATGCATGATGGGTGAACTTAATTTCTTTCTTAGTTTGCAAATAAAGGAAACCGAAGATGGAATAACAACCCACCAATATGTAAAGGAACTACTCAAGAAGTACGAGCTTGAATTCACAAGAGTTAATAACACTCCAATAGGAATTGCTACTAGACTTGATTTAGATGTGATAGGAACCAATGTTGATCAAACGAAATATAGATGAATGATTATATCATTACTCTATCTAAAAGCAAGTAGACCAGATATTGCATTTTGTGTGAGGCTAAGTGTAAGGTTCCAATAAAATCCAGAGTCCTATTTGACAGTTGTGAAAGATACTCAGGTATATCAAAGGAGCATATGATCTATGTTTGTTCTATCCTAAAAGTGATACGTTTGGACCTAAAAGATATATTGACTATGCTGGAGATTTGGGCAATAGAAAAAGCACATCAGGTTTGGTTCAATTTCATGGTTCATGTTTAGTTATTGGGGTTCTAAGAAGCAAAACAGTGTTGCTATGTCTACAGGTAAAGCAGAATATGTAGTTGTTGTTGCATGTTGCTCTTACATATTATGGATAAAACAACAACTTGGAGATTTTGGTATTCTATGATGGTGTTCTAATAATATGTGATAATACTAATGACATACGCATTTCAAAAGATCTAGTGCATCATTCTAGAGTTAAACATATCCATATTAGGCATCACTTCTTAAAGGAAAACATTGAGAAAGTTTTAATTAAACTAAACTGTTGTCAAGCTGATAATGAGATAGGAGATATAATAACTAACCCATTGAGTAGGAAGAAACATGATGACACTAGAACTTGGAATGATCAAGCTAATCTGAATGCACAAAGGACTCCCCTACAAGGTAAAACTTATTTATATGCGTATAGCATAATATTATCCTTAACAATTAAAAATGTGAAAACATATTTGTAATCTTTAAGGTATGATGAACTGCTCTGATGATTGAATGCTTTGGTATATTTGAATTGAGTTCATGTATATTAGCTATAAGTGTTCAAGTAATTTTTTTTTTCAAGAGTTCCTATTTAATGAAGTAGCAAGCGTTCTTTTTCTTTTCTCATATTTTTTTTCTTAATTTTATCCTTAAATTCGAAATTCTAATTTTATCTTTTTACCCTTATATTTTTTTTTTCTTGTTAAGGGTTTTATTCCTAAACAAAATCTTAATATTCCTTTTTATCTTTTTGTTAATATGTCCCTAGATTTACGCTTTCAATTGCCATCTTCTACATTGTTCCAAATAATTGATAAACATCTACTTCTTTTATAAACCCTTCGTCTTTTCTCTCTCTCTCTTCAAACCCGAACCAAATTTATACCAAACGAAACATTGTCCATCATCTTCCTTCACCAAATTTGAGTTCCTATAAATTTGCAATGGTGAGGACAAGCGAAAACACACCTCTTCCTTGCCAAAAACGCAAATGAAACTCGAGATTGATCACCTACTCCGATACATACTTCACCAACTCAATCTCCAATTCCCTTAACCATACTTTGTTTAACCCGACCTTTTGCAATTGAAGCTCCAAAAGAAAAATCTAACCCCTAACCCCGAAGTTCCTCACATGCTAGAAACCAAAAAGCTTGCTCCAAAAGAGCAATAATTGAACTTTCTATGGAAGTAGAGAAAGCTTCATCAAAAGGAGAACTTAAGAAGCAAAATGTGCTGGAACAGAAGGCTCAAGATCTGGTTCCAGGTTTTGTAATTAACATGGTGTGGTGCCAGTCAAGTAAGTTCCAAGAACTTCTCGATTTAATTGCGCACCAAAAGTGGGAAAGTTTGTTAGGAGAACATTCTAGCAATGTATTTTATTCTGATGCCATGCAATAATTTTGTCATGCTTTTAAGTTTGAAAATGGAGTTTGTACTGTTCAAGTAGTGATAATAAAACCTCATTCTCATTAAATATCGATTATTTAGCAAATTCATTAAGAGTTCCAAATGAGGGTTTTGATCTTTCTTTAAAAGGTAGATATAATGTGCAAATTGGTAAAGCACAAAATTAAGAAATTTTGGAATTTATTGGTGGTAACGACAATTTGAGTGTAACTAAATAATATAATTTATCTCCTCTTCATAAACTATTTTTCAACATTGTAAGGAGTATTTTGCCTCGTAGTGAAAAGAAAACTGAAGCCAATTTGCTTGATGCTTCATTAATTTATTATCTAGCCAACAAAATTCCTATTAACTTTCATTTTCTAATGATAAAGTTGCATCCCTTATCTCAAAATTGGTTATGGTTGCTTGCTAACCTCTGTTTTCAACAATTGTGGGGGTGTATTTGACCAATTATGAATCCATCCCTCTCAAAACATAGCAAATTATCCAAGAGCAAACCCTTCTTTACTTAAACCTATGTGTTGTGAATGAGAAGGTGATCTATAATGGAGGAAGAGAGCAGGAAGAAGAGGGTGATGATGATGAAAGCGGAGTGCCTACACCTATGCAAAAGGAACTACTATAGGAGAAATCGGATGATAAGAAGAGGGAGTAAGGTAGAGCAAGAAGATTAACGTACCACTCGTGTAGTGAAGGATGGACTCCCTGTATAGTTGGATATAATTGGTGAGGAAGTCAAAGAAGAGGAAAAGGAGAAGGAAAAGAATGAATAAAAAAAGAAAGAAGGGGAAGCCTCTAGGTCCTCAAAGAAACCAAATCTGGTTTCAAGAAAGAGAACGATATTTTCTACAAAAGGTAGTGGAACTCTCATTGTTGCTGCAATAGGAGTTCAACTACCTTTGGTGGTTTTGGTGGTAGTTCCTCCAAATCTGCTATGGAGACTCTACTAGAACACAAGCTAAGGTCTCTACGAATTCTATGTTGGCGACCTTGGAGAATGTATTTGGGCAGCTTATGTTGGTGGAAACCAAAGTGGGTTTCTTGATGGAAACTATACGAGAGATGAAAAAGGAACTTTATGAGCATAGCCAACAAGTTTCGTAGTCACAAGAGAAGATCCCCAAATGCATTGAGGGACTTGCTTTTGAACAAAGTTCAAGAAGTTGAAGAAGCCCAAACACCTCCAACAACTGACTAACCAACTTAGTCCTCCTTTTAAACCTATGTTTTGTTGTTTGGATTTAACAATGTTTTTATTTTTCTTTTTGGTATGTAATTTTTTTGGGAGAATTGTTGCTTTTTCTTTTTATTTTCTATTTTGCTGCTTAGGAACTTCTCCGTAATTCTGCTTGACCTTAAAAACTTAATGAATGGAATTTTGTTTTGAGTATGCTTCTATGTTGGTGTATGGACAAGAACCTGTCCTTTTTATGCATCTAACCACTTTCAGTAACTGTGGTGCGGTGTTGGGATAATTAGTATTGATTGCCATTTCCTTTTTGTTGATGCCAACCAGAGGAAGAATGAGTGCATACTTCTGAGGATTGATCTAGTACGTATGTTACTGGTTTCAAAATCGATATGTGGATCCATTACTCAAAAGAAATAAGTTCTAGAGAAGGAATAACTCTTGTAGAAGTCAACCTAATACAAGTCCAAGTCCAAGTCCAAAACCTGCAGTTGATAAAGAAGAATCAATTCAAGTGCAACTCCTAGAAGCAGGTACCTTCGTTCCTACGGGGATTATTTATGAATATAATGATCTGATGGAGCTAAATATGAATTGAAGCTTCTAAGTGCGAAGACATGAAGACTAAAAATATTTGGTTATGTTTAGGATTAATATAAGTGTTTAATATCTTCAGGAAAGTATTATGGAATACAAGGAACTATTTAAGTATGTCAAAATTATTTGAGTAATTTTCAAAAAATATTTGTGAAAAATATTTTTCGATGTTAACCTTTGATTATTCTCTAAGCAACATGTTTTCCACGTTTCCTAAAATAACTCTAAGTTATGTTGTTGGTTTTCGATGAACGTGTTATTAGTTAGTAAGTGTTCCCTAAGTTTCTCAATAACCTAACTTTTACATGCCTTAGCATTAGGAGTACTGGCAGTTAGTGGAGAGAAATTAGGAGAAGGATTTCAAGCAAACTTTCTTTATAAAAAGAGCAAGGTCCCTACTCCCTACCAAACAAATCACAACTGACATGCACAAAAATATTATGAGCTAAAAAAATTTCCATGTTATATATTGTTATTCATTTCCTAAAGTTCGTAATATTGTACTTAGCGTTTAAACACTAGAGTTTTTATATCATTATCACTCAAAGAGTTGCGAGTTGGGAAAAGAGATGTCGGAACCCTTGGGTGAGTTAGATTTCAGTGGAGAGTATTGAGACAGAAAGAGTAGCACTCGTGATTGTGGGAATCGGGTTGGGAGATTGGAGTTACAAATGGAACTTATGAGAGTTTGGAGTTACGAGTGGAATTTGGGAAGTGATAGTGTCGGAGGAGGTCGTGGTTTTTCTTATTGCATTCTAAGTTCCCTATTTTTTCTAGCTTAAATTTCGTAGAAAAAATAAATATTAAATTCCATATAAGCTACAATTACAATTCATCCCCTACTCATGTAGTGTTCCATAAAGTATAACAAAGGTAATAACTTATTTAATACATATATTTTCCATTAATTTTTTTGGTTTTGAAAATCATTTTCTTTTATATCAATTAATTATTAAAAAAAGGATTTTTTTTTTGCCAAATGCAGCCCTTTAATAAAATGGTCACTTTGTTAATTGCATCCCTTTCATTTTAATCTCTTAGCCTCAAATAAATGAAACACTTTTAAGTTGCAGCCCAAATCCAACCTATCTTCATGCTGTTTGGGTGTAACTTAAAAGTGTTTGGTTTATTTGAGGCTCCAATTGAAGAGATTGAAATAAAAGGTTGGAATTAACAAAGTGGCCACTTTAAAAGGCTGCATTTGGCAAAAAATTCTTAAAAAAAAATGTTAACTTTAATTATTTATACTATTATCTCTAGTAGGCATTCATAGTTATAATAATATAATTTATGCATTGCATGTATATAAAAATTTAAATGTTCAACACTATTACATAGTATATTTTATAGACAAATCTAGCTACTCGTAAATCTTCTTTCTTCAATCTTGAGCATCGAACTTTCCCAAAGCAAACACTGTATCACAAGAATATATACAATAGCACTTGATGTAAAATAGTCAATGTTTGTCATCATCAAAACTCTTAAGGTCATAACAATTTCCTCTTTCCTCTTTCTGATGATGACACAACTAACTTCCCCCTTAAAATAAGTATATTTCCATGACATTTTGGATATCAAAAACTATACACATGACTTCAACATATACAAACAAACATATTTGTCAAGAAAGTGTGGCAAGTGTCCTCATAATTTCCAATACCAACAAAACACTAGAAAAGTCATGGGGGAAAATCAAGTAGCTAATCAAGACTAGTTAAGAACAAGTGCAGCTACACAATACTCTTCTCCCTATTGGGATTATCAAAAAATAATTAAAGCATCTCAATGGTAACCCAAAAAAATGCAAGTAGCATTACAATTGAGCAAACATTTACTATAAAATTGTCGTCATCGTCAGGCAATGTTAGTAGCTCAAGTAATACATATTAAGGATGTTGGTGGTGCTATGTCATAATCCAACTCACAATCAAAGCTATGAAGCAAGAAATAATAATGAAGGATTATGGTAGGTTAAGAGAGCAAGATAAGGGAGGTGATGCAAGCTTGAAAAATTGACATGCTAATTGGCTCGACAAAGACTTAAATCTTATTCTCATATTTTGCAACATCTGCAAAGATAGTAGGACTTTCTTCTCTGGGCAAGGTGTATTTTTATGTGCCGCTGGACAACCTCTTCATGTTCCCGCTCAACTGATGATGTCTTCTTTAATCATCTTTACAAGATGTCTTTGCCCCATACAAAAATATGAATCAAGATTAAAAGCACATTTTGAGTTTTGGAGCAATGAGTAGATAAAAAGGCAGGGGCCGGGGTTATGGAGACACAAAGGTGAATATAATAATATGTAAATAATAAAATATAGAGTACAAATCTTAAACACGAAAGAACGGTAAGAAATTTGGTTAAACGTCAAGTTTACCATGGGAGAAATGATTAGTAATTCATAGCTTTATAGTTCGGCAACTTAGGATTATGACATCAAGATAACATCATTAAATTATTACGAGTCCTAAATCACACCCAAGTTAGCACTCGTGATGAGGTACTCCAAGTAACACAAAAATACCATTCTAGTTGATCATCAAGGGAAGAATCGAAAAATGTGAACTACATCTTACTTGCCAATCATCATTCCTAATCCTGGCCTGGATAATTTTTCAAATTATTACCTAGTGAGAGGTTTTAAAATAATATAGGCTAATTGTTCATTAGAATTGCAACAAACAAGCAAAAGAAATTCATCATGATACGATAATCAAGTATTCACGAGAGGCAAAAGAATATATAATTACACACTTTGCCTCATCTAACAAGAATCATCAAGATTTAAATTGTATCCATTAATCATTCATCTTCTAGAGGAGTATAGATTGCTCCCTTCACTAAGCTTGAAAAAAAGAATTAAGTATTGGTTTTAGGTACCCAAGTAAACTTTGGTCCATTGTCCTTATCAATTACGGTTAGCAAATCCATTTTCATCCAAAAAAATTTCATGTAGCCACAATGATATTTAGTCTCTTTAAATTATCAATTAAGTGACCACTTTTATCACAGTAGGAACAAACCATATATCTAAACTCGTGTTTTCTATAATCTCATTCAATTTTCTTAACACCGCACCTCACACTATGTGGCTGATCATTATATCTCAAACCATGTCTATATTAATCGTTAATCGGATCAGACAATTTTTTAAGACACTTGGACCAACTATCCACTATACATGCATCATATGAACATTATTTTGTTGTGTTATAAGAAATCAACAAAAACTTTCAATTCTTCATTTGTTTTTCTTAGAATTTACTAAGTCACTTTTTGCTTTATCGAGTTCATCATTGATTTAGCATCTTAATTCTCGAACTTCGTCTGGAATTTTTCAACTCAGATAGTTCATGGTTTAAAGACTTAGTAATTTGTTTTTTCAAGATCCAAATTCTTTGGATGAATTACATTGTGTGGCACAATATTATCGATAATTTCTTCAGCAAGAGATTTTTCAAACTTTAATGCAAGCAATCCATATTGAACTCATTAATAATTTTTTCCTGTTTATTAGTTTCTTTCTATTTGAGTCTTGTTATCATCTAGTAAAGTCTTTCCTTTTTACCAATCAACCTTTTCCTTGGTCATAATTTCCAAATTACTTCTCATATTAAAAAAATTGTCACTTAATTCTTGACAATCATTAATAATATTACTAAGAAATGAAGCTAGTTGGTTTTTAGAAATTAGAGAAATCTTAGGCTTCAATAAGATGAGATTTACCAATGATTCATCTTCGTTAAAAAATATGGTTAAGTTTATCGTCATAAGATATAAGTGTGAGTCATCTGGCACTATGACTATGTCGTACTCAGTGCTTCCGGAGTAGCATCACCATAAAAACTTGCTTTGAGACACTATGTCACACTCTATTCTTATCTGAGTCTATGTCTCCCCAAACAAAAGCATTCATAGCCTTCTTATCCAACCATAATAAGCATTCTTTAATCTTATGGTTACATTCAACACTATAAAGCATCATGAGTTAGCATCACTTTTCTTTAGATCCTTTTAATTCTTTTGAAGGATATTCTTGAACCTCCTTATATGCAATGTAACATCCTCATCACTATCACTTTCCTCGCCATCATAATTAGTTCTCAAGGCTAAACCTAATTTTTTTTTTTTCGTTTAGGAGTCTTATATTCTAAAACAAGCTAATGAGTACTGATTAAAAATCCAATCAATATCTCTAGAGAAAGGTTAGACAAATCCTTGGCTTCTTTAATAACAATAAATTTTGGAAGCCGATGATTAGTCAAAATTCTCAAGACCTTCATGACCAATTATTTAAAATCATTAATGTTTTCTAGAGATATTAACTCATTAGTAACAATGCTTGTAAACCTAGTTAACATTTCTTTTATTGAATTATCATCATTCGTTTTAAGCAATTCATACTCTTGAACTAATAAATCAATACGAGATTGTTTTACCTTATTCGTAGCTTCATGAGCTAATACTAGATTGTCTCATATTTCTTTTGTGGTAGCACATGTGGAGATTCTTAAGTACTTTTCTAGTCCTATTCCATATTGAATAATACTCATTGCTTTGAAATTCTTTTCGACCTTTACATTATAGTCAGGTTAGTCGCACTCGTCTGCATCTTTGTCAATTAATTTTCAGTCTTCGTCTTTTTTTTTCGGGAAATGAGAATGTGACCTTTACTTATTACCTGCTAACACCACTAGTGGAAAAAAAGCTATATGTCACAACACAACCGCTGCGGTCCTTTTGAGAACCATAGCCGTAAATCCTCGAAATTTTGGATGGGAAAAGTGGGAACATAAACCGCTGCGATCTTCAAAAAACCGAAACGGTTAACAGTAAATCGTTGCGGTGCTCCGTTAACCGTTGCGGTTTTGTAATACGCAGCGGTTAATTTTGCTCTTTTTTTTCCAAAGCCCGCGTGAAATTGAGTGTTGGCTCCCTTTCATTCCACTCTAACTCCCTCCTTCCTTCCTTTCAAAAAAAAAGCTCCCTCCTTCGACATTTCTCGATAGGGTTCAAGCAACTGTGTTCAACGCCACTGCCACCACTGGGTTCCACCACCACCACTGGGTTCCACCAATTCCACTGGGTTCCACCTTCCCCCGACGGCCACCAGCTACCGCAAACAAACCCCACCGCTGTTGCGTCCTCCTCTCCAATTCGGTGGGTTTCATTAACAAACCCCACCGCTGCATCATGTGTCCTCCTCCGCGGCTACACCGTGCGTCCTCCACTGCCGCTGCACCACCAGTTCTGCACCTCCACCCTTCCTAAACACCTACATTCCTTCTCCAACCTCTTCTTAGGTACCTAAAATTTCATAACTTTTATTGTAATCTCATATTTAAAGCTTCAAATTTATAATTAATTGTAGTTTTTTGAATAATTGTTAGTGAAATTAGGTTGTATAATAGTTAAAGGGTGTAAATTTTATTGATTTGAGTTAATTTGATTTTATTTAAAGTAGTTAGTTTGATTTTTAGGTTAAAAAAACTAGGGCTTTGTTGTGGTTGCTATTTTTTGTGGTTGTTGTAGTAGTAGTAGTAGTAATAGTAGTAGTAGTAGTAGTAGTAGTAGTAGTAGTAGTAGTAGTAGTAGTAGTAGTAGTAGTAGTAGTAGTAGTAGTAGTAGTAGTAGTTGTTGTTGTTGTAGTAGTAGTTGTTGTTGTTGTTGTTGTTGTTACTAACTAGTTATGTTTGAACTTTAAACGTTGTTGTTGATTATTGGGTTAGTTATTTAGTTTAGTTTAGTTTAGCTTAGTTTAGTTTAGCTTTGTTAGATTTGCTAATTTATACTAATGTAAACTTTAAACTTTGTTGTTGATTATTGAAGCTAGCTAGTGACGGGTGTTGAGCTCGATTTTCCTATTCACAACCTTGATATTGGTATGTTATATCACTCATATTTAACTTTCTTTCATAGTAAATTGGTTTATATGTGCAAATATGTATATATTTATCGTTGAATTGAGATTAGATGTAAAATGTTTTGTTGTTTTTTCCACTAGTGCACTCATAGTTAGATCCTTGAATGTTTTGATTTCCACCATGCATAATGCGTACCATTGAAGATTGAATACTTTGAGTACTTGTCACAAACTTTATCCTATGTATACATACTTACTATTCCCAAGATTGGCCTTATAAGAATAGTAAGCTCTAATATTAAATGTTAGTTTACGAGATACTCCCACTGCTCCAGAAATATCTAAAGGATTGATAGGACACGTAGTTTAAGGTGATAAGTTGTAGTGTGGTTATCAAATGTTATTTTATCAAAAAGTAGATGTGATAGGATTTGGTTGGGTATTTGAAATTGAAGGAGAGAGAAAGTTGGCTACTTTTTTTATTGATAACCATAAAATGTGTATGTGGGGCAAAAGGCTGTAGGAAAGCTAATATAATAATAGTAGGACCATGCCAAAAAATGAAAGTGTGGATACTATTGGGACAAACAAAAAATAAAAGTGTTCAAACTACTGTAGGATGAAGGGAGTACTAATCTAAAAGGGATTAAGTCGATTAACTAAAATAAACTTGTAAAAAATTAATTTATAAAGTTGTGGCACTGTAACACGGACAATGTCGTAACAGAAATAGAGATTTAAGTTTGAATTGGAACACTTAACATAAACAAATAATAAATAGCGATTGTAAGCGTGTTTTTATTCGCCTACACGGGATGAGCGCGTATTTGACTACCTCATTATAAAGGTTTTATTGAAAAATATTTTGAAGTCGCGAACAAGTCTTTAAAGGAAGAATCATTAACCTAATTGAATATTGGGAAATTATAGGGACAACTTATGAACTTATCTAATGTAGATTTCCCTGTCATGACTCCATGAATAGTCAATGAACCAAAAATTAACTTCGGACATGAGGGTACGTGTATATATGATCCTTATTCAAATTTTCCCATTGCTAGGCTCTACTTAATATCAATTCATGTGAAGATTATGCAAATAAACAACCACATAATATTTTTAATGCAATCTAAAATTAATCTACATCGGTTCATTAAACAAACAAAAGTCTAGCAAATTTTTAGCAACATATTATTATGCAATCAAGTTACTAGGATCCTAATCAGACTGTCAAATTATCTTATTATTTGTTGGAATAATTATTTAGGTCTTGATTAATAATAGGGATATTATCTCAGATAACCCTAACTTATAGGCGCCTTTTTCCAATATAACCTGACTTTGCAGCGCATGCCTCCGATAACCCCGAACTTGATTTTTGTCATTAAATTGGACGGAATTAGTGACGGCGTTAGTAAAGCACTGCTTTTGGTTTGACTTTTGCTAAATTCATCTCTTTCTCTCTCTTGTTCTTCATTTCTTCTCTCTCTTGTTCTTCATCTCTTCTCAAGCCCATCATTCTCTAATTTTATTTTTCTCAATCAATTCTCCAGATTAAAACTTTAATCCAAAACATAACAAAACAAAACAAAAAGCCACAAAATCAAATTCAAGAAATCACTTAATTACGCACGAAATGACGAAATCAAAGTATAACTTTTCACTCCAGATTTTGATTTTGAGTCCAATTATTGAGGAGAGATTTTGAGTTCGTTGGAAAGCTAAGAGTATAAATGGAGAAATGAGAAATTAAATGGAGAAATTAGAGAAGAGAAAAGGTAAAAATGGGGAAAGAGATGGAATCTGAAAACATAACATTATCACTTTTCACAACCTTCTTCACTCTCTTACCACTCTTTCCTTTTCCCCTCCTTCTCCTCTGAATTCACAGGCACGTTGAAATAATGGTTGTTTCATGATATGGTTTGATGCCAATAAAAACTGCACGCAAAAGAATATCCAAGTATCAGTTGATAATCACATATTCACATGGACCTCAACATTATTAACACTTATCAGATCTCAAAAGTTTTCCAGAAACTTTTTAAATTATAAGTTGACAAAAAACCAAAGGCAAAGTATTGCTATTACCTGCTTGAAAGTAATCTTTCCCATCTTCTCAAATCTCAATATCAACAAATGAAAAAATCTGCATATCAAATGGTCATCAACGATGAGAATATATTCTCATTGATCGAATTGTGTGGGCAGCGAATTTTTATAGGTTCGATAATTCTGAGGAACACTAGGCATTTTAATTAATAATCAACAAAAAACCAAAAGCTGCAATAAAACTTATTCTTCTTGGTTCTTTTTCACTTTTCTTAATATGGGTAAATTCTCTGAAATAGACAAAATATTTCTCTTTTATATTTCACATGTTGGGAATTCCTAATACCACTGAATATTCCTAACTGAATACCACGGAGGTGAGAGATTCGCGCAGTTGTTATTTGCGATTAATCTCGAGAATTGATTGAGAAAAAAAAAAAGAGAATGAAGGGCTTGAGAAGAGATGAAGAACAAGAGAGAGAAGAGATGAAGAACAAGAGAGAAAGAGATTGAATTTAGAAAAGTCAAAACCAAGTTGAGGGTGCAGTTAACGCAGTGACTAATTCCGTCAGGTTTAATGACAAAAAATCAAGTTCGGGGTTATCGGAGACGGGCCGCAAAGTCGAGGTTATATTGGAAAAGCGCATAAGTCGGGGGTTATACGAGATAATATCCCTTAATAATAAGCATGTGAGGTGATGAACGCATTAAAACATACAATCATGCATATGAATATGAATATAATATGGGAAAATATATAAAACAAATTTAGGGAAGAATGTACAAGAGAGCGTTAATTCCTTCAAGATCAACATGGTGACAAGTAAATTGTTAGTAAAAAAAATATTTAAATTGGAATTGACCCTCATAAATTATATCTTTGTCGTCTGGGTTTTGTATTACAGTCTGCAGGATGAGCAATATTATTGAAGCTTAAAATAGGAAATTCAAAGGTATGAATGTGTTTGAATGTGAGGTTAGGGTGTTTGAATATGAGTTTGAGTGTGAGTTGTTAACGATGTCGAGGTATTGAAGCGTAGGAAGAATTAATTAAAGTCGTTCGAAGAAACGAGCTATTTGTAGGCAAAGGAAACCGAAAAAATCGCGAAAAGATAAGGAAAAATTATGCACCTGGCACACAGCTTGTGCACTAGATGTACAGACTGTGCGCTTGACCCCATAGCTGGTGCCAGGCGCACATCCTGTGCGTCGAGCAAACTGGCTTTCTGACAGGATTTTGATTGTTTTAATATTCTTTTTGATCCTTTGGTAAAATCTATCCTTTGAAATTTGAAATAAGATACATTTAGGAATTAAAATATGATTTTCTAAATATTCTTTAAAATTTAATTATCAAGAATAATTAATATTAAAATATTAAAAAATCTAATTAATTATCAGGAATAATTAATCGGGCCTTTACGATTGGGTTTGGATAGACTTTATATTTTCGAAACGCTTTTGGGCTTAGTTTTCCAGATTGCTCTTTCTTTGCCCGGAATAATTAGGACGATGGTACGTTTCATTATTGGGTACTCAATGGGGAGACAAGATTTTGTATCTACAGAAGCCCTCACTTTAACTAAGGTTCAGGAAACCGAAAGTCAAAGTATACGGTGTCGAGACGGAGAACGTTTCTAGTAGGGGTGTAAGTGGATTGGATTGGATTGGACTTTGCCAAATCCAAATCCAGTCCAAAGTTTTTTGGACTCGAGAAATTGAGTCCAAGTCCGATCCAAATATTTTTTAAGTCCAGTCAGGTCCAGTCCGTTAATTTTTTCTTGAGTCTGAATCCAGTCCGATTATTATATTATTTTTTTCCACCGCTTTAGATTCAATGATTCACAACGTTTTCTCATAATTGAATTTGAAAAATGAAGCTCATTATATTCATTTCATAAAATAAGTCACATACATCTTTTATATTATACTAGCCTTTTTTGCACGCGATGCGTGCATGGATTATTTTGGCGATTATTCTTAAATTTCATCTAAATGTAATTTTGAAGGATGTAATTTACAATCATCATTAGTTCTAATTATATATCATGTGGTGTAAATACAAAATATAAAAATTACTTGATGAAGAAGTTGTTTTCTTGGTATTTTTATGAATTGTTAATGGATGTTGGTATTGTTATTGCAATTCAAAGTTTAGGTAGAATTAAAATTTTATGTCTTTGATTTTGTAATTGATTTCACAATTGCTTTAGTTATGTTAATTTATTCTTCAATCATAAACTTTTTCTTTCACTACACATATTTTTATGACAGTTTATTTTAGCTACTTTGAACTTCCTTTGATATACATATTTTAAATTAGGAAGGGCTATGATTAAGGAAAATCTCAAAATTTTAATAGGTAATAATTTTTATTAAATTAAGGGTTAAATAGTCTTTTCAAAGGAGGACACCATAGCTCCCCCCTTGGCTTATATAATAGAGATACTATAAATATTAAATATATATACATTATATATATAAATATTAAATATATATTATATATAAAAATATTTTTGGACTGGACTGGACTTATTGGACTCCAAAGCGGTGAGTCCAAATCCAGTCCAAAAATATTTGGACTCGAAAATTTGAGTCCGAGTCCAGTCCAAAAAAATTTCAGTCCAGTCCAATCCAACAAGTTTGGACTGGACTGGATTGGACTCTGGACTTTTCGCAGTTCGCTTACACCCCTAGTTTCTAGACGCTCTGCAATCTAGAATTGATCTATATATCATTGGTTTATGCAAAACAAATTTAGTTTGCAAAACGATAACTACAAGCAATGTGATTACCTGCAAGAGAAGATGTTAGCAGATAGGAGCAAACAACTCCGATAATGCACATAAAGATACAATAATGCAAACTTCGACTATCTAAGGATGCATGAAATGCTATGCAAGGATTAGGGTTATGCATAGCTAAGGTATATGGAACGTCATGCAAGGTCAGGGTTATGAAAGGCTACGAAAGATGAAAAGTAATGCAAGGTCAGGGTTATGGATTAGGAGGTCTCAATAGGTAGAAAGATAGAATGATTTTTGAAAACTAGTGGAAAAAAATGCAAGGGCTGCGCTGCAACGGCTGCGTTTTTTGAAAAACGCAGCCCTTCATTTACGAAGGGCTGCGGTCAATGCTTCATTTAAGTAATAAAGGGCTGCGTTTTTTAAAAACTGCAGCCCTATAAGTAATAAAGGGTTGTGTTTTTTAAAAGACGTAGCCCTTTATGGGCTTTTTTTAAAAAAATTTGAAAGGAATTCGCGAGTTAAAATGTTAAGCGGGCTAGGGTTCCCACAATTTCCTCTCCCTCATTCTCTCTCCTCTCTCACGTCCACATCCTCCTTCTCCCTTCTCTCTCACCCTCCTCCCTTCTCCTCCTTCTCTCTCACGTCCACAACAACACGACAACAATAATCTCCTCCTTCCCTCCTTCTCTTTCACCCTCCGGCGGCAGCAACACCACGCAACAACACCACGCAGCAACATTTTACAGACGAGATCGTCGTTCGTCCTTCTCGTTCGTCCTTTTCGTTCGTCGTTCGTTCGTCCTCCTCGTTCGTCGTTCGTTCGTCCTCCTCGTTCGTCGGTCGTTCGTCCTCCTCAACGAGGGTTCCCAACGAGGCGACAGGCGAGATTTGCGCCGCCTTGTCGTGCCTTGCCGCGCCGCACTGTTCTTCCTCGTTTTGTATTTTTGTTTGCTTTTTTTCATTTTTGTTCATTTTTTTTTTCATTTTCGTTCCCTTTTTTTTCATTTTCATTCCGTTTTTTTTCAGTTTCGTTCGTTTTTATATTTTCGTTCTTTTTTTTCATTTTCGTTCCTTTTTTTAATTTTCGTTCTTTTTTTTCATTTTCAGATCTATAAATTTCGACTATTCTTGTTGTAAATTTCTTAATATATTTAGGAGTAAAAAAATGGCAAAAAAATTTTTTTTTTTTTGGGTCAAAAGGGTTGCGGTTATGGTCAAAACCGCAGCCCTTTGTACAAAGAAGGGCTGCGTTTTAGGCCCGAAACCGCAACCCTTCCAATATGGAAGGGCTGCGTTTTTGGGCCTCAACCGCAGCCCTTCCAATATGGAAGGGCTGCGTTTTTGGGCCTCAACTTCATTAACTGATGCGGCACATACGCTAATGAGGCATGGACAATTGTCCTTATAGGAGCCCAGATAAAAAGACATGCATATGCAAAACTGTAATGTCATTTAAAAGCATAAATCAAGTATGAATCGTATTTTTCGAGATTCACCCACTCATTAAAAAATTAAAATTTAATATCCTCCCCAGTGGAGTCGCCAAATTGGAGGCATATTTTCATTTGCTTACGCGGGATGAGCGCGTATTTGACTACCTCATTATAAAGGTTCTATTGAAAAACGTTTTGAAAACAACAATTCTTTAAAGAATTATTCATAAACCTAATTGGATATTGGAAAATCTTAGGGAAAACTTAGGGACTTATCCAATGTAGATTTCCCCCTCATGACTCCATGAATGGTCAATGAACCATAGATTGAGTTCGAGGGTGAGGATACGAATAAGATCAATAATCAAATTCACCCTTTGATGGCCTCTATTTAATATCGATTCATGTCAAGATTTATGCAAATAAACAACCACATAATATTTGAATGCAATTTAAAACTAATCTACGTTAGTTCATTAAACAAACAAAAGACTAATTTTTGGCTACATGTTTTTATGCAATCAAATTACTTGGATCCGATTTAGATTATCCAATTATCTTATTAGGCGTTAGAACAGTTATTTAGGTCTTGATTAATAAATAAGCATGTGAGGTGATGAAAGAATTAAAACATGCAATCATGCATATGAATTTGAATACAATATGGAAAAATATAAAGAAGAGATTTAAGGAAAAATGTATAAGAGAGTGTTAATTCCTTCAAGATCTACATTGTGATAAGTAAATGATTAGTAAAAGAATAATTCAATTGGAATTGACCCTCATGAATTATACCTTTGTCGCCTAGCTCTTGTATTACAATATGTAGGATAAGTAATGTTAAAGCTTGAAATAATAAATTTGAAGGTATGGATGTGTTTGAATATGAGTTTGAGTGTTTGAATATGAGCTTGAGTGTGAGTTGTTAAGGATATCGAGGTATTGAAGCGTAGGAAATTATTGGGAAAATTCATTCGAAGAAACGAGCAATTTATAAGCAAAGGAAACCGACAAAATTGCGAAAAGCTAAGGAAGCAACATGTAATGGCTTTTTGGCCGACTTTTGATTTTTTTTTTAAGATTCTTTTTTATCCTTTGGTAAAACCTATCATTTGAAATCCAAAATCAGCTAACTTTAGGAATAAAAATATGATTTTCTAAATATTCTTTAAAAATTAATTATGAATAATAAATAATATTAATATATTGAAAAAAATTAATTATCAAGAATAATCAATAGGGCTTTAAAATTGAGCTTGGATAGACTTTATATTTTCGAAACGCTTTTGCACTTAGATTTTTAGATTACTTTTCCTTTGGACTGGACCAATTAGGACGACAGTATGTTTCATCATTGGGCACTTAATGGGAAAACACGATTTTGTGTCTACAACAATGGAGTTAGAAAAGATTATTAACATGGTTCAAGCTCTACTCCGAGATCTAAGGACACCAAATCCACTAA
The DNA here is from genome assembly GCA_947648045.1 of Beta corolliflora. Taxonomy (NCBI): domain Eukaryota; kingdom Viridiplantae; phylum Streptophyta; class Magnoliopsida; order Caryophyllales; family Amaranthaceae; genus Beta; species Beta corolliflora. The sequence goes on from CANSZD010003177.1 coordinate 587,481, forward strand.
TAGTGAATTTCCTAATACTCAAGAAATAAGTCCCCACTACTAACCATAGTAATACTCCCTAACACTTAGCTATAAGTATATCTATGGTTAACCAAATACACACTCGTATACCCAACCAAAAACTCTATATAATTATGTAAATTACAGAAAAGATTTATAATGAACGATTTTCAATTAAGCCGATGGATGTCTTAAGACATTAAGTAATTTCCTTGGCAATGTCTGTTACAATTTGCTATATTTTGTGTCCTTGACTCAATCTAACGGAAGCTCCTGGAACCACACTGCTGCCGCTGTCCTTCGGGCATTGGTTTGGAAGTTCCAGAATGTTGTCTGTGGATTTTTAACAAACAAAGGAAAGCCCCCTTCTACTATGTGATTTTCGATCTTCTCTTGTTAAAGCTCAAATCTAAAAATATCAAAACAATATCTCTGGAAGACTAAAGAGATGGCATTATAAAGAGTTGGAATTTTTTTCATGAATCAAACTTCCTTGTTTAGAGATATGACATAATCAATTAAGAAAATAACATATCTCTTAATAATAGAAGTAATATTTTTATCAAACAAGATGTTATCCTCCAAAATCTATCGTCTTTTCGCACATCAGATTTATGTCAAGATAATATCTTATATAATTAAGATAACTTTACTTAAAACATTTTCCAAAGTTTTTTTGTATTTCATATAAAATTTATTATAAAGAAATATTCATTCTAATTATTTAAACTATTAACTGTAGTACTCATAAATACTACCTTTATTTCTTTTTAATCTACACAGTTTAACTTTCATGCTTGGCAACACAGAGTTTTGACCAAGTAAAAATTATAAAAAGTTGATATTTGGGAACTTTCTATTCAAAAGAATCTCACAAAATTACACATGACTATATGTTTCCTTATGATAGTTTAAGTGAACTATGTAAATAGTGTCAAAAGTATGAAGTGAGTAGATTCATAAAAAATGGAGGTAGTAATTATAATAATTATATTTTAAACAATAATTTACTCATCGCACGTATACTGACATTTAGCCAAGTTAATCACTATAACATAGTTTGTTATATATAAAAGGAAAATTTGTTAGAAACCACCTTTAATAACTACTCCCTCCGTCCCAGAAAGATCTGAACACTTGTTGGGACACGTAGTTTAAGGTGATAAGTTGTGGTGTGGTTATCAAATGTTATTTTATTTAAAAAGTAGTTGTGATAGGAGTTAGTGGGGTATTTTTTATTGGAGGAGAGAGAAAGTTGGGTAACTTTTTATTGATAAAAGGTAGAGTGTGGGCCAAAGATGTGTAAAAAAAATAATATATTAATGATGGGACCATGCCAAGAATGGAAGTGTTCAAACTAATTTGGGACAAACATAAAAGGAAAGTGTTCAGACTATTCTGGGACGGAGGTAGTATATTTTTTTGCAGGAAACCACCTTTTAAATTTTTTTTTTTTGGGTATTCTTTTTTCTTTTGTTGGCACGTGTTGCAGGAAAATAGTAATTGACCATGAAATTCTGGCATTGACCATCACGTGCATGGTACGTGATGTCATTAAACCCTTTTTCAGCCTTTTTCCATATTTCCTTCCAAACCTTCCCTCTTCCTTCATCTCTCTCTCTCTCTGCCTTCAAAAATATGCCATTTGAATTTTTCGATTCTCCATCATCCTGTCTCTCTCTGAATTTTAAACCCTAATTCTAAACAAATTCAAAGAACAAAAATAAAGGAGTTCAGAAACATTTATGATTACCTGAATTCAAATGGAGATGAAGTAATTTAATTCACAAAGAGAGAGGAAGATGGAGAATCGAAATTTTTTGGAAGGCAGGTGAAGGAAGAGGGAGGGTTTGGGGGGAAATCTAGAAAAAAAAAGGTTGAAAAAAGGGTTTAATGACGTCACGTGCCATGCACGTGAAGGTTAACGCCGGAATTTCATGGTCAATTACTATTTTCCGACAACATGTGGCTTCCAACAAAAAAGAAAGCCAAAAAGGTGGCTAATTACCCAAAAATATTTAAAAGGTAGTTTCCCACAAAAAAGTGGTTTCTGACAAATTTTCCTACTAAAAAATCTAGCTGCTCTTCAATCTTGTTAGTTCAAACTTCAACATCTACTTAACTTTCCCAAAGCAAACACATCATCACAAAAATATAATGTATACAAGAACACATCATGCAAAATAATTTTTGTTTGTCATCCTCAAAACTCTTAAAGTCATAACAGAGTTACACATTTCCTTTTAGAGTTCTCTAATTTTATCCTCCTTCAAAATCAGTTTTGTATCATCCACAAGTATACATGAATGAAACCAACGTTAAAACAAATCTATGAATATCAATGAAGAAGTTATATGCTTCTTTATACACACAGACACCAAATATAAATGTATAGTACACACATGTAATCATGCACCACTCAGGGAATAATATTTTTTTGGGTCTCCTTTTGGGAACCCCATGATAAGAAGAATTATCATCTGGACTGCCCTCACATAAAGCGTCATTCACCCAAAGCACCCAAATGTTCTCGACCCCTCCCCCAACAACATGAAATTTTCTTTCACCAAGATTTGAACATTAAAGAGTCCTTGGTACTATGTGAATATATAGTTTGACACTATAAAGTCGTAAGGAGCTCCTGATCATGACTTTTATGTTATGGAGTCATAACTTACTAGGAATCTTTAAAGGTAGGATTTCCTTCTCCTTTTTTCCCTTTACTTTTCAAGCGTTTGAACGACAAAGTGAATTATTTACATGTGAAGATACTGGTCCAATTACATCTTCTCAAAAAATATACTACCTTCTTTTCATAATACATTCAACATTTGCTTTTTTATATATCCCAACACACTTCCATGTACATTAATATCTCTAGTTGTGTATAAGTAAAATTATAATAAAGTTGATATTTAGAATCCTTGCCTTGAGACAAATTTAACAAGGTTCCACTTAACTATGTTTTTTTCTTACATAATGCCTAATGGTGAGAGAAAGATTGTAAAAATTGGTTGATGAATAGTGCACAAATGAAAAATATTGCATATATTGTGAAAATGAGGTAGTATAAAAGAGAGAGGATAAACTTTTCCTACTATAACAAAGACCTCTCAACATGTTTAGTAGTCGTAATACAATTAGGGGTGTTCGCGGTTTGGGTTGGTGCGGTTTGGGATGTAACCCAACCCAAACCGCAAATATACAGTTTGATATTTTTTCAACCCAAACCGCACCACACTTTTGTCCAAATCAACCCAAACCGAACCGCGCAAAATGGTTTGGTGCGGTTTAACCATTTTTTCCTCCACGACATTAATTTTGTAATCTAAGAGTAAAAAAAAAATTGTAGATAAATATAAAGAGTGACTTCATAATTAAACATAAATAATAATTTATCAAAAGTGTCCAAGTTCTTTACCTCAAACTTCTTTTTTCAGTTCTATACTTTTATGCCACCTTATCAAGTGTATTTAAAAAAATCAAAATAGATAAAAATTTTTTTAAAAAAAAAAATCATATAAAAAAATTGCGGTTTACGGTGCGGTTTCGGTTTACAAAAATTAAAACCCAACCCAAACCGCAAACCGCGGTTTGCTTGAAATCATAACCCAAACCGCAATTTTGAAACCGCAAACCAACCCAAACCGCGAAAAAATGGTTTGGGTTGCGGTTTGGTGCGGTCCAAACCGCACTCTGCACAGCCCTAAATACAATAACCTTGGAATATGCTTTTCATCCGGAGAACAAGCCAAAAAAATTGTTGTCGCTTCGAAACATAAATGGAGAACTTCTACGACATTATTGGATGATTGCTAACAGTCATTCAAGTGCAATTTTCCCAAAATTCAGTGATTAGACACTCAATTCTACATGTTAACGCAATAACCATTTTACATACTATCTCCGCTTCATATTATTTGCAACGATTTGACATAAAGTGTGAGTAGAAGATGTCTAATCGTTGCAAATAATATAAAACGGAGGTAGTACATGATACATCGGTAGGATTTCTGTTCATAGTTGCAATATCCTCGGAATATGCTTTCGGGATCTTCAAATACGTAAGAGCTAGTGTCACAATATTCTGTCTATATCCGAGTATTTCTTGAAGATTCGATTGAAGAATTTTTTTTCACCAGAAAAATAAACGGCAGAGGTCCTACGGAATTATCAGACAATTACTTGATTAAAGAATTGTTTTTTACAAGAAAAATAAACGGCAGAGGTCCTACGGCATTATCAGACAATAACTTGTCATCATTCAATTATGGCTGCTATGTTACGGTTAAATGAGGCCGGATAGGCGTCTCATCGTGATAGGTCAAAAATAGCCTCTCATTTTGGTATCTGGAGGTATCAAAGTAAGAGTTACTTTTTGCACCAAAGTTCAGAGAGCCAAAATTTTGGTATTTGGAGGTACTAAAGTAGAATTACTTTGGTATCATCACTCATTCTCAAAGCCAAAGTTGATATCAAAGTAAGTCAACCGATACCAAAGCTTCAGAAGTTGATCCCAAAGTTCACTCTACACTTGATCTAATGTAAGAATTATTTTGGTATTGGTACCAATTTTACTGAACTTTGGTATAAGTTGGTACCAAAGTTCATGGTTAGTTTTTTGTCATTTTGTGTTAAAATACCAAAATGCCCAGTAAGAGGCCATTTTAGCCTCTCACGATTAGACACCAAAAATATCTCATTGTGCAAATTCTTACTTATACTACATACGTACTCCAATGTGCCTAGTAAAATCTAGATATAATTAAAGTTAATTGTTACTTTTCCAAATTAACAAAATATATTTGATTCAAAGTGAATATGTAGGTGAGGAACAAGACTGCTTTCTGTTGTTCCATTTCACAATCAATTCGGACATATAATGAGGATCAAAGGTTGTCCAATGTTTATGAGGCCCTCCTTCCACCCCTGTAGCAGGAGTTCAATTTTCACCCTTTGTAACAAGGATCTCCAATTTCTCCCCATTCTTTTAAGGGAATTGTTCGTACCAAAAAAAACCGAATATATAATGAATATTTTTGTAATGCTAACATGTATGGATCGATAGATTATGTTAGCATTATTAATTTGTATGTTGTGATCCAGAATAATTTCCTAATCTTATTTATAAATTGATAATACTATGATCATCTTCTGTGTTACAGTGTGACTCTGAATATGGTGTGTTTCAATTACTCTCTACAGTTCAATTCAATTCAGCTAAGTTTAGTTTCTCCCAATTGAGTCCAGTTAAGTTATTTCGATTCGGTTCGGTTCGGTTCGGTTTCCCACTCTAACAAAAGAACGAGGCCTAAAAGAATATAAGGAATTGACTTACTTAACATTGTAAGCACCACTTACTTTGTTTGATATTTTGGAGGGAAACTATAGTCTGTCAAGTACAATATGTGTGTATATCTCTATTATATAAGGGAAGGAGGGAGTTATGGTGTCCCCCTTATAGATTTACTTAACTGCCGTTTAGTAAATCAACTACTACCAAAAGAATGGAAAAACAAAGTCAAACTCAAATAAAGCATTAAGAAATTAACTTAAATGTTGATGGTAATAAAGTTATAATTGACTAATTGAGCCACCAAAAAAAACATTGACTATAAGATTAGTACATTTATGTTGAAAAAAATAAAAAGAAATATTGCATCAATTAAATATCTTATTAATCAATTCACAAACACAATGAAGTATTAAATCAAAATGGAAAATTCAATCAATTAACAAAGTGAAATAATTTATTTAACACAAAAGACTATGTTAATACAACATAAGAAATCCTAAATAAATTCACTTAACATTCTTTTATCGTTCAGCATGTTTAACTTGAAACCCTACAAGAAAGAGTAAAAAAAAATTAATTAAAGAAGCGCTAAGTTATAGAGGGTTAATCTGCGAAATTTGGCCAAGAAAATGTCTAATGTTCATATTTTTACCCCTGATTATGCCGAAAAAAGTTATAATTTATGTTAAAGAAAAAATGCAGGCACGCATCGCGTGCATAATTTGCTAGTATATCTATGGTCAAAGGATAGTAGTTAGCATTTTGCTAATCACATCTTTTCGCTCATGGTATCTAAGGAACTATTTTGACCATTATCAATTATGGATGTATAAGTAACAATTATGAATAATTGATATTTAATTTGAAAAATACATATTGAAATATATCTAACAAAATTCCACATTACTATTTATTTTTCCTATATAAAAGTGAGAATTCAAGGTCATAGTTTATAGAGTTTGACTCCAAAATAGTAAATTTTGCATGGATTATGAAATAGAAAAAGTTCGTTTACAAAATCAGTTTTTGTTTCCGTACGTTTCTCTTTTTTTTTTCTTCCTATAAGAATCGATGCTGATAGAAAAATAAATTTGTTCCCTACTGCAGCTAGGAAAAGGAAATTACATAAATATTTTTTTTCAAAATAAAAAATATAAATATGGAATTAGAAAATGTAGTATCTAGTTTTTTATTGACAATTTTCAATTGATATATTTAGTATAGGTAAAAATAATTTTTAGTTCATCATACCTCTTATATCATAACATTTTTACATTCAGAAAATCAAAAACTAAAAACTGCCAGTGATCTTGTCAGGAGATTTTTATTGCCTACGCGGAAAGAGCGTGGATTTGACTACCTCGTTGTAACAGTTTTAGTTTTGAAAGTCGCTTTGTAAAAGGAGTCGCCAACAAGTCTTTAAAGGAAGACTCATAAATCTAATTAGATATTTGGGAAACCATAGTGACAACTTAGGGACTTATCCAATATCAATTTCCCCTTCATGACTTCATAATTAGTCAATGAACCAAAGATTGAGTTTGGGGGTGAGGGTGCGAAATAATCGGGAATCAAATTCGCCTATTGTTAAACTTTACTTAATACGATTCATGTCTATTTTTATGCAAATAAAAAAGCAAGATTAATCTATGTTAGTTTATTAAAAAAGCAAAAGACTAACTTTTGGTAATGTGTTATTTAAACAATCCAATTACTAGGATCCTAAATCAATTGTCTAACTTATTTTATTAGGCATAAGAAAATTTGTTTAGGTATTTGATTAGTAAAAACAAATATATGTGGTGATGAAAGCCATAAACACATAGCCATGCATATGATATAATATATAGAAATATACATAGGAAAGATTAGTGGAGAATATACAAAAGCATGAATTTTTTAAGGATCGACATCATGAAAAGGTTGTTAGTATATTCAAGAAATTAAATAGGAATTGAAATAATATGGACTATGAGGAGTATGCCATTGTCGCCAGGGTCTAGAATATAACGAACCACAGGCAGAGCAATCTTGAAGCTTTAATAGAGATTGAATGAAAATTAAAGTTTATTTGAATATATGTTTGAAGTGTTTGAAGGAGTTTTTGAGAGGTATTTGCGTATGAAAGTCATGGAAAAGTTGTGTCAAAACCTAGTGCAGACAAGCTATTTATAGAAAAACAAAGTTACAAAAATCGCGTAAAGATAAAAGCAGAGCATACGTCGCACGCACATCCATTGCGCGCCACGCAAGGAGCATCCGCTCCGTCCAACTATTGTGCGTCTACTGCAGGCTCCTGGCATTTCTCTATTATACTGCATGCCTCAATGTTGCGCGTGCACACCTTGGTGCAGCGGGGCGCATCTGATTGCACGTAGCGCAACTGCAGATGTGACCTGGTTTTAAATATTCTTTTATATTTGATTGCATATTATCATTTGATTTCGGAAATAAATTATTCAGAACATAAAATCTAATTTTTCATAATATCCTTTAATTTAGAAAAGAAACATTAAAAACACAATTAATTATCAGGATTAATTAATTTCGGGCTTTATGAAAATGGGCTTGGAAGAGATAAATACACATTGGATTCTTAAAACGGTCGTGGGCTTAGCTCCGCGGATTGGTATACTTTGGACCAGACCGATTAGGACGACGGTATGTTTCACCATTAGGTGCTTGATCGGGGAGACATGATTAGGTGTCTACAGAAGCCCCAATATTTCGGTTCGTGAACACGAAAGTCACAATAGTTTGTGTCGGGACGAAGAATAATTTTGAATGCTCTGCAATATAGAGTCGGTCTATATATCGCCTATTACTACAAAACAAAGTTAATCTGCAAGACGATATATATAACCACAAGCAACTTGATTACCCTGCAAGAGAAGATGTTAGCAGATATGTGCAAACAACGCAGATAATAATGCACATAAAGATTCAATGATGCAAACTTAGAATCTCTTAGGATGCATGAGACGATATGCAAGGTCAATGTTATGCAAAGCTAAGAGATAGATTGATGAAGCACTATGCAAAGTCAGGATTATGCACATCAAGATTGATGGAGATAGATTGATTTTGAAAACCGTTTTGATAAAAATTGGGGTCCGCTAGTGAGATCCACATATTGCAACTCTTCGGAAGTTTGGTTTAGAGGAACCACCGAAAATATAGGAAGCCCTCACTTTGGAAAAGCTTGTCTTAAATTAGGCACTATGAGCCTAGATTAGAAGGTACTTGACTTAAATTGATCATTCGGAGCTATTGATTAAAGGACACTTGATCTGGATTGAGGCAAAATCATATATTGCTAGATATCATGGAAGTACCGGAGAGTCTTTCAGGGACAAGGAGAGTTTGGATTGAAATATAAAAGGTTTAATTTGTGCCTCTGAGAGATATAGGTGGGAAAAGGCTTTGATATATATCTAAATTCTGACTCGAGTCTATATCGGGATCTAAAAAGAGTATGATTCTGAATTCTTGAAAGGCAAATCATGAGAACTTGATTAAATATTTTTTAAGCGTTCGTACCTCGAGATGAGAATTCTGGTTCTTGATCTGATTTTTTTTTGTTACACTAACCTTTTCCTTTTGCAACCCTTTTGGGTTTTCAACCTAGCGGGCTTGAACATACCACAAATAAGGAGTTAGGATTGATATGAAAAGTTGGAAGTTTTTTAATTGTATGGGGATTATGCCTTCGATTATATGGGAAAAGGTAAGGCTTATGACTTCTTTTTTTTAATGCCAATGTAGGGTTGATGGCTTTTACGAGCTTTAAGGTATTTGATGGAATGAAGGGCTTGAAATAAGGGGTAGAACTTGTCTGCAAGGTCCTTTATTTGACTTTATGCCTTTGGCTCTTTCTTTTTCTTTTTCCTTTTGCATTTTTGCTTTGTGCTTTTCTTTTTTATTTTGCTTTTTCTTTTTTTCTTTTTTGCATTTTGAATTTTTCTCTCTTTTTGCTTTGCTTGGCAATGATTTTTTTATACCGAGACTTGCACACAAGTTTTTTTTTGTGGTTTAGGGTATTAAAAGGTGTGAAATAAGCCATTTGTGGAGTTTTGATTTCAAGGGTTATTTGGATAAGGATCGTGAAGGTGATGGTTTTAGGTTTTTTGTATGATGATGGATTATGGGAGGTGATGGCTTTTTGAAATTATGGAGGGGAGAGGGAAATGACTTCTAATTCAAAGTATGTCTAATTTTTTTTTTATCTTTTTTCAATTTTTTTTATCACTCAAAGGTCATTAGAGACAATTTGATTTAGGATTCATCATCGAATTCGAAGCATAAATAATGGAAGCCCAACAAAAATAAAATGCATGAAAATGCACTTATTTTTTAAATACGGTTTTTTTACCATATATCCTTGACAAATTGGAAAATTCACCATATACCCACAATGTTTCAGATATTCACCATATACCCCCGAGTTTTTAATTAAAAATGTGCACCAACTACCCTTTTTCCTAATGGACATTAAGTAGTTGTTTGCATTATTTACATCTTTGCCATTATTAACCTAACCCCTAACCCTAGTGCCCTTAGTCCTAACTAATTAAACTCAATAAATGAAACTTTATATCTCACCGCAAAAACAACATTTTTTGGAAAAAAAACGGACGCCACGCACTGACAACCTTACGGGGCACGAACTTCGAGAATCCCATCTAAACGAGTACTAATACGACGGTATTATGGGTATGCTTCCCAAGGCGATCTTAAGCGACCGATCTTACCGCCAAAAAGATTTTTTTGAAAAAATGAACACCACCAACGACCTTTAAAGGGCACGAATTTCGAGAAGCCCATCAAAACGAGTACCAATGCGACGGTAATTAGTTAGTGTTGATAGTGAAGGAGAGAGATGTGGATTTTTTTATTATATTTTTAAAGATTAGTGGTAATTTGGTTAATACTGGCAAAGTCGTAAAAATGGCAAACGACGAATTATCGTCCGTTAGAAAAAAGGTTATATGGTGGATGTTTTCGGAAACTCATGGGTATATGGTGAATATTTGAAACATTGAGGGTATACGGTGAATTTTCTAATTTGCCAGGGGTATATGGTGAAAAAAACCGTTTTAAATAAAATAGAAGGCTGATAAATATGAAGTCTTGAACGACATAGACTCGACAGGGAAGGAAAATAAAAGGCTAGGGTAGGGGAGGGACTCTCCGATTGAACCTCGAAAACTAGAAGAAAAAAATGGCTAAGCCCCATGTAATACTATTGACACAATGGCCAAGGGATTGTTGTTCTTGCTGACTTTTACTGCAAGAGGTATTGGAAGTCTACCATCATCAACCATGTCTTGCATGGAATTTTTTAAGGCCCAACACTCAGATTTTAGATACCCATTCCCATGGTGGTATTTGCAGTAGGAGTTGGGGTTCCATTTCGGAGACCACTTTTCAGGGTTAAGGTCTAGAGTAGGACCAAGAGGAAGGAGGGTCCTCTTGCATTAAGCCAATTGAAGGTTTCTTCTAGTGACATGCCTAGGGGAGTGAAGGTTCTTCGGTGTTCACGGCATTGACCTCATTTCTCTTGGAACCAGAAGGGTTGTTATTATTTCTCTTGGAGAAGTTATTATTGTTGTAACCCTTATTTTTAGAGGCTCACCTCTTCCTTAGACCAACCTTTACAAGTTACGGATATCTACTTGTTTTTATTCGTGGCCTATTAGTCATTTGGGCATCCTATTTCCTCCATCTAGTAAGGAAGGTAACAAAGTCTTCGTTGTGGTTTTGCTTAGTTAATTCCGATTCACGAAGACCGATTGGAAGTTGAGCATTGTATCGGTATTGTTTGTGGAACTCTTCTTTGATGTAATCCCATTCATCCAACTTTATCTTGTTCAGTGATCTGAACCGCTTGGATGGATTTGCATCCAAAGTCAAGGGAAACACATAGGCAAATAGGTCCTTGCTCATGGCTTTGAGAGTCATAGAGATGGAGAAGGCTCTCAGATGATCTTCTGGTTCTTCGACCCCCTTAAATTTTAGGAGGCTACCAATGCTACCTTTTAGGAATCTTTCCCTTCAGTTCAGAGTCAATGATGTCATAGCCATGAGTAGGCAGGAATTGACTAGATCCATCGCTCGAGTTTTTCAAACCTCATATCAGTTACATACTTCATGGGAGGTGGTGGTGGTGGAGTCTCTTCAAACCTCATATCAGTTACATACTTCACGGGAGTTGGTGGTGGTGGAGTCTCTTCCCACTCTTCTTCATAAGATGTCAACCATTCCCACGGGGGTTTTGAGCTCTTCAAGATTAGATTTCATTAGTTGAAGTTGAGTCATAATGGCACTGAGTTGTTCAGTAGCATCTCCCATTTCACATGGTGATTCAAAAGTTTCAGATATTTTTGTAACCTCACGACCTTTCCTAAACATAAATCGAATGGATCTCACTTGTGAGTTGTTAGAAATATTTTTGAAAATGGGAAATGATTTTGAAATAGATGGTTTGAAAATGATATGGATTTTGAAATAGGATAGGCTTGACCGTGATGGAGACATGGGCCTACCTATATGCATATGCGGACATTGATCGGATCGTAAATGGACCTTCATAAAAATGCAAGCAGAATACACTTGATGTAGGGCCTATATGAAAATATAGGGAGGACTAGACTTTGAACTTACATAAAGATGCAAGCAAGCTAGATTTAAAAATTGGGAGGACTAGACTTTAATCATATATGAAGATGCAAGCAAGGTAGAGTCAAAGACTGGGATGGCTAGACTTTGAACTTAAATAAAGATGCAAGCAGGCTAGACTTAAAGATTGGACCTTTGTAGCAATAGAGAATACTAGACTTTGAACTTATGTGGAGAGTAAGCAGACTAGGCAATAAGGAAGACTAGACTTTAAACTCACATGGAGAATAAGCATGCTAGGAAGTGGGGAAGATTAGACTTTGAACTTACATAGAGGGTAAGCAAACTAGGCAATGAGGAAGACTAGACTTTGAACTTACATAGAGATTAAGTAGGCTAGGCAATGGGGAAGACTACACTTTGAACTTACATGGAGAGTAGGCAGACTAGGCAATAAGGAAGACAAGACCTTGAACTTACATGGAGAGTAAGTAGGCTAAACTCAAAGATTGGGCCGTTATGGCAATAGGAAAGACTAGACTTTGAACTTACATGGAGAGTAAGCAGGCTAGACTTAAAGGTTGACAGTTTTTAGACTTTGGGCTTCGTCCTATATATATGGGCTTGAAATTAGAATTGACTAGGGCTTAGATGGAGATGCAAACTAGAACTAAGATTTGAATTGGGCCTATATGAGCTTAACTTTGGAATAGACTAGGAGAAGCACATGGGCTGGACTTTGGAATAGACTGGGAGAAGGCATAGATTGGGATCCACGTACAGATGCAAATGGGCCTAGACATTAAAATGAGCTAGACTTACATGGGCATAAGATTAATGCATGGACTCTAATGTACATGGCCTAAGATGAATGCAAATGGACTTGGATTGGGTTGATTTGATTGGGCTTAGAATTTTTCAAAATCATTTTGTTTTTGAAAAGGACCTCGTTGTTTTTATCTTTTCTTGAAAAAGATGATTAATAATGGGTTAATTATTTAGGTTGATTGATTTTAAAGATGATGTTTCTTGAAAATGGACAGGATGATGATAAATATATATATTTTGAAAAAGATGGAATACAAGAAGGTAGGATTTATTTTGAAATAAAATGATTTTTTTTTTTGAAATGGATAAGGTAGGATAGGATAGATATGTTTGGCGAAGATAGGTTGGAAAGAGGAGATAAGATAGGATAGGATGAGATGGGTGATGACTCAAACTCTATCATGACCACTGATCTGTATGAACTAAAAAAGATAAACTTAATCTTAAATGATATGCATGGAAAAGATTAATTCTTATCTTTGGAGGAAAACTATAGTCTGTCAACCATGTGTGCATATATATCTACGGTCAAAGAATAGCTCTTAGCATTTTCTTGATCGTGTTTCTTCATTCATGACAGTAAAATAATTACAACCTTTGTTCCGTAGTTCATGCAACAGTTGCAATTTCATGGTGTCTAAGGAACTACTTTGATTATTATCAATTATGTATGTATAAGTACTAATTATGAATATTTGATATTTAATTTGAAAAATACACATTGAGTTGAATATAACAAGGTCCCACATAACTATTTAATTTTCCTATATAAAAGTGATAATTCACGATCAAAGCTTATAAAGATTGACTCCACAATAGTAGATTTTGCATGGCCTCTGGAATGGAAAAAGTGCGTTTATAAAATCAATTTGTTGTTTCCTTATATTTCTCTCTTTTTTTCTTCTGAAAAGAATTCTTATTGATAGGAAAATAAACGTGTTCCCTACTGCAACAAGGAAAAGGAAACTACATAACTAATTCGTTATCCTATAAACTAAGCGATATAAGGGGGATAACAAGGAGAAAGACCAAAGCAGGAATGACAGAAGGCATGACAACTCTGATAGAAGAGACGAGAGCAACACTGTGAAGAAATGTTAGGAGAAGACCAGATCGATACCACAACTATACTCCCCTGACTATCTTAAGATCAGAGATATATGAGATGCATAAGGGAGATAATAAGCGGCAACGGCCAAAGAAGATGTTCTACAAGAACCGAGGTAAGTCAAAGTGGTGTGACTTTTACCGAGATTACGGCCATGTCACAGATGATTGCAAAGATATGAAGGACGGTATAGAGGATCTGATACGCATACGGTACTTTGAGCAGTACCAAGCTTAGTCGGAATAGGAGAGGCCGTCAGGAGAGGAAGACGATAAGAGGCGATCCTCTAAGGAGAGGCTAACTGAGATTCGTGTCATCTCAGAAGGTCCAGTTCATGGTGGAAGCATTCATGGAGCCAAAGCCATTTCTTTCATTTATGGCTGAGGACGTTAAGGAAATCATTTTCCCCCATGATGATCCCTTGGTAGTATCTCTAAGAGTTTCTAATATATTGGTTCATCGCATCCTGGTTGACGGCGATAGCTCAGCTAACAACTTATTCTTACCAACATTTGAGAAGTTCGGTCTGGGGAGAGCATGTCTGAAGCCACTCTCATACCCTGTGATCGGATTCACAGGGGCATCAGTCATCCCTGAACGCATTTTTCAGCTATCGGTAAAGTTGGGCGAAGGACTCTAGTCACGAGATCTCTAGGTAGAATTCTTGGTTGTTGATGTACCGACAACGCATAATGCTATTATTGGGCCACCACTGGTCCATTACGCCCATGCCATCGTATCCACTTGTCATCTAACGATGATATATACGTCAAATGACGGCAAATCGGAAAAAGCTGAGGGGAAGTCAAGAATCAGCCAGAGCATGTTATCTAACGGCGCTCAATACGTCGTCCCACAAGAGGCCGGTAGAGCCCCCGTTGTTAGAAAGAAAAGGCGCAGAGCAGAAAACAAGGCTAAGCGAGACTTATCCATGGAGAATTTCGAAGCCAAACTGACAAACTTGCCGCGACATAGCCCCGAGGGAGAAACTGGAGAAATAAGTCTAGAAACTGGCATGCCGAAAAGAACGGTTAAGATTGGAGCAGACCTTGGCGAGAACGTTAATGTAAACTTGATAAGCTTACTACGAAGTAATGCTGATGTGTTCGCATTCTCATCAGGTGAAATGCAAGGAATTGATCTAGCAGTTATGGTACACCAGTTGAACGTCAGTAAGGACGTTTGGCCGGTAGAATAAAAGAAGGGAAATTTTCAGTAAAGAAGAATGTTGCGATCAAGGAGGAGGTCAATAAGCTGCTGGCTGCAGACTTTATCCAGTCTTGTGACTATCCCGAATGGTTGGCAAACGTAGTAATGGTCAAGAAAGCCAATGGTTCATGGCGGATGTGCGTGGACTTTACAGATTTGAATAAGGCTTCTCCCAAACACTATTACCTCTTGCCACGATGCGACTAGCTAGTCGACTCTACTATTGGCCATGCATTACATAGCTTAATGGACGCTTTCTCTAGATACCGTCAAATTAGCCTTCTAGAGACTTATAGAAATAAATCTGCATTCATCACTGATGTTGGTGTCTATGCCTACAAGGCAATGTCGTTTAACCTAAAGAACGCAGATGCTACGTACCAGAAGCTCGTAGATAAGATTTTCGAGAAGCAAAAAGGCCGGAATGAGAAAGTCTATGTGGACGACAGCATTGTCAAGAGCGTCAGAGAAAAGGCTCACATTACTGACCTAGATGAGCCATTTGCATCTGAACCCTAAGAAGTGTATGTTTGGAGTAAGATCTGGCAAGTTCCTGGGCTTTATGGTAAGTGAATGGAGGATAGATGCAAACAAGGTCATAATTGAGTTACCGGAGCCAAAAAGCATTTGGAAAGTTAAGAAGCATACCGGCAGGATGGTCGGCTCACCAGATTCGTCTCCAAATCCGCATAAAAGGCCCTATCTTTCTTCAAGGTATTAAGGGCCAACAAGAAGTTTGAGTGAGGGGATGAGCAGAGGCAAGCCTTCCATGCCGTGAAAGAACACTTTAAGAAGTTGTCGACTATCATCAGGCTTGAGGTAGGAGACAAAGTCCAACTCTATGTCTCTGTATCTGTGAAGACGGTAGCAGTTGTGCTACAACTGGAAAAAGATAAGCAACAACATCCAATATACTTTGTGAGCCATGTGCTGGCAGGGGCAGAGTAATGGTATCAACTACTAGAGAAGATGGCTTATGTCGTCCTGATAGTAGCCAGAAAGATGAGGCCATACTTTTTTGCTACATAAAGTTAAGGCCATACTTTTATGCTCATATAGTGCAAGTGTTAACCAATCAGCCACTAGAAATGACCTCCATAAGTTAGACACCACCGATATGCTACTTAAATAGGCCACCGAGTTGTCAGAATTTGATATTGAATACCGGCCTCGCACCGCCATCAAGGCGCAAGCATTGGCCGACTTCATCATGGAAACGACTTAGAAAGACGCATAGGAGCCTGTCAGTATTTGGCAGATTGTTGTTGACGGCTCTTCAGCCCAGACAGGGGCAGGAGTTGGTGTTATCATGACATCCCAGAAGGGGACACCTTTGAGTATACTGTCTGTTTTGAGTTCAAGGCATCAAAAAATGAAGCAGAATATGAGGTTGCTACAGCCGGGATCGGTCTGAGTATCGCGGCAGGAGCCAAAAGAAATAAGAATGACAACTAATTCGCAGCTCATAGCTAGTCAGATAGAGGGTAAATACGAAGCTAGGGAGCCTGTAATGCAAATTTATCTGAGTAAGATAAAACAGATGACGGTGCCATTACAAAGCTTTGAGTTGGTACTGGTCCCTAAAACAGAGAGCACCGCAGCAGATGCCTTATCAAAACTAGCAAGTTATAGCACGGTGGATTTGAAAAGAAGCGTCATGATAGAGATGCTACCAGAACGAAGTGTGGACGTCACGACATTCGTCAAGGTAAACACGGTCAGTCAGGAAAACGAGTGGTATGATGAGATTTTGGCATAGAAAATGACCGACGGATAAGATGGCAGCTAAAAAACCGAAACAAGAAGTTAAGTGGTTCTGCATCTTCCAGGGACAGCTATATAAGAAGGGATTATCACTCCCACTCATAAGGTGCGTAACTGTTCATGAAACCACAAAGATAATGGAAGAAATCCATGAAGGAGCGTGTGAGAACCATATCGACGAGAATACACTAGCTCTCAAGGTTCTTACAGCCGGTTTCTACTGGCCGACCATGTTAGCAGAAGCACAAGCTTATGTAGAAGTGTGGTAAATGCCAGAGGTTCGCACCAGTAATTCATTAGCCGGCGAACGATTTACAGCCCATTTGAAACCCAATCCCCTTTTCTTAATCGGGGACGGACATAATAGGACCTTTCACAACGGCATTAGGCGGAAGAAAGTTCCTAATTGTAGGAATTAATTACTTCACAAAATGGATTAAAGCAAAACGGACTCTAAAGATCACGACCAAGGTAAAGAAATTTATTTGGCAGAATATTATCAAAAGATTCGGCATTTCGATGGGAATTGTCATGGATCATGGCATTCAGTTTGATTGTCGTTCGATAAAGAGCTTCCTAAATCCATACGGCATCAAATTTGCATACTCGTGCCATCCTCAAAATAACAGTCAAGCTGAAACAGCCAACAAGCCGATCCTTAACACTCTAAAGAAGAAGTTAGATCACCTGAAAGGGGGATGGGTCGACATGGTCCTAGCAATACTATGGTCCAACAGAACCACTGAAAAAAAGTCACCGGCGAGACTCCTTTTAGGCTGGCATTTGGAACAGAAGCAGTGCTACGGTTGAAGTAGGGTTACCAAACTAGAGAATCTTAAATTGTGATCCCAAACTAAACCCTAAGCTGCAAAAGGAGGATTTGGACCTATTGCCCAATATAAGGCTGGCAGCAGAGATCAGGTCAACCGCCTACAAGGACTGGATAAGCAGGGCCTACAATAAGCGAGTCCGAAGTCGGTCGATTGGAAAAGGTTATCTAGTTCTAAGGCGCACTGCATGGGCCGGGAAAGCCCATACTGATGGTAAGCTAACTGCCAATTGGAAAGGTCCATATGTTGTGAAGGAAAAGATTGTCCCAGTGTCACTAGTACAAAGTTGGTCTAAGGTAACATGTATGAGGTAACACTTTTCAAAATTCAAGTTTGTCGAATATGTATGTAACACCTTGGTAACACATAATAAATATATATAACACTTATTGTAACACGTTTTTATAAGTAACATTTTGAAGTAGCACTTTATCAATTGAGTAATATTTTGATCTAACACTTTCAGACAGGTAACACCTTTTAGATAGCACTATTTTTAAATGCATTTATCAAATGTTAATTATATTTATTAAGTTAGTTAAGTGTCGGATTTTCTTATTTTATTTGGGTTGGAGTATGAATTTTATTTGTCGTTTTTGTCGTATATTTATATATTTAATTTTATAAATTTATTTTTAAATATATTTTGGTTTTTAGTTATATATTGAGTAGTTTTTGGCCAAAAAAGAAAAACTCGAATGCCAAAACCCCTATTTAGTCAGTTATTTTGGGAAACAAACCCCCCCTTGTCCTTATTGTCGGTTAGCCAAAACCCAAAACCCTCCCCAACCCCGTCCATCTCTCTCCTCGATCTCCCTCTCCTCCTGTAAAACCCCTCCCCCTTGCTCCATCTCTCTCCCTCTTCTTCCTTCCGTCGGAGTTTCGCCTCCCCTACACTGCTCACTGGAGCCTTTTCTTTGGCCGCTCTTTGCTGCTCTACTTCTCCCTTTCTCTTCATTCGTTGTTCATTCCCCCCTGCTCGGGTTGTTCTCTCTCCTCCTCTCTTGATGTTGTTCTTCATCGCTGCTTCACCGCCAACCGTCGTTGGTGTTGGTGTTGCTGCAGTTGTTGTCGTTGTTGTGCTCGACCCTGCTGCCATTTTCCAGCGGTGGTGTTGATGGTTGTGCGCCACTTCATCTTCTCCCCTTTGCTTTGTTTTATAAGGTACAAACCCAAGTCCTCTTCATCTTTTTCTGCTAATTTGAGGAACTCAAATTCAGTGTTATGTGGATATCGTTGTCTCGTAATTTTCTGATAATTCAGGCTTAATTTTGGTGTAAGTTGCATAAAGAATTATGATTGGTGATTGAAATTTGAAATTATGACTTTGTTATGTGAAACCTTATTTTTCCTTCTAGATATTATATAGAACTCATTACTTAATACATATCTCAGTTGATTGAGTTAGTTTGTGAGAGTTAGTTCTGGAATGATTGTGTTATGAGTTGATTTTAGTTTAACATATAATCTGAATTTTGGTTCCACGTTGCAGTTTGGTTTTCTAAAAGAAAAGAATTTAAGTTTAGAGAAACTTGATACTACTTAGCTAGTTTTGAAAGAATCAGTATGTGGGTGCGTATTTTACTCATCTATTCGGAGTAGTTATGATGTGAGATTTGTTAAAGAACCTAATAAGTCTGATTCATATTTGTTGAACAATATTAAGTTAGCTAAGTTAGTTCATGTATTGGTATTTTAGATGTTACTACTCGTACTTTGAGGATAAAGTCAATCAATAGGTTGTGGGATTTTTGTTTCATTAGTATAGTGAGTTTAAAAGCAAATGACGTTATAAGTTGCGAATTAGTTATATGATATTCGGGTGGTTATTCACTGATTTCCTGTTTTACGTGACGTACCATATACACAGCATCGAAACAAGACTTTTCAAGCTATACTCCGCAGAAATAGCTAGCAAAGTAAGTAGGATGGTATTAATTATAATCTCAGCTACAACATCTCGTATGACAAACTGTGACAATTTACAACTTTGTTATTACTCCTTTTCTGCTAATCATGGAATTTGAATGTTCACCATTGCCGACGTCTTAGCTGTTGGACTAGTGTCACCATTATTAGCTGAATTGCTTTCTCATTTCTGGGTAGTGTTTCAAATTCTTGAGATGAATATGCTGCATTTTGTCATATATAATTTTACATTAGCATCATATAGAAATATCTTGCATAATGTTAATGAGATTTTAAATCATGGGATATATGTAGTTTAAAGAGTTAAAAGTTTTCTTTTTGTTTTTATTTATGTTTCTTAATCATTTATAATTTGGTTGCTCTCTTTGAGCTACTATGTAATGTTGTTTAGATCTTCTTCTCTATATCTTTGCCAAGTGGGTTCCTTATGAGTTAGATAACTCACCAATGATACATTTTGCGGCTCAGTACATATCTCTAGGACACTCTTATTTATGAGTTTATGCATTGATTAGGCTTTGTTCCTATAAACGTTTACACAATCTTTTTGTTTTTTCAAACATTATACCACTATATGTTTTTACTTCAAGTAATCTAGTTTACTATATTAGCTAAAAAATAAAGATACAAGTTATGGATTTAACATCATAAGTCAGACTTTCTTGAATGAATTTAAGCGTTACTAGTGAGAAAATGTGTGCTCTGCATTGATCTTAAACAACTGTTATTGTTATTTCATTCCTCATATCATGCCTCAGATTTGCCTCATATTAGTACCTCTGCAGACACAAGAAAGGAGTATGAGGGATATTTGTCATATACTGACTATGATATACTCTGTGATAACACAAACGCAATGTTATAAGATTATACTATAATGCAAACCACATCTCTTCCTTGATCTTAAACAACTGTTATTGTTATTTCATTCATTCACATAAATGTAACATTTTTTCTTTTTTTGACATTAGATAAATGTAACATTTATGGCTTCGTACTGATTATAAAAATGAAACTAGTGTATTAAAAACATAATTATTAGAGTTCTTGGTCTTGACCTAGTTACCCTCGTATTTAAAATCACGAGGTCATTTTCTATGTATTCGCATCACGGAAACCTTCCAAGGCTTCGCTTAGCATCTATTGACCTTTGGCATGGATGTTCAATTGATTTATTACTGAAAGGGTTATTGTAATATCTCTCATGATTGCTTTAAATGGATTTAGCAAGCTACTTATTCCAACAAGATGCATCTTTCTTTTAGGGAGATTATTTCCTTAGTTACTCCCTAGTTAAGCGTGCTTGGCTGGGAGTAGTCCGGGGATGGGTGACCTCCTGGGAAGTTTCTCGGGGTGTGCATGACTGAGGACTAAATGCGCCGAAAGAACTTGTGTTGGTTATTGAGGATAATTGTTGGCCCTGGATGGGCATTGGTGACAATATACTCAGCTCCGGATGGGCCGCGTGTTACAAATGGTATCAGAGCAACCCTGTGACCGCGTGCTGATCGTGTGGATAATTAATCCAATGTTAGTCGCCTAGCGGGGGAGGATTTTGGGGCTATATCACCGGCTGTGTGTCGAATATGTGATTACTTTCCAGGCTGGGGCGATCCACAGGCCGAATGCCGAATATGTGGAGTCTTCAGGCGCAAAGAGGGCATTGCTGTCCTCAAGTGGGGGTGTATGTAATACCCCTCATGATTGCTTTAAAGGGATTTAGCAGGCTACTTATTCCAACAAGATGCATCTTTCTTTTAGGGAGCTCATTTCCATAGTTACTCCCCAGTTAAGCGTGCTTGGTTGGGAGTAGTCCAGGGATGGGTTACCTCCTGGGAAGTTTCTCGGGTGTGCATAAGTGAGGACAAAATGTGCCGAAAGAACTTGTGTTGGTTATTGAGGACAGTTGTTGGTCATGGATGCGCATTGGTAACAATATACTCGGCTCCAGATGGGCCGGGTGTTACAGTTATGAGAATAGTTGAATCTTGTTTTATACTAATCATCCTAGGGAAAATTAGAATCCTAACAAGCACTATAGAAGCATCACTCTAAACAAGCACTTGGAATTTAGGCACTTACATCACTCTAAAGCACTATAGAAGCATTATGGCTTTAGGCAGCATTTTCGACCTGCTGCAGTATATTATTTCATTCATTGTTTAAAGTTGATAGTCAACTGCAGTTTTGATGCTTATTTATTGTCCATATCCTTTTTTTACATAAATTTCATTTTTTTAATCTTAATACTATCTGCAAAGAACTACCTTTCTTAAATATTTTCTTTGCACAAACTTTATATTATTCTTTTACAAACAAACACCTACAATATTATTGAGGGAACCACCATCCTATGCGCATCAGCCCTCTGGTAACCTGACCAGAAGATCCATAAACATAACTAAAAGGGTTAGCACTAGAAGTTCTAGGATATATGCTTGAGTGCATAAGACTATGCAGAATAAGCGGGTCTTTGGGCTCTCAGACTTTCATACATACTGTACACAGAACATGACATGGGTAAAGTGCATAACTTCCACAAGCCACCAAGAAAACATCCTCCTTGTTGCAGGGGATGTGGCTGAATTGATTGATCTCCATATGTATTGTTGGAGTCTTGGATATAAACTCTTAAGTCTTGAATGCTAAGTGTTCTCTTGCTGACTTCAGTTATTACAACTTCATGATTTGGTGCTCTTGATTCTTGAATTTTTTTTTTCAAACTAGAAAAACCTTTCTTTTACTATATTACCAAGTTTATTTTTACCATATTACCAAGTATATCACTAGTTCTGTTATCATGTTATCGTATAAGACTGTGAAGATTCTTGATTTTTTTTCTTATTGCAGGATAAGGGAGATAATGGATTAAAGTAGCAAGTAGGAATGATGCTTCGGGAAATTAACACGCGTGCATGGATGGGGCGATGGAATCGAATACGAAAAAATAAAGGGATATTATCTCAGATAACCCTGACTTATAGGCATTTTTCCAATATAACCCCGACTTTGGCAGGCCTGTCTCCGATAACCTTGAACTTGATTTTTGTCATTAAACCTAACAGAATGTCAGACGGTGTTAACATGGTTTCAAAACAAAAATAATTAGGGCTTTTTAAAAAAAAAACTCATCTATTTCTCTCTCATGTTCTTCAATTCTCACACTTCTCAAGCACTCATCAATGGTGTCCACCACTTTTTCTCTCCTCTTCATTTCCTCTCTCCTTTGTGCTGGTTGGGTGCGCTGATTTCATTGATTTATTTTCTGGGTAAGTTTAGTGCAGTCGAAATAATGGAACCATTCTTCTCTCCTTCCCCGTGAAACCCCTCGGTTTCTCTCTCTTACCTGCGCTGCCTTAACCGACGTTCCTCAGGTCGCCGAAGCTTTCCCTCTCCCTTGTTGTCGTCGTTGCTCTTCTCCTTCCTTTCCTCTCGACGGCGCTGGTGCTCGAACTCTCCCTCCGTCTATTCGTCTCGATTTTGTTGTTGGTGCGTGCAACACCTGCACCGTTTCTCCCTCTCCAGACCTCGGTGTGTTGCCGTCGCCGGTGTTGCTGCTACTGTCACCACCGAACGTCATCGCCGCTACTGCTGTTCTTTCTCTCTTCTTGCGGTTGTTGTCCTCCTTGTTCCCCAATCTTCGTGCGGTTGTTGTTGCTACTTCTCGTCTAAATTCCGGCGTGTTGCCGCCATTGATGGTGGTTGACAGAGGTACTAAACCAAGTCTGACTCCTTCCTTCCAAAGTGATTCATTAATCGGATGTGCCTCTCCCCCAGTTTTTGATTTTTTTTATTTATTCTGCAGATTTTATTTTCTGGGTCTTGATTTACAAGTTTGATTTCATTGATTTATTTTCTGGGTGGTTGGGTTCGCTGGTTGTGCGCGAGTTCAAGGGGTGGTGGGTCGCCGGTTCAGGGGTGGTGGGTGAGAAGCGCGAGTTTCGGTTGGAGGGTGGTGGTTTCAGAGGTGGTGGAAACCATTGATGAATGCTTGAGAAGAGATGAAGAACAAGAAAGAGAAAGAGATGAGTTTGGTTTTTTTTTTTTTTTAAAAAGGCAGTAAGTTGGGTTGTTTTAAAATAGTTAACGCCGTTTACAATTCCGTCAGGTTTAATGACAAAATACAAGTTTAGGGTCATCGAGAAAAAAAAAATTTGTCAGGGTTATTTGGGAAAAAGGCCTATATGTCAGGGTTATATGAGATAATATCCCAAAAATAAATGCACTTAAAATTGATTTAGGTTTAAATTAGGAAAGTTATATATATTATGACTGTATTTTTACATCAACTACTTATATTTTGAACGCAATAGTATGTTTTCCATTGATGAATACTACTCTTTGGCTCATTCTTTACAATGACCGTTGAGTATTTGTACTCATTTATATCAATAATATCATTATATTTCCTATATCTATAACATCATTCTATTTTCTCTTCATTTATTACGTTTTGAAGTTTTAATATTATTATAATTGTATATGTGCCGACAAAATATAAAATGGTACTATAAGGCATGTGAAATAGAATAGGAAATTGATTTTAATAATAAGTTTGTATTAATTTTGAAATAGAATATTACTAAGAAGCTACCTAATAAAGAGTGTTGCTTAATATCTAATAAAGTGTTACATATGTTGACTTAAAATGATACATAATATCTAATAAAGTGTTACTATAATTCAAGAGATGGCATAGAAAATGCTACTATAGATGAAAAAGTGTTACATAAAAAATATGAGTAACACTACAAAAGTGCTACATTAGTTTAAAAAAATGTTACGTTCACTACTGGAAAAAACCTTATATGTCACTTAGTAACAGATCGATTTTTACAAAATCGGATCCGAAAATCCGCAAAAAAATTGGGAGGGAAAGCTGGGCAATGAAACTGATCCAGTTTTAGTGAACCGGATCAGTTAACAGAAAACTGATCCGGTTTTCTCTTAATTGATCCGGTTCACATGACCGGATCAGTTAATCCCCTTGATCCATATAAGAACGCGACCTAGATCATGCGGCCCAGCTCACTCTCAAATCCAAACCCAAATCACGCGGCTCCCCTTTTATTTCCCCCTCCCAAACCCTAACCCCCTCATTAGATCCGCTCTCTCCCAAACCCTAAACGCTCCCCCTCTCTCATCACTCATCAGATCACCTCCTACGCCCCCCCTCTCTCATTAGATCCCCACCTCTCTGAAACCCTAACCCCCCGCTCTCATCTCCCCTCTCTCAAACCCCACCCTCTCCCGTCTCTCATCTGCACCCTCTCTTCTTCCCTCTCTCAAAAGCGCGAACTCAAACCCTCCATCAAAATCGTCGATTCGTCGAACGCTTCAATCAAATCCACAATCGAAGCCACGCCATTAAAGAAACTCGAAGAACGAAGCGCCATTAAAGAAAATCGAAGGAAGAAGCGCTATTAAAGAAAATCGAAGCCCGGTTCATTCGAAAATCGAAGTCCTCTCATCGCCAGTGAAGGAAACACGAAGGAAGAAGCGTGAAGAAAAGTTAGATCTGAAACGAGTGATTTTTCGTTTAATTTCTCTAGTTTTTTCGTTTCATTTCTTTTTATTTTTCATTTATATTCTCGTTTTCTAGCATTTTCGTTCAATTTATTTTCGTTCAATTTCGTTTTTCTTCTGTTATTAGTTTTATTTGTAATTTATTTTCGTTTTTAATCTATTATTAATTTTATTTGTAATTTATTTGCGTTTTTATTCTGTTATTAGTGTTATTTGAAATTTATTTTTGTGTTTTTTGTATTTTCTCTTAGATTTTCGTTTATTTTTTTTGGTTGATTTTTGTATATTTATTTTTCTTATTAAAACGGTTCATATTTCTTTTGTAATTTTTTTAATCAGTTTTATTTGTATTTTTTCGCAATGATATAAAAATGATATTGTAACATGTTTCATTATTTTTGTTGTTGTATGTTACTTTTTGGTCGGTTAACATTTTCTTTCTGGCTAGCTGGGATTGGGAATGAAAGTTTTTTTAAAATATTCAGAGCCTAACTGATGCGGTTTGTTGTAAAAACCGGATCAGTTTCACAACTTACTGATCCGGTTTTCACAAAAAAACCGAATCAGTTAGTTGTGAAATTGATCCGGTTTTCAGAAAAAACGGATCAGTAAATAATTTACTGATCCGGTTTTGGACCGGATCAATAAATATTTTGGATCTGCTGCGAGCCCACCCGATGCAGACCAAAATCGGATTAGTAAGCCCGGTTTTGACCGCATCGGATGGGCTTTTTTCCACTAGTGCGTGGTTAGAGAATTTTGGGTAACACTTGAGAAAGTGAAGCATTAGCATTAGAAAGTGTTACCTTAGAGAATAGGTAGTACGGGTAGATGTTTCACTTACAAAAGTGTTACCTATTGCCTAAACCAACACATTTAGGCCTTTAAGTAACACTTTTGGGGTGATACTTTAGGCCGATTATGCACTAGTGCGTTTGAAGAAATATTATGTCTAAGTATGCTTTTTTGTTCACAATTCAGTTAATAAAACAGGCATGGATTACCACCCTCAGTTTAGTACTTAGCATTACTATAATAAGTCCGGTATAACCGGGAAGAGCCACTTGTTTCAATAATATGAGCATCTTTTAAATAATTTTCTTATGTTTGTTAACGTATTTATAATTCGAGGTGTCTATTGACGGCCTGGAAAAAACAAGTTATCAAGGTAGCCATGACTATCTCTCTCATTGGTCAATGACCTAAATGGATCTACCATAAGAGAGAACCAGGTTCCACACTGACTATCTCTCTTACTGGTCTATGACCTAAGCGGATCTGCCGGAAAGAGAGAAGCACGCATTCCAAGTTGACTATCTCTCTTACTGGTCTATAACCTAAGTGGATCTACTGGTAAGAGAGAAGCACGCATCCCAAGTTGACTATCTCTCTAACTGGTCTATGACCTAAGTGGATCTGCTGGTAAGAGAGAAGCAAAACCTAACTAACGGCTTGTGACCTAAGTGGATATGTCGTTTAGGAGAAATGATAATTAACCTGATTATCCTCGCTGACGGTCAGCGATATATTAATCCGCCATTAAAAAGGACGCAAAGCTAAGACTTCTCTCAACATTATTAGATAATATTATAAAATCAACCGACAAGAAACTAAGACACTGAAAGAAATAAATAAGTTGGTAAAATAATTTCATTTCATAAAAGGATAAAAATATCATTACAAGAAACCCCAAAAGGGTAAAAGCAAAAATACAAATTTAAATGAGCACGTGGGGATTCCTTAATCCTCTGGCTCAAAAAGATCGGCACGCGCTTCTATGACTCCGTCATCCAAGAATTCGCCATCAATAGGCGTCTCCCAGACTCACTCACCGTGCGCCTTCTCAAAGTCCTGCCAGGGATGGTCGGAATAGTATGCCTAGCACACCTCATCATTGCGGAACATCAGCCATTATAGCAGTTCTGAAGGCGGGTGGCGAAGTAATTAGAACACCGGTATTTAAATAATGCATTCTCCACCAGGCGATCATGTTGGTCCTTAGGCCCTTGTAGCTCCTCCAGCTCCTGCTCCAAGACCTACCGGGCTTTCAGCTTCTCGATCCGGCTCTCCACCTCCTTGGCGGCGGCGTCATATTTGTCCACTTTCTCCATGAGGGACTTGTTCTCCTCCTCTAGGGTCGCCAATTTAGCCAGTTGGAGCCTGATTTTTTCCAACTCCTTTTTTTGCTTGCGGAGCTGCTCCGCAGAGGACATCTTGTCACCCAAGCCGATGAAATAGTCGCCTTGGTAAAACCGGTAAATATCCATCAGTTCTTTATCGGATTGAGCAGACTGCAGGAAGAAGGTAAATACGAGAAAACTGCTAGAAGCAAGAAAAAAGTAAAAACAAAGGAAAATGCACTACCAGTATAAAGAGATGACAAACTTACCAAGGCCAGGTGGTGGGCGAGCATAGTAGCCGCCGCCTGAATGTCTTTTACCAGCATGTCCAGATTTAGGCTGCATGGCTCGCAAAGAACCGGTGACCTAGAGTCTCGCCTTCTAGAGGGTGATCAAGCAACAACGACTCGTCGTTGTCGACAGCCGTCTTGGGGAAAAAAGTTACCCCCTGGGCCTAACCGGGAAGCGAGCCCATATTTGCTTCACCGAGCTCCGGAACCAGGCACCGAGTTCTTTCATGAATGCCTAGTTACTTGCGGTTCTTGGCGGTAGCAAGATCCGGGACCATGTCCGGTAGCAGGAGGTGTTTATAGATCTTTGGCCTTAGGGAGGTCAAAGGAGTTGGCGGTGGAGGTGGCAGATAATCATCCACATATATATTATTCTATGGAGAAGGAACGATAATGCTGTCGTCCACTTTCTTCTGAGCCACCTGAGACGACAGCTTCTTCTGCCATTAGTCGGCATCTTTCTGAAGCTCCTTTCGGTTTCGCTTGACGGCAATAACGGAAGCTTTGGATTTGGAGGGAGCTTTGACAGAAGAATGGCCAGGGGCTTTATCCCCAGCCTCATCTCCGTTGTCGCGGCCACGGCCAACCATTTTTCCTCCCCTCCCACCGGTAGTGGAGGGGATGGAGGTGAATCTTCTTGTCTGATTTGGCGGCGTGTTTGCGACTGGCAACCAGTTGTAGGTCAGGTGCAACGACTTTCGAATAAGATGCTCACAACCTACACAAGCACAAAACAACCAACCAACATTATAAGAAATTATCACAAGAAAAAGCATGGCAAGAAAGAAAAAAAAGACTGCAATAAACTTGGCAAAAAACAACTGAGTCCTTATTATGAGGGTCAGCTTAGCAAAATCCCAACGCTGACAAGGCCGGGTCAGTAACAGTTTAGGAAGCATGAGGCAGCCAGGTCTTCGGCACTGGCTTAGGTTTTAGTCCTTTCGGAGCCGGTACAGTCAGGCCGTCAAAGTAGTTGAAGGCTACGAGCTCCTGGGAAGTCAGACCCTAATCTCGAATATGCTCCATCCTGGTTCTCAGCCGGGTGAAATGTCGGCGAAGAAGGAAGTCATCAAGCACCCTTAGCCAAAAAAACCTAAACTGTCATTCCTTCAGAGAGGTCAGCTTAGGGTATATAGTCAGTTTATGATGGCAGGTATACAATGATAACCAACCTCTACCCAAGCCATCTTCTTTGTTGACTTTAGACCTCTTGTGCTTGCCTTTGCCCTTGGCCGAACCATCCCCTTTCGGCCAATACAACTTCCGCAAAAGGTTCAAGGGTTTCGGAAACCTCTTGAACCGAACCGTCCAGCGTAGGCTATCAAGTTGTGCCATGATAACGGCGTCAACTGAGCCAGGCAGATGTTGAAAGCGGTAAGGATCTTGATAATGAAGGAGTTTAGGGGGAACCTCAACCCAAAATCCAGTTGATAGGCATACACCGCCACGTGACCGGGAGGACAGTCAGTTACCCGACACGCAGAACACAATAGCGTCAGCTCGTAAACATCAAGAAAGGCAAATGTTAACGGCCCTTTTCGGCAGAAATCATGCTCTATGCAGGTTGCCCTCCACTTATTGTCAACCTCTTTATAAGATGGGATCCCCTTCTCACAGACCGGCAGGAATAGGTTGTTATGGGTCTCATCATCATCTTCCAGTATGACCTCTGGAGGATCCTCACCGTCATCAGCGACTTCAGTATCGGTGGCCTCATCATCCTCCATCATTGTCAACTCGATGCTGAGGATATCGTCGTCATTAGCAGATCCACCAACTTCCCCATCCTCTTCATCTAGGATATTGTCGCTTACTAAGTCCTCTTCATCTGCGTCTCGTACCGGCCTCGAGGAGGAGGCCTCGGCAGGGGGAAGAGTTTTAGGAAGGCTTGTGGTTTTGGTGGGAAAGAGTTTAGGGGACTTCTCGGCCAAGCCTATCATGCTGCCGTAAGGTCCGAATGAGAAGGCGGAATATTGCGTATGGTTAGAGGAGAAACACTCGAGGCTGAAGAGGTAGGGTTAGACGTTGCCGGCTTAGAAGTTGTTGTCTCATCCCTACCAGAAGTGTTACAGTCCCTACCAGACTTGGACCTACGTTCTTTTGCTACGTCCACTACTGGTGAATTTTATGATACTAAAGGACATCCAGGACTTGCATTTTATGATTACCGAAGCTAAAGTCACTATCGGTCATAGAAGGGGGAGTCTTAGAGTTATTTTGGGTCGAAAGAAGAAGACATAACTAAGTGCAGGAAAATAAAAGTGGAGCAAGAGGAGAAAGAAAGCACGAACAACTCAAATGCTCGTCAAATGCCACTAACTTCCTTGGAAGCTAAAATCGGCAGAAAACCTCGTGAAACTTGGCAATTGTGAAACAGAGAATGTCGATTTGTACTTCGCAACTAATTTCGAGTAATTTGAATGAGAGAATGGAGGAGATATGAGCAAAGGAAATTTTGAGCACTTGAGAGAAATAGCCGGAGAAAATGTGAGTTCAGAGTTGAAGCTTGAGTGAAATGGAAAATAGGGGGAAAAACCTCTATATATCAGTGATTCAACGGCTCTAATTTAAAGATGCTTCAATTGCCCTCTTCAGATGCCACCACGTGTCACCCCACGAATCCCCATCAATCAAACGGTCATTTAGGGGCTAGTAGCATGTTGCGCAAGAATCGAGGCGATGTTTCGTCTTCAACAAGCTTGAGTTATGCCTTATCCCTCTTACCGGCTTACCAGGCTCACAGAAGGTTCAATTAAAAGTTATGAATGTCCATGACGACTTTATTGTTCACAAAGCAGGATATGATTGTGCGAATCATACCAGCTTGGGGACTAGTTGTATGGGAGATGTCCAAGTTCCATACCAGTCCATGTAGACCACCCAAGACCGTCATGATCAAACTACCAAGGTGTCTTCGCAGATCGAGGAAGAGAATCTCCATGATTCCAGTATTATAGGCATACCGGTCCTTCTTAGGTACCTTGCCGGTATTTTACACCTAGGCCATCAGCAATGAGCCTGGGCCTGATCCATCCTTATCCAACAAGGTCTATGGGCCTAAAAGATAAGTATGAAAAGAGGATAGGATTACATTCAGCCAATATGAGAAGTGTCCTACCTTGATAAGGACACTCCCGGCCACTATAAATATCCCACGATCTGAGTCATAAAGGTACGTTCACAATCATTATTATATACTCCCTCCGTCCAAAAATACTCTTAAAACTTATCAAGGCATGTAGTTTTAGATGATAAGTTGTTGTTTGGTTATCAATTGTTATTTTATTGAAAAGTAGATGTGATAGGAGTTAGTAGTTTACAAAAGTAGTATTATTTTATTTTAAGGAGAGAGAGTGTGGGTCATGGATAGAGTTGGTGGGTAGTATGAGTCGTATTATTTTATTTGGAGCAGAGAGTGTAGGGCAATACTTAAAAGGTAGAAGGATTAAAATAATAGTGGGTCATATCCAAATATAGAAGTGTAAAGAGTATTCTAGGACAAATGAAAAAGGAAAGTGCAAAGAGTATTCTAGGATGGAGGGAGTAATACTTGAGAGCTACCGGCTTTATCTTTACTGACTTAGGCATCGGAGGGGCGTTCCTCGGATCAACCCCCGAGGGTAGTTTACGTTTTTTGTATTGCAGGATATCAATTCGGCTTAATAGACTTGGAGATATCAGTTTAACCCCGCAGCATTTATGTAACACCCGACCCATCCGGAGTCGAGTCTATTTTCACCAATGCGCATCCAGGGCCAACAACTGTCCTCAATAACCAACATAAGTTCTTCCAGTGCATTTTGTCCTCACTCATGCGCACCGCGAGAAACTTCCCAGGCGGTCACCCATCCCTGGCCTACTCTCAGCCAAGCACGCTTAACCGTGGAGTAACTAAGGAAATAAGCTCCCTAAAAGAAAGATGCATCTTGTTGGAATGAGTAGCTTGCTAAATCCTTTAAAGCAATCATGAGGGGTATTACATACACCCCCACTTGAGGACAGCAACGCCCTCGTTGCGCCTGAGGACTCCACATATTCGGCCACAACGACATGTGGGTCGCCTCAGCCTAGAAACTAATCACATATTCGACACGCAGTCGGTGATATAGCCCCCAGAATCCTCCCCCACTAGGCGACTAACCATGGATTAATTATCCACACGATCAGCACGCGGTCGCAGGATTGCTCTGATACCATTTGTAACATCCGACCCATCCGCAGTCGAGTCTATTGTCACCAATGCGCATCCAGGGCCAACAATTGTCCTCAATAACCAACACAAGTTCTTCCGGCGCATTTTGTCCTCAATTAGGCGCACCCCGAGAAATTTCCTAGGAGGTCAACCATCCCTGGACTACTCCCAACCAAGCACGCTTAACTGCGGAGTAACTAAGGAAATAAGCTCCCTAAAAGAAAGATGCATCTTGTTGGAATGAGCAGCCTGCTAAATCCTTTAAAGCAATCATGAGGGATATTACAATTTATTCCATACCGGAACACAAACTATTTAGAATGGTAAATATAGACATATAGGTCATTCCACAAGCTTGCTTTGGGACCCCATGTGCCTAACAAAAAAGATGGTATGAGCCTGGTATCAAAAATTAGTTAAGTCGGTCTTTAAGTGGGCTTGGCCGCTGTAGGCGTGTTTTTATTTCGCCTATGCGGTGTGAGCGTGTATTTGACTACCTCATTGTAAAGATTTTATTGAAAACGTTTTTGAAATCACCAACAAGTCTTTAAAGAAAGACTCATAAACCTAATTGGATATTGAGAAATCAAAGGGATAATTTAGGGACTTATCCAATGTAGATTTGCCCTTCACGACTCCATTATTAATGGTCAATGAACCATAGATTGAGTTCGGGGGTGAGGGTACGAATACGTTCATAGTGAACCACATTCGCCCATTACTGGCCTCTACTAAATATCGATTCATGTCATGTTTTATGCAAAAGAATAACCAGCGAATATTTTCATACACCCTGGGTCTTATGCAACGAAATTCGAAGGTATGAATGTGTTTGAATGTAATTGAATGTGTTTTAAATTTGAGTTTGAGTGTTTGAATATGAGGTTGAGTGTTTGAGAGTATGTGTAGAAGTCATAGGAAAAGTATTGTTTCGAAATATTAAAGCGTAGGAAAGCATTGTGAAAAGTCGTTCGAAGAAACGAGGTATTTATAAGCAAAGGAAACCGAAAACAAATCGAAAAGATAAAATGAAACTATGCGCCTGGCGCACAGCTTCGCGCTTGACGCACAGCTACGCGCCACGGGCGCAGCTATGTGCCAGACGCGTAGCTTTACGCCACGCGTACTTGCTTTCTGGCCGGTTTTTTTTATTGTTTTAAGAATTTTTTTATCCTTTGAAATCCGAAATCAGCTATCTTTAGCAATAAAAATCTAATTTTCGAAATATCCTTTTAAAAATTAATTATCAGGAATAATTAATATTCAAATATTAAAAATACAATTAATTATCAGGAATAATTAATTGGGCCTTAAAATTTGGGCTTGGATTTAACAAATAGATTTTATATTTTCAAAATGTTTTTGGGCTTAGCTTGTTCGATGGCTCTTCCTTTGGACCGGACCAATTAGGACGACGGTATGTTTCATCATTGGGTACTCGATGGGCAGACACGATTTTGAGTCTACAGCCGCAGGCCAGCTCGGGATAGTGCCATCTTTAATGTATACTTTTCAATCCTAATTTAGTTGCAATGCTTTCCATGTTCAATCATACCAAATTAATTACATTAATTTCGGACCACTATTTGGTTTTTTATTATTTATCACTCACTCTATCATTTTACCCCACATCTCTATCGAAAATGACGAGACATCAATAGAGTAATATCCACTTGAGACACCAACCCGAATGAAAGGACCCACATAATAATCTACATGATTATTGAAATAATTCACCATCTTATTTCAAATTCACTATTACAATAAAATTATACAGTTTATACCTTACTTTATCTATCTTCTTCTTTCTCTTTTTCTATTTATCCTTTTGCCATTTCATGGTCCTAAGATGTACCTTTGAATATTAAAACTTATAGGGGTTGAACCTATATATTGAAACTAATCCAACAAGATATCACTTTATCCATCATCTAAAATTGTGTACATAAGAGCATATTGCAACAAAATTCATATGAATAAAATAACATTGTATTAAGCACCTACAAGGCTACAACCTAATTATTTTGGCTGAAGAGAAACAAAGACGAAAAGTAGGGTCCTTTCTTGGCCCAACAAGGCACTACAACTATATATATAATTTAATTTTCTTTTTTAAAAAAGGAGAAGAAATACGCTTGTTGTCTCTTATTAATTTATCCCTTTGCTTTGCCATAGTCTCCGACATTTAAAAATTATAAAAAATTGATATATTGAAGCTATACATTGAAATTAATCAAATAAGATGTCATATCCAAATAATGGTGATTCGTCTTATCTATAAGTAGAAAAATATCATCAAATTTAATAAAATTGACTTTAAAAGGGTAAATAGTAAGCTAATAAAAGTGTACAGACCTAAATGAACACAAAGACCTAACTGTTCTTACAGTATTATATTACTCTAATAAAAAGAAGGACGAACTAATTTAAAGACAAGTATCATTTTAATTGCTTATTATTTTTATTACGTACATGACTGCCTACTTGATTTGCAAATTTTGGAGATTAATCAAAAATTGCTCAATTACAATAGACGATAAATGACCATGATTATTAGAGTATTGGATAATCTTCAAGTGGGCGACAAGGTTAGCTTGAGGACAACCAGGAAGATTGACAAGTCATGACTTGACTGTCATTGGAGCTTGCAAAGACTAAAGTGTCCTCAACTTTAAGTTGCTACTTGCAATCTACTGTACTCGGATTCCACTTTTCTCTCTTCCTTCTTTCAGTCTTCTCCTCATTCTCTGCCGCCACTACAACAAACCAAATTATTCTCACACCTCCAACGTTTGTTACATACGTAAGGAAGTGGCCAGAGAAACCATGAAATAGGAGAGCTCAAGGACAATGAATCAATGATTTGCTAGCAATGGAAGGTCTAGTTCTTCTCTCAACTTAAGGTAACATTCCATGCTTAGCATTTATTGCCGTCTTTTATATAATTTTAAAAGAAACTGACATATGAGTTTATCCCGCGTCGAAAAGAGAGTGATGTGAAACTTGATAGGGTACATAAAACAATTCCTAGCCGGATTCCGGCCATTAGTTTAAGCTTTCGGTTGAGTTGGTCATTTGACATACTAATTCAATACTAGGCTACTCGATCTACTTATTTTCATTTTCTCAAATGGATTTAAGAATAAACTTTACATAATTTATACGTGGTTAGACACTTCCCAACTCAAGCACGTGTGGAGACCTATTGAAGTTTTAAATATCTACTCTTGTGATCTGAATAACATTATTACAATACGATAAAACTGGAACAATTGTATTGAATTGCTTAAGGGTGTGTTTGGCTAGACGGAAATCATTTCTAACGGGAAATGGTTTTCCATCAAAACCATTTTCCAAAAACTCCACTGGATTGATTTTCGTTTGTTTGGTTGCAAGGAAAGGAACTTTCTTTGTACCCATTTTCCTTTTTGTAGTGTTATTGTTTGATAGTAGGGAAAAGTATGGCTTTTCTTGCCCCCTTAGGGAAAGTAATTTTCCACCATTGGTAAATGAAGTTCAACCTATATTTTTCCCTTCCTTGATCCAATCCAAATCAAACAGAGAAAAGTGAGAAAAATAATTAACCTGGAAAATACTTCCCTCCCAATCAAACACACCCTAAATGACATTGATTAAGGTATAGAATAATGTTGACAGCTGGTAAATCAAAGGAAACCTAGTTCTAGTTACTCTTTTAATTTTAATTTCCTTTTTTTGTTTTTGAGAAATAGTTCTAGCTTACTTAAGGAAGTAAATAGAAGATAAGGTTTCATAGGAAACACAATAGCAATATACTCCCTACTATAGATGAGTAAAACATTAAAATTCCATTACTTTGACGGCTCGTTTGGTAGAGGTTAATAAATGGTGGGAATGGGAATGAATATTAAGTATAATATTACCAAGGGAAGTATCCTTCAAATCTCCATGGGAAGGCAATTCCGATTCCAAGTTTGTGTTTTTTCTCCATGGGTAGCAATCTCACCCCTACGCTTGTGCTTTTTTTCTTCAAGGGGAAGCAATTTTCATTACGACTCATTACCACCTACAAGGTGGTATTGGATGGGAATGAAAATTTAAGAAGAAAAATAGACACTTTGAGATAAATTAGCATTACCATGGGAATGAACATTGATTTTCTTCACAATTTTACATATAAATTCATTCCCATTAATTACCACTATTTATATCCAACTATCAAATATAACGTGATTCTATCATTGAATTAGCAATGCAGTGTTTAAGTTTTGAGCATAAACTGCTCAATATCTCGATCCGTCCCTTTAATAAATCTCTTAATCATTTGCTTTTCTTAAGTCAGATGTTTAATATTCTTGCATAAGTTCTCGACCATATATAATTTTTTTTAGAAAAAAAGGTATGTGGGATTTGTGATAATGTACTCATCAATTAGTAGAAAGTGCACAAGTTAGAGAAAATCCTGGAGACACCTGAAATCAAAATTTGTCTATAGTAGCTGTTTTTGCGAGGCACCTACTTTTGTTTTCAATACTTTTTTACTCATCTTTAATAGTATGTGAAAAACCTTTCAAAAAAAAAAAGGTATGTGAAATAGCAATGAAGTAATGAAGTAATGAAGTAATTAACTAAAATGGGACTAAGTGATTGGTGCCAACTCCGTTTCTTTTTTACAGAAGCGCACAATGTTGAATATTGAATTTGATTATTAATTACTTTAAATATATATTATAATGAAAGGATACAAATTAAATGGTAGGGGGGATTAAATTAAAATGATTCTAAAAAATGATCACATTGATTAATGGGTGATTGATTCCACCTCATAAAACATGCAAGCATTGTGTGTAATAATTTTTTTCTAGAAAGGATAACACTTTTAACATGTTTTTGTAACTTTTAAATTTATTGCGGCTAACTTTTCTTTTTTTTACTAAGGGATAGTTTTGCTTTAACTTTGGAAGTTTTTAAACAAATATTGGCAACGGATTCAAAAAGGTCAATCGTCACAAACCACAACGTGTATATACAATCTATACTAATATATTAACAGGTGTTCTTTAACAAGGAATTGTGTCACGTGGCGCTATCCCTTTGAGTATATATTGACTTCATGTACTCCACTTACAATAAAAAAATTATAAAATGCATGGTATAAGATTTGATCACATAACCTCAGCTCGATACATCTTAAAAGTCTTAACCACTAAACCAAATAATGTTTAATTTGGTGTTATAATTTCAATGTAAAATACTAATAAATGAAAATTATGATTAATCGGGGCATAGCCCGGGTCTAAAAACTAGTTTTCATATTATATCTTGGAGTAATTTTACGCCTTTTACGTTCTTTCACTCCTGTATTTATATATGTATCAAAATATGATCATGGGATTTAACAAAGTCTTTATAATGTTCTTTGGAGCACCTAAGACTAGATTCTCCCTGTCACATTTTTTACACATTTTATATTGTTTACATATTGCTCATTTGAGCAAAAAAAATATGACAAATGTGTTAAAAAATGTGCTATCGGGAGCACCTAAGAGTTTGCTAGAGTTAAAGACCGATGAAGTTATCGATGTGGAATATCCATTAAATATCCACAATATCATCATTACAGATGATATAGCACCAAATACAAGTCTAAGGTGTTGGAAATAATTAGTACGATTGAAATATTCATGAAGAAAAATCAAATCAATAATATTGACAAACAATTGAATATAAGAAACTTATCTGCAGATACCTGTCAACTAAACTTGTTGAACTTGATTTAATCTCGTACCAATAGGGTTGTAACGTGGTAAGGAGGCCACTGCCTTAGACGCGATTTTGCCACCATACCGGTGCACCGGTGCAGCCTTTCAATGACGAACGCCCCCCAAGGTTCACACAACACCCTTGAATTTTACACCCCGAACTCAAGGGTTGGAATTTCTCAAGAACTGCTCAAATCTTAGGAAAAAGGTAGGCTTGTGTTTTTAGGGTTAGAGAGATATTACTTTTTGTATTTTGAGAAAAGGTATCTATAGGGAAGATAAAACAAGGAATAAAATTCACGGAAATCCGAAATCCGCCTAAAAACAAGCTTGCCCGGTCTAGCCCGCAAGCAAAATTCTGGAAGAAAGAAAAAAGCTTGCCTTGCCCGGTCGGGCGGATGACCGCCTAGGCGGGCGATACGCAAATCAGCCTACTGGAAAAGAAACCTATGCGTGACACGTCGCCACGTGTGCGGCACACACCAAGTCAAAGACTCGAAGAAACACTTCGCGTTCATTTGGATGTAAGCCAACATAGGGATGTTAGTGGGGCGAGTTTCATGGAAACCCATCCTGCATTCACCCCAATTAGGTAGGGATGGGGTAGGATTTACAAATGAGGGGTTGTGGATGGGGATGAAAATTATACTCATCATCGGTGATGGGGCAGTGTGGATATTTAATTGTATCATCCCCATCCTTGCCTTCCCCCGCACCCCCGCCCCATCTCCAACCCCCTTCGCTTCTCTTTCGTCTTATCCACCTATTTAATGGAAAACAACCATATTAAAATCTTTTTTTATATAAAGAAACATAAAAATATTTTTTTCATTTGAAATAAGCCTTTAGTAAAGTTGGTTTGACCTTGAGATGTGGATCATCCAAGGCACATTAGCATGGCGTACTCCTCCTGTTCGAAACAGGGTTTGTTTGAAACCAAACTTCTACCTACTCATCGCAAAAGAGATAGAGCCTAATGCTAAGCTGGGAATGAGAGACAGTTAAGTGAAACCTGACAGTTCCCGCTTAAAGTCTTTCTCTTGCCCCTTGCTTCCTTCCCCCCGAGGGGTTATAGTGGGGCTAGTATGGTAAATGATGGAGAGAGTATGGAGCAAGTGTAGGTATCCAAACGAGTGGTGGGACAGGGAGTATTCCATAGTATTACCCATTGAGACAAGGATGACTATAAATATTTCCCCTATCATGGATGGTGATTGGTGAGGCAGGGATGGAGATAAGATTTTTAGGCTCATATGAGTGTGGAGAAACCATCCTGTGCACCCGCCAAGATCAATTGGCATTTCTATACAAGCCTACTTGGGTCTCTTGCTAAAATTAATTTACAGTAGATGACTAGGCCATTGATCTTATATATTAGTCATCTTTTTTTATTTTTTGGTATGGGAATCGTACATATTGGTTTTTTAATATAAAATGAACCTCTTGTCTTATATGACAGTGTGATGGTCTCAACTCTCACGCAAGAATAATGAAGCTGTGTATGCAATATGATAATAAGAACGACAGGTGATCACCTGAACGCATTATGGGTACGGTTGGGGGGGGGGGATAGGAGCAGCTAGTTCTCGTGGAGTCATGGTCCCTGTGTTGGAATTCCAAGTCTCAAATTGATAAGAACATCTTATAAACAACCATATCTATGAATAATGAGTTAGGTTGGTCTAATTCACGTGAAAGATGATGTCGTAGTTGCGACTTAGAATGATATGCTTGTTGTAGTAGTGATGAAGGCACATATATGAGGTGTCGTTTTGACTTTTAAGAGTTAAAATATTATAGTCAAAATCTTTATCTTATTTTACACGGCCAGTGGTTGGTTATTTTCAAGCTTTTGTAGCAAGGTTAATAACTTAATTACTCAAAATAAAACAAGTTTTAAAACATCGTTAAGGTCAATTTTTCATTAGCCAATAGTTATCACAGTTAATTTGATAGGACTGAATAAACTATGTAATTTGTCAAGTACAACGAAGTTATTCTATTTCATTTTGTACAATATAACTCCTTCGTCATGAGTAACTTGTACACCTTTTATTAGTTTTTTCAAATACAAGAACTCAATTGAGTAATTAAGTAAGACAAACATAACTAAAATCTAAATGCGCATTATGATTCGACTTGGTGATGACTTGAGTGAGTAGTGACCAAATCTGACTTGGATCGCCAACTTTATGTTGATCAACAACCGATTGAATATGAACCATTAAAATAAAAACCTGACTTATACAAAATCTGAAGAAGACTTGATTCATAGTACACCAATTTTTTTCAAAATCCAACCTATAAGAACCCTACCTGAGATGAATCCTAACGAACTATACCTAACATCTGCGTATACACCGCCCTCGATTTGACCTATTATTGACGCGTACTCTAACTTATGAAGACCTAATTCTAAACTTTATCATCTTGACATACATTTGTTTTGTAAAGAAGATAGAAAAATTATCATTAATAAAGTACCATGCGACATCTACAAAAACAATTGACTGTGAGTAAAAATGATACAAATAATGATCTAAAACAATTTGATGTCACTTCTTTAATACAATAATATATTAACCATAAACAAAATTTAACAGCTTTACATCTTTAATGCCTAATGTTATTGTAAATTCAAATATGATCTCTTGATGTTCTAAATCTTCATCCAATATAATCGGTTTCACATGTTTTCATCGTGTAACCTGAAAAACAAAACCATAACTTTCAAGTGAGAGCGGATAAAAACATCATACTTCCCCCGTTTCAAAATAGATGCATGATGCAGTTTGACTTTTACACTATTCACACACTTTTCTTTGACTATATTTTGTGATTTCTATGTATGAAAAAATATAGTCACATTGGATCATGTTAGATACGTCTCAATAGATTCTTTCAGAACATCAACTTTTCATAATTTTCACTTATAGGAAAATAAATATATTAATGGTTAAAGTTATGCATTGACAAGCATGGCCAAAGAAGTATCATGTATTTTAAATTGGAAGAACTATTAATTTAGAAATTATCACAGAAGACGAAAGAGTTGTTAAAAATAAACTACAATCGAAAAAACCTTAAAACTAAGCCGACATGATTAAGAAAGTTTAGGATTTTCCACCTATATCACGGATGGATGCCCGTACAAATTCACTTATGAAGGCTAGAGTTGGATAGAAAGGCTAAGGTTGTGAAACACATGTTTTATCTTTAAATACTAGTTATTAATTTAACCCTGAATATCGCATTCTACTTTTTCCAAACCAAACTTTCTCCGCAAAAATAATTCAAAAGTCAACACCTCAAATGAGTAATGAATACAACATAGGCTCAGAGGTTGGAACAACCCTTTCAAGCCAAACTCGAACATGATCTCTGAACACATATAGCACCGTACCAAATCCCCACAATAATTTTGCAAGCATGTAGGCTATCCCTAATATATAACCGACTTGACCTAACTGAAAATGACCTCAACCAAAACCGACTTAAATGGTACTTTACCCAATATGACTACTCAACCTGAATATGAGCCAAGCTGAAGCAACCATACTCGAATCCAAGCCAGCTCAATTTAGTAGTAGAGGCAGTGATTCACTCCATTTGAACAAACACACGAACTTTGCTCAGCACCTAAAAAGAGCAAATACACGAATTTTTTGAAAAAACTTCACTTGTAATGCATATTTCCAGTCCAAGCAAAAACCCCAAACAGACTCTACCACAAGAAAAGGACTTTAACAGTTAACACACCACACCTACGAGCGCTATAATATCAAAGAAGGCCAAGATCAGAATATGGTCCTTAAATAATTTGTGACCTTTAACCAAACACATTTTTACTAATTAACCAAACTACCACAAACTACGACACACAGACTCGGGATAAAATAATTGTGACATATATTCATCAATACGACGTAGAATGAACAGTCAGCCACATGTAACTATATAAGGTACCATGTTTAGTAAAATCAATAGGGATACACATCCAATTTTATTAGGAAACAAAATGAGATTACAGGACACATGCTCATTGTACTGCAAGTCTGTAACACAAACAACAGAAACTTAAATATCAGTTCTGTTCTATGCTGAGAGGACTATCACAGATTTTATAGTATATTACAAAGTAACTAGATATTACAATTCTTCACGATACTGTCCTCATCTCGATCCCCAAATAATACATTCATTCATGTCAATCGTCTTCACATAGTTGGCCTCACATTAAGTCTACTTGCTACTTTCATACCCAGAGATTTGTCAGCCTGTAATATTACAGAAATCGAAGTCAGTAGAACATATATAATGTTGAAGAGAGAATTGCAGCATTTGAGCTAAGGCTGTGGTTGGTTGAAAAGAAAACTTTTCTAAGAAAATACATTTCCCATTTTTCCCTGTTTGATTCGGTTTGCGGTGAAAACATTTGTTTCCTTTCTGTGTTTTGGTTGACAAATGGATTTTTAAAACATAGGTGGAAAAGATTTTTGATATATTTTTTCCTCTTCTTCCCTGATCCCTCCATCTTTCTTTGCCTTTTCTATATTTGCTAGCAAGAGTACCGTAACAAAGAATAATTTGAAAACTGATCCTGGCAGAAATATACTTTAACAAGAAAATAACAATTAGGCCCTCTTTGTTTGGTTGGACGGAAAACATTTTTAATGAAAAATGGTTTTTTCTTGCATGGGAAGTTGGGGAAAATAGGAAAAATGTAATGTAATGGGAGAATTGATTGGAGGAAAGTGAAGAATAGCGAGGAAAATGTGCTTTCCTTTCCTTTGAGAAGGAAACTATTTTTCCACCATAAGGAAAATTATTTTCCACCAAAAGGAAACTGTTTTCCACCCTTTATGATCCAGAGAAAGGAACATGGAAACAAACACTTTCCCAGGAAAAGGTTTTACACCCAAGTCCCAACCAAGCATACAAGGTCCATTTGGTTTGATGGAAAACGTCTTCCATGGAAGATGGTTTTTAATGGAAAATATTTTATGGTAGAAAACACATAAATATTTGTTTTCATTTGTTTGGTTTCATGGAAAATTATTAAGCTAAGAAAGGGAAAATAGAGATG
This sequence comes from Beta corolliflora, assembly GCA_947648045.1. Lineage (NCBI taxonomy): Eukaryota > Viridiplantae > Streptophyta > Magnoliopsida > Caryophyllales > Amaranthaceae > Beta > Beta corolliflora. The sequence continues at coordinate 630,018 of CANSZD010003177.1, forward strand.
TTTGGAATGAGAGAGTGGAGGAAAATGGTAATCCTTCAAATTTTGGAGATTTTTTTGCCAAATTCAACTCTTTTAAGTGACCCTTTGTAAATTGCAGCCCTTTGATTTCAATCTCTTCAATTATAGTCTCAAATAAACCACACTTTTAAATTGCAGCCCAAAAGGCGTGAAGATAGGTTGGATTTGGGCTGTACCTCAAAAGAGTTTGGTTTATTTGAAGCTGCAATTGAAGAGATTGAAATGAGAGGGCTGCAATTAAGAAAGTGACCACTTTAAAAGGCTGCATTTGGAAAAAAAATCCAATTTTGGAGGAAAATGTTTACAAAGGTATGGAAAACTCTTTTCCACCTTAGTTTTGCTTATTAAATCCCTTGTGCAACCAAACAACGGAAAATGAAGAAAAACATTCTCCTCCAAAAAAAATGGAGCCTTAGTTGAAAAAGTTTTCCTACACACCAAACATGGCCTAAATAGTAAATAGAAAATAAATGGGTACTTACCTGAGACCAGTATGAAACCCATATGCTGCGGATCTCATGAGTGATGCGAGGATCAGATAAAGCATCAACCACTCTGCAGATAAATCGCTCTTGCCTGGAAGCACCAGAAGAATATATGAGCATAGAATCAATACAAAAACCAAAGCCAAACTCAGATTAAGAATGCCACAAGCATGGTTAGGAAGGGTCAAACCTGGCTGGGTCCATTGATCTGTATCTCTCTCCAGGCTGCTTAAAATTGTTTTCCTTTGCAATGATTTGCTACATCAAGGGATAACCATAAATTCGATCAATCACCATTCAGTTAGTACTTTGCCTTCTCAAATTAATTAATACTCACATCTCAAATTAGTTAATAACTTTCACTTTTCAATCCATATCATCAAAACAAAACAATCACATTAGCACAAAGTAGAGTAGTCAGAAATAAAATACTCAAAATGATGCTTTTGTTTCTGATTTGAGCCTCAAAAGGTCCCTTTGTCCTTCTATAGTACTCATCTTCACACATGAATTTCTCCTTCTAATTTATGATAAGAGACATAGTAATAATAGTGAACTCCAACCAACAAAACCACCAAATTTTCGACAATAGTGTTTTCCTTTAGAGATATTCATTATTGACTGTAAATTTTCATATAAAATATTTTCCTTACAACTATAACTGCCTTGACAAAATCAAATATTGCCTTGAAAAAAAACCATACCCTTTCTTCAAATCTTATTGGGACTATATCCAAAGGACTCCAAGAACAAGATTGCTGATTGCCTCATAAAGCTGCTAATAATTTCAAATAGTCTAAAAAAGGAGCTTAAAATCGAGTGCCTCAACCGCAACTGCAAGAAGCCCCAGCATTGTTTTTTATACTCTTTACCCCCCACCCCAAAGCCCAAAAGAAAAAATATCCGTCCCGCAGTCTAGCAGGGGCAACCATCCAGCCCACAAACTGCCATCTTTGATGGAAAACACCATCAGAATTGCTTCTCTCAAATACCAACTATCAACATCACCAGTATCTGACATTCTCATCAATTGATGCCTATGTTATAGGTCTAGATAAACCTGATATGCTAATGCCTTTTTGAATCGACTTCTAATATAAAAGAAACGTCAGCCGCTCTCCACATTAGCCTCAAAACAATGCATGGACCAGTGAGCAAACAAGCTAGAGAAATAGAAAACAACTAACCCTTTCACGCTTTCCATTTATGACGTTTGAAGGAATGGGATGTCTCTCAGCGTGACGAACAGGATCATATCTTGATGGGAAGTAGTCGACCTGAAATCAAGCATAGAGTAAGAAGTAAGAACTTAGAGCACACACACAACAACAACAACAACAACAACAACAAAAATCTATAAAATCTACTTGGGAAAAAAAGAAGATGAGAACATATAAAATACCTCCTCATCTCTGTGCATAAAGTTCATGAAACCATCATAGTGATTGTTGTGATGAGAGCACTTGGGGGCATTGACGGGAAGTTGCAGGTAGTTGGGACCAAGACGGTGTCTTTGGGTATCAGAATAGGAGAAGATTCGAGTCTGAAGAAGCTTGTCATCAGAGTAGGAAACTCCAGGAACAACGATAGCCGGGCAAAACGCCAGTTGTTCGTTTTCTGCAAAGAAGTTGTCGATGTTCTTGTTCAAGACCATACGGCCGACTGGCAGTAGAGGCAGGATGTCCTCAGGCCATGTCTTTGTAACATCAAGAGGGTCAAAGTCAAACTTGTCTTCATCAGCTTGGTCTATGATCTGGATGAAGAGTTTCCATTCAGGATAGTTGCCAGCAGCAATTGAGTCATACAGATCCTGGGTAGCATGGCTGTGGTTAGCTCCTCCGACTTTTATGGCCTCATCCTCCAACAGACTTTTCACTCCACATGTTGGCTTCCAATGGAACTTCACATAGTGTACTTTGCCAGCCTTGTTAATCAGAGTATATGTGTTAACACCTGAACCTTCCATATGCCTGTAGTTTGCAGGAACACCAATATCATCAAAGAGGAAAGTGAACATGTGCAAACTCTCAGGATGGTGAGAAAAGAAATCCATGACCCTCCAATTTTCTTGAATGTGGGATTTGGGGTTGGGCTTGAGGGAGTGCACCATATCCGGGAATTTCATTCCATCACGAATGAAAAACACAGGGAAATTGTTCCCCACAAGATCAAAGTTACCCTGTGATCAACAGAAATTAGGCAAAACGTATAAGCTAGTGAATGAAATGCAAACCTAGAGATGTTCAGCATCAAAAATCTACAACCAATATCTATGTTAACCAACATATATAAAAGCTATCACAATCTAGTCAAGATCAAAGGCAGACCACATCACACCACAATAACACCGAACTACTATACAGCAAAGAATTTACCTTCAGCATCATGAACAAATCTACCTTGTCAGGTACTCTTAAAGGTGTTATATTTAAAAGTACAGCAGTTAACTTGGAACTAACATGATCAAGAGCATATAAAATAAACTAGGATGAATGGATGATAGCACAAAGATTCAAGCATATATATAGTAGTAAGGCTATAGACACTTAAATATACAACAAACCCTAGCATGCACAAACAATATCTAGAACTGGAGAAGTAACACAACACATGCCATAACAATTTGGTATAGATCTGGCCCTCACCTCTCTGGTGTAGAACTTCACAGCAAAACCACGAGGATCCCTAAGGGTTTCGGGACTGCCACGTTCATGAATAACAGTGGAGAAACGAACAATTACAGGTGTCTGGACACCAGGGGCACGCATGAAATCAGCACATGTGAGGTGTGAAACATCATGAGTAACTTCAAAAAATCCCTTAGCACTAGCTCCCCTGGCATGAACAACACGTTCTGGTATACGTTCTCTATCAAAGTTGGCAAGCTTTTCCACCAGATGGTAGTCCTCCAAAAGAATTGGGCCTGTTCAGAAACATGCATCAGTAAATTCAATTCCCAAAACTATGTCATCAACGTACAATATACAATACTAATGCTCAGGGGGAAAAAAGGAAGACATAAATGTACCTAGCTGCGGTAGCTGGTAGCTGTCTAACTGGCTCTAACCAATAGATATCCTAATTGTAGTGGTTCGGCTAACTTCAGATTTGGGACAGAGGTTCGTGGTCTAGAAAGTATAACTAAATAGCTAATGAAGCTAGCTTTCGACTTAACAGAGGCACTGATTCTGCTTCATAATTCTAAATTTCTACCTCAACAATCCCTTTACTTTAATTTTTAGAAAAGAATCTGTATTCTGTCTTACAGATTGCACATCTAATAACCTCAGAAACTCATTTAACACATTATTTCTTCGATGGGCTGAAGCCGCTAACATCTAGTAAAACTATGAATAGCTAATAAAACGGTTAAGACAATTTACACTTTGTAAGTTGCCAAGCAGGCCCTAACAGGTACATCGAGAATGAGATCCAGTCTCCGCGACCAAATGATTAACCTACATTCAGCATCAGGTGCACAGATACAAACATAGGGTTACCAATTCCAAGATCCTTGTCATCCTTAAACCTGTTGGCTTAAAAACTCTCTTTTTTTCTGCCACCCAATAACTCCCACAAATTTACAACACACTTCAATACTTATGCACCTCCAACCTAATAAAACTCTCTATTTCCTCCCCACTTCTCTACAACACCACCTACTGATATTCCACTAGTTTCACCCTTCACAATTCCTCAACAAACTCATCTAAAACAAAAACTTGTAAAATTACACAATAGGTAGTACAATAGGAAGACATCAGCAGATAACCTTAGATAAAACAACAATAGTAATGAAGAAATGATGACATCCATCACACGTAACACGCAATCAAGCTAAAACATGAACTATTAGGAGTTAGGACCAATTCCAGGATCATTATCACACTTTTGTTGTCATAATTTTCTATTTTCATTGATATAGCTAATTTTTTTAACTTTGCAAACGACGAAAAGCACAGATTTTAAAAGGATTACTTAAAAATGGTAATTAACAACAAGAAATTAGTCAAAGTAATATATCCCCTTTCCTCTTTAAACTTTGAGCAAACATTGATTTCTCGGAATTCCTATCAACTCATTGCATAAACTCCTTCGGATTCGCTAAAACCTAATAACTATTTGCAACTCGTAGCTTAAAATCAGTTATAATTCATAGGTTAATTTGTTTAGATTACTTAGATTATCATCTACATCAACATTTGCGTAACTCCTAGAACTCAAAATCAGATCCTAAAATCAAAAAATAAAATTCAATAATACAAATTAAACATAGATTTTTCACTGAAATCAAAATCATATCAAATAATCAAATAAAATACCTCTGTGACTAACAGTTAATGAAGAGTTGTTATTCCAAACAGGTGCACCAGAATTTGTGGTACAGTAAGGAGAATTGTTCGCACTTGATGGCCGAAACTGCACCAAATAATCAAATTCCAAAAAAAAAATCAATCAAACAGCAATTCCAAATTCAAACTCATCAAAAAGAATAATTAATCAGAAAATTCAAAAATTAAACGAATGAAAAAATCTATAAAAAAAACAAATTCAAATTCAACATAAAAGCAATCAAAAAACACGAAGAACTAACCTTGTACGGATCCATGGCGAGGGAAAAAAATGAGAAATTGAAGTTCCCGAGGAGAGAGAAAGTAAGAGGTTTTAAGAGATAAAGATGAAGGAAGAAAATGTGGCGAACACAAAATTTAATTAGTAATGGTTATATTTAAAGTGTGATATGTATGAGTCAGTGCTGGATAATGTTTTTATTTGATTTTATTTTTCCGGATTTTTCGTTGCCGCTAGTAAATTTCTGAATAATATTGCGACAAGTTAGCTGGTAGAAATTTTGGAGAATATTAGCACTAGAAGACAGCTCCTAAATTTAAATATGGGGTTGATATTACTTTGTGACTGATGGCGTGATCAAATTAGTGTAAGAAATTGGTTCATTGGTTGTAGATGACTAGATGAGTGTTAGATAAAAATATATTAATTTGTTAATTTAAAAGTTGTACATTTGTAGATAATCTTTATAATATTTTTGCAAAATATAACCTAGAGGTTTATAATGTATAGGTTTAGATCATAACTTTAAAGATAGAGGAGTAATATGAAAGTGTCAATCATGTACATATGTAATTAATTATTTTCTAAATTTTTTTTAAAAAAAAATCAATTTATAAGGATTTTTATAGGCTGAAAAACTTTAATAAGATATTGACACGTCCTCCTTCAATTATGATTTAGTTAATTTTTTCTAATTGCCTCATTTTCTTAATTATATTTCCATGTTGTTTTATTTTAAAGGACTTTAAATTTGGCCATGTAGATTTGGCACAATAATGATAACAAATATGGTTTAAAAGACTTTAAATAGAATGAGAGAAAAAAAATATTGTATGGATGGAGAAAGAGAAAGAATTGATGCAATATAATCATATAATGGATGTTAACACCATTGAATCAAACCATATTATAGTATGTGCCTTAACATGTGCAAGGCACACATTTATTATCTACAAAATGAATAAGAAATGCCAATAAAGAAGAGAGTTTAATCTATTGATTGAAGATGATCGAAAAACTTGTTTGTCCCTTTGTTTAAAATTGTAAATTGAATGAAATGCATCAATTAGATTCATAGCCAATGATCTAGATAAGGAAGACAACTTTAAGGATCAATATTCATGTAGTGTTTGATGTATATGACAAGGAGTGAAATAGATTATAAGAAAATAAGCAATCGTTGTGGGAAATGTGAGAATGCATAAATATTGGTTTTGACTTTTTGCAAATTACTTCATAAATCCACATAATTTTAGCCATGAAAATAAATAGGCGTAGATAGAGGGACATGCATATGAGGTTTAAAAACAATCCTTAACCAAATTTTTTTTTTAATGTATTAATTGACAAAACTACTTTCTGAATATAGATGATAATTGTATATATTAAAGCATTCATTATATATGCGAGCATAATTACTAGTTATTTCACTTATAATGTATTTTCGGGAAATCAAGAAAGTGTTAAAAAACAGTAGCATTCGATATAGGTACACTAACTTCAATATTAGGGTCCTCTCAAAAAAAAACTTCAATATTAGGGGATAGATAATTAAGTCTAGAAGGACCCACTAGTGTTTTGTTTCACATCTTTTCTTAATAGCTACAAACATTTAGGGTAAGAGATACTTCCTCCATTCTTTTATTATTGCAACATTTCTTTTATTTGGAAGTTTGATATTAATTGCAACATTACTAAATTGGACTATGTTTTCTCTCTATCTCTCTCCGTATCATATGGGTCTTTTTTTTCGTCTCTCTCTATCTCTCCTATCTCCTTACAAAATATGCAACCCTATATATTGTAATTATTAAAGAACGGGAGAAGTATAATAGAAAACGAATTAATGAATTTACAAAGGAAAAGAAGAAAAGGTAAGCAAATGAAAATAAACAAAACATGAGAAGGCAATAGTTTGGTGGTTCCCTATCCATTATTTTGGAGGTTTACGAGAAGAACTTCAGAGCCACTAATGGCAGAAGTAACATGAGCCATTTAACTAATTCCACGTAGACAAAGGGCTTTGAGTTGTGTGCAAATTTGACTTCCCAATTTGGAAGGTAATGCTGAGTAGTGTGAATGGGAGAAATATACCGATAAGATTATTCAATAATGGGCCTCTCTCTGTGTCAACTTAGCCACACACTGAACAACAATTATTAGTTCGACCCAAACACTAAAGGTCCACGATAGAGCGTCCATTGCGGCATATATAAACTTCTCTTGAAAAGTGTCATCTTGAAGGAAAGGTTAGAGCATGCCCACTCATGCCCCAAAATAACATGACATCCCTCTCGCTCATCAACTTTCTCTCTCATTTAACAAAAGTTCGTCATACTTTATGACTCATTTTGACAAACGCACCCCACTCATGCCAACCCAAAAAAAAAACATCATCTTTCTATCCTACTTTTTACTATACCCCCACCCTATTTTCTCTCTCCTACATCAATACATTATTTGTACATTTTAATATTTATAATATTATACAAGATTATAAATAAAATTATTTTGGGTATTTATGATCCTAATTAAATACATTTAGTTATTAATTTGGATTTTTAAAAAAAATAAGTTTTAATTGGGATTATTCACTAGCGCAATCATTAATTAATTTTAAGTATTTAACAACATGACAATGAAACAACTTCGACATAAAATCACAAATAACTGCTATTACAAACTACTTAAATTTATTCAATAAAACGAAAGACACAATAACTGCTACTACAAACTACTTATCTTAAATAATCCAGATATTAAGACTATTGTTCATTATTACGACCATATCGTTGCCAAATATGCTCAATTAAATCTGATTTAAGTGAGATATGGGTTGGCTTATTGCGTATTGCAGCCCTTCTAGCCAAGTATTGATCCATGTTAAAAGGACGTTTGTTAGCATATTCAAATGGGGCCTCGACACTAGTTGCCGCACTTGCACTGCCCCTATTTCGAGGTCGGTCTTCAATGAATTCTCTGGTGTCAGCATATTGAATATATGATTCCCGCTCATCCTCAACAATCATGTTATGCATGATGATGCAAGCAACCATGATATTGCTCAATATGTCTTTATCCCAAGCAAGTGATGGTTTACGTATAATAGCAAATCTCGCTTGTAAAACTCCAAAAGCACACGCAACATCCTTGCGCAAGGCTGCTTGACGATCAGCAAAGACTCTTTGTTTATCAGTTTGTGGAAGGGAAAACCCTTGGATAAAAGCAGCCCATTGAGGATAAATACCATCAGTTAGGTAATACCCCATGTTGTAATGTTGTCCATTTACCATAAAATTAACTTCAGGGGCACGTCCATGGAGGACATCATCAAAAACAGGAGAATGGTAAAGGACATTAAGATCATTACACGAACCTGGAATCCCAAAAATGGAATGCCAAATCCAAAGATCTTGTGACGCCACCGCTTCGAGAATGAGAGTTGTTTTTCCGCTACGACCTTGATATTGAGCTTTTCACGCAGAAGGGCAATTTTTCCACTCCCAATGCATACAATCAATGCTTCCCATCATCCCTGGGAAGCCACGTCGCTCTCCTTGACCAAGAAGCCTCTCTAAATCTGTATTTGTCGGCCTTCTCAAATATTGCTCCCCAAAGCAAGCAATCACCCCTTCAGTGAATTTTAAAAGGGATCTCCTAGCACTGGCGCGACCTAAACGCAAGTACTCGTCAACTGCATCAGCTGACATGCCATACGCTACGTATGGCTGTTGTGCATTTTTGCAATGGAGATAAGGCCATTCTTCCTGTCGCATCAACTCTCTGTGTAAAGAAAGATTGGTTGGCTGTAACGGCCTCCATGATACGTAGAAACACATGTTTTCGCATGTGAAATCTTCTCCGGAAAATGTTATCGCCATAGACAGCATTAGTAGCGAAGTAATCATTATATAGTTGAATGTGCGCTTGTTCTCGACCTCTATCCATGGTTGGTAGTGCGAGGGGAGCTTCGGGATGTTCCTCTCGCACATCTTGTGGTGGTTGACGTCGCCGTTGATGGTGAGTTTGCTCCAGTGTTGTATTATGATTAATGAAGTAATCATTAATTGCTTCATCAATGACTTCGTATTGTGAAGCAGATTCATCATCTGAATTAGAAGAACTAGTGCTAGAGATTTGAGACAACATTTTGTTGAAGTGTTTAGGGTGCTAATAGTCACCGCAATGGTGAGTATAGTATATGGCCACTACATATAAGTATTTATAGAAGTATATGGTTGTGTAGTCACCACAAAAGGGTGAGTCCATTGAATTAATTGTGAAGTGACCACACAATGGTGACTATAGTAGGTTAAAGGTGAGGTGATCATACAATGCAATGTGTAGTGGATTAGAGATGAACCATTCAATGCAAAATGTAGTATATTATTGGTGGGGTGACAACACAATGCAAAGTATAGTAGATTAATTTTGAGGTGACAACACAATGCTATGTTAAAGGTAAAATAACTACATAAGTAAAGAAAATAATACTACATCTTAGAATACAATAATTTCAAACAGATTAAGTGAACATCCATTGCTGAAATAGCCACATAAACAATACATGATGAACAAGAACCTATTACATCATAGAATACTTAAAGCATTGACTACATCAACTACTAAACATCAAATAAAGTGATGACAAGAACCTATTACATCAATTACTAGAAATAAAGTAAAGAAATAGCAACAACAACAAACATGATGAACTTGTAGTCTTAATAAGAAAAAAAAGTTAATCTTCCGCACCATAGGTTTCAGTAAATAATTTGTCCTTCAACTTCTCCTCTCGTGGAGTCAATGAAGGCTTCATCAGTAGAGTATTTAAGAGATCAGTGTTGATCTTCAACTACATTAACCTCTGATTATTTTCTTCTAACTCAACCATTCTTGCCTTCCTTCTCTCTTTGGACCTTTCAAATTCCAACATTTCTTTTTTCAAATTGATGTATTCTCCTCTCATTTCAGTATGTAGTGTAATTCTTTCACCCAAACTCATGTGATCCTCAGACGAACCTCCTTTAACTCTTCTTTTTGCTTTGGCCTTCTTTACACCATCTGGACGCTTATTTCCACCGGATACAAACCCACCAGAAGCAACATCATCTTCTGCTTCATCGTAGTCATAATCGTCATCTAGTCGGACTCTTTTACCACTATTATCGCTATCTGGATCAGATGGCGTTGGTTCTGCTATAGCCTTTCCTTTCTTAGGTAAGAATCGTTGGACTCTTGGTTGCCATTTCGGATATAATTTCAAAATTTCCCAAGCATGCTCAAATAAGAAGTTTTTGTTAGTGGCTTGCCGGTAAATTATTTGAGCATTGCGAATAACATCTTCATCATTCATCCCACTCCTCTTTAATCGAAGTGCTTCTTCATGGCATCCAACCCGCCTCATAACTTCTGGACACATTATTTTCCAATGACTCTTCATCATGTCCAAACTTCGAAAGGGCAACTCATGAGGCCTTGAAGCACGAGCCACTTCGTATGACTGGTGTATGTTTCTCCATAATTTAGCACCAGTCACATTGGTTGACACAATCTCATCAGTAGAATGCTCGAAGAAGCAAGCAATAAGAGCTTCGTCCTCTCTCTTTGACCATTGTGTCTTAGGGGTTGATCCACCAACTTCTGTTGTTTTTATTCTTGATGGATTAACAAGCATCGCAGGTGAAAGGATCGGCTCAGTTGCGGCAGGGATGATTGGTTCAACAACATTGTTTTCGTCTCTTGAGCTTGTCCCAATGTTTGGATTTTCCCTCATCATTTGCATGAGGACTTGAAAGTTTGGATGAGAGGCAAAGGACGAGTCGAAAGTGAAGCCAGAACTTCCCGAAGCGTTAAGGTCCATTGTAATTTTTCCTAAGTATAAACATATATTATGATTAGTAAAAGAACAAACTAACATAACGCACTAAAATCCCACATGTGAACACCAATAATATTATCACTTATAAGTTTTGAACAAATGCAAACACACAAGTTCAAAAGTAATACTACTAATCAGCAATAATTATTATACAAATAATGTTTCTAATAAATTTAAGTTCTCATCAAGTACTAACAAATTTACGTATTAAACATGATTAGTATTCTATATTAATATCATTACATTATGACACATACCTAAAATTGAATTATTAATTTATCACAATGCTTAATATATAAAATTCCATATTAAAAAAAAATTCTTTACAAAATTCAACAAGTGCATAAGAAATTCACGTATTAAACATAATTAGTATTCTATATAATAGCATTTGATTATTAAATATAACTAAAATTCAATGACTAATTTATCACAATGCTTAATATATAAAATTCAACAATTAATAAAAATTTATTTTAAAAATTCAGTAATTAATAATAATTATTGTAAGAAGTTCAACTATTAATAAAAATTCAACTATATAAAATACGAAAATTGATAAATACAATTTTTGACTCACCTCAATTGTCTTCAATAATAATTTCTTCAAGAATAAAAGCTTCCAAAGATAAATATTCAAGTGTGTATAATGTAGAGAGAGAAAATAATTAATTTTGGAAGTGTGTCAAAATATAACAAAATGGATGTTTATTTATAGATCTCAAAAAAATATGACCGTTGGTGAATTTTTTTTTTATTTGTATTTTTAAAGTTATTCAGATTACAAAATCTGAATAACAAAAATAACCGTTGGAATTGCGAATCCACGTGTCAGCGTGTGGTTCGCTGGGCGCGCTGCCCAGTACTGACACGTCAGATTTTCACTCTTTTTTTTTCAGCAGCAGCACGCGTGGCAGCGTATGATTGGCTCTCTAATTTTGTGAACCACAAAACTCAACGTTTTGAGTTTGGACGGCCAAATTTGACAACTTTTTTTGCGGGCCCCTTCCTCCTCCTTTTACATGACTTGATCCATGTTTTGGGTCATAGGATGCCCAAACATGGATTGAGTCATTCTATGACCCAATTTAAAGTATGCAAAATCCATGGATGGAAGGCAATGTTTTTTTTACCTTGATGGATGACCCAATTTCATGGCCAATTTGTCCATGAGTGGGCATGCTCTTATAACAGTAACCACACTCCACAAAATTAGGGGTGTGCTAGAGTCGTAAATCGTATTAGAAATATATTATGATTTATGGTGCGTTTGGCGTAACTGTCATTTTCTAGTTTTTGATTTTATGTATATAAAAGTTATACTTCGTCTGTTTTTTAATAAGTGACACATGTTCCTTTTAGGGAAATGTTGTAATAAGTGACACATAGCTCAAAGTAGTAAAAAAAAGATTTTCATTTACTTCATCTTTGCCATCATTTAATTGTTTCACCAACTTCCTTTATCCAATACTCAAATTTGAATGGTTAAACATGTGGTCCCAACTTTCTCTCTCTAGGCTCCTTGGTATTTCCCCACTTTCTCTCTGTGTCACTTGTTAAAAAAACGGAGGAAGTGTGATATAAGGGGTATAATAAACTTTTTTTGAGGGAAGGGGTATAATAAACTTAAAACTAGGCATACTTATACTAAATGTTTAACGAAAAATTGGAAAATACTATTTTTGTTTCCATAATTATGTTATTGGTTATAAAAAAAAATGAAATTTGTTAACAAAAAATGATGACAAACAAGCCCTTATTATCTTTGTTAATCGTAGTTGTACAAGTTTGACTGATTACCACCTAATCAGTTAACCCATTTTTAAATTTATTGGTAACCAATACTTGAATTAGTTTTTTTTTTTGTAACGGTTGAATATTACCTGTTTATGGATTATATTTGTAGTTCAGAAAAAGAAGATTTGTGCAAAGAAAAATTCAATAGCAAGGTTAATACTTAAAATTAACACTATGACACTTTTATCAAAACATAGACCTGATCAAACACCGGGCCGGGCCGGGTTCGGACCGGGTCGGACAAAAAAAAATTGCCCATTGTGCGGGCCGGGCCCAAATCCGGGCCAAAAATTTGTGCCCAAAGCCCGGTATTTCGGGTCGGGCCGAGCGGGCTTTTACGGGCCAAAACGGGCCGGGCCTAAATTTTAGACTAAAAAGTCTTTTTTGGCTTGTCCAAAGCCCGCCCAAAAAAACTGTCCAAGCCCGCCCAAAAACCGAGTCGGGCTGGAGTTGATCAGCTCTATCAAAACATATGCAGCATTAATTTAAAAGCCATCATAACAACAACCAATATGAATGAAAGGAGCTGAGGCCCAATTTGATATCAAAGCCCCTTTTCAGTTTTCGTTTTTAAGATTTCATAAGTCATTATCATATAAATTTATAGTGAATTTAAAATTTGTCACATGTATATTATCGTTATCTCTTAGAGCCTAGAGGCAACCGAAATCTGAACACGGTATGTGTTCACTTATTTTGAAACGTTCTAAAATAGTAAGTGTTTCACTTATTATGGAACGGAGGAAGTATTATTTTTTTCCCTAGTGTCTCTTTTTGTTTGTACTTTTTTTTTAGAAAAAAAAAACTTGAATGTTAAATTTAAAAAGGCAATAATGCATGGGCCCAGAAATTTTGTGTTTTTATCCCTCTTTGCGATCTTAGTTTTATTCTCAAAAGTAATTAAAGAAAATTTAGCTACTCAAACAAGTAGGTTTACCAAACAACTGAGCCAATTGCTACTAGCATATCAAGTTTATAGGCTACTACATTTGAGTTCTAGTGAACTTATTAGTTTTATCGCGCTCTCCATCTCTTGTTCCCAAGCATAAGTAATTTATATTTGGTGACTCTTATTACTGAGACTCAAAACTCCAACAATATAGGTGATTAAGTATTGGTTTTATAATGGTTACATCATAAAAAAGCAATAGAGGGAGTATGATCTTAAGAACTCGCTTCTCAAGTGTGACAATTACTTATTGTACTTTGTTTTGGACAAATTTCGGACGAATCGAAATAAGCTAAGTCTTATATGAATGTAGGGTAACAATAACTCAATAACATTATTGTATGGGTATAACCCAAGTACGTTAGCGAACCACCATGAGAAGTCCGCGAACACAATGACAGACGCGAATATTGTAAGCGTCGCCTATAGCTCTAACAAGTCAGTTCATCGACGTGGTCCGACATCGTTGGCGGTCGCCTAACAAGACAAAATAGAGGAATCTTCCCTTACGTCGGGCGCGCCGCGGCCCACACGTGTCAAAAGGATTACGCACCCGTCGGAGGAATAATACTTCTATAAATACCCCATTAGTACTATTCACGTGTACATTCTCTCACACTCAGAACTCTTATCTCTTTCTCTCTACTTTCTCTCTCTAAATCCTATTTGGACAAGTGCTGACTTGAGCGTCGGAGGGGGTTTCCTCACATCCCCCCCGAGGGTAGTTCACGTTTGCTTCCTGTGCAGTTATTCACCAGCGGACGCCAACTCCAAACCTTGATGAACTCTCTTCAAGACCGTCAACCGTTTCTCAACCGAAACAACTTGGCGCTAGAAGGAGGGGCTCCCATCTTTGTGAACGCTATCATGGAAAGAGCAAACAATGACAGCCGTGATCCATCAGAGTTTGAAACCGGTCAGGGATCTACACCCATCATTACCGAACCACTCGGTGCACCTCAGTTTGACATCAGGATGGCCGAGAACGTCAATGAGCGACGAAACTCCACGGGAACAATGTGTCTCGAGGTAAACACTAGTGGCGAGATCATTTAACTGGCTCATTGAATCAATTCTCTCCCGAGCGGCTACAAGCTGTAGCGTCTTTCATCCAAATGTTACAAGCGGGTACTCCTCAGCCTAACAACACCCCCACTCCTAATGCAAGGGTTGGCCAAGTTCGTAGGCGGATGTCGGCCGTGAATGGTCGTAATGTCGATGGCACCCCGTAAGGAGAATGCGGACTTTCACTCAAGAGGGACGCCAGATGGAAAGGCAAATTGAGGACCCAGAGTACGAAGAAGCAATCCTAGAGACCGAGGATCTCAACAATTCTGAAGATGAGAATCAAAGCCATTCTCACCAAGAACACAGCATCGGTGGTGCAAGCAATTATTCTCGGCGGGCACCTATTGATTAAGCCTAAGTTGTCTCCCTTCATTCGAAATCTTAAACCACCCCATGCCGCGAATCGAAGATGCCGTCCGCAAGTATGACGGCACCTCGGACCCGGATGACCATGTGGCCGCTTATGAGGGCACATGTATTTATACACCCAGTGGACGCCATCCGGTGTAAAGTCTTCCCGTCCACTCGCACGGGATTGCCCGGGACATGGTTTAAAAGCATCAAGGCTGGTAATGTTTCTAGTTTTTCTCAACTTTCATCTATGTTCAACACTCACTTTGTGAGTAATAGGCGCCGTGAGCGCACAACTGGCGAGTTGTTATCTATCAAGCAGCGGGAAAATGAGAGCCTGCGAGATTTCGTTGGCCGTTTTAACGCTGAGGCGGTCACCATTCCCCGTCTCCAGCAGGATGTGGCTGTCTTAGCTTTGATGTAGGGCCGAGAGGGGGTCCGTGTTCGGGAGTTACCGAGCCGTAAAACCTTCACGTCCCTAGAGCCGGTCTTAAGAAAGGCGAACGACTTCATTAGAGGTGAGGAGTTTGACAAGGCCGCGAGCAGCCAAAGCCGCGAACCCGAAAAGAAGAAGGATGATAAGCAGAAGAAGGAAAAGGGTATGATCGCGACCGAGATGAAAGGAAGCAAGAGTCAAATGTGGTCAAGAAAGGGAATGACCGCGAGAAGAATGACCGCGAGAGATTTGAGTACAAAGATAAGTTCGATGTGTATACGCAGCTCACGACCCCGAGAGCGCAAATATACCAGATGAACAAGGACAGTGATAAATGGCAGCGTCCAAAGCAAATGTTTCACAAAAACTGTGATAAGAACAAATGGTGCGACTTTCATGGGGATCATGGTCATACTACTGAGAACTGTAGGCATTTGAAAGATAACCTAGAAGATTTAATAAGACGGGGTTACTTCACTCAATATAAGGCTCAGTCAAAGGAGGGAGACGCGATATAGTCAAATAACCAGAATGTGCAATCGCGAATCTCAGAAATTCACGTTATAAATGACGGCCCGATCCATGGCGGTAGCGTGAATGGAGCAAAGACCAGCCTAAAAGAATTTAGGCATCAAGTCAATTTCAACGAAAGCATGCAATGGAGAAAGCCGCCAGTAATGCCCACCATGTCTTTCACTGTGGAGGACGCGAAGCACGTCGTCTACCCCCATGACGACCCTCTGGTGGTCACACTAAAAGTATCAAACTGCTTGATCCACAGAATTCTAGTGGACGGAGGAAGTTATGCAAACATATTGTACTTCTCAACTTTCGAGAAACTGATGATTGGCCGGGAACATTTGAAGTCTGTCCGCTACCCGGTGATAGGTTTCACGGGGGCGTCAGTGATCCCAGAAGGTTTGATAACCCTACCGGTCAGGGTAGGAGAAGATGAGAACGCCAGGGATGTGATGGCGGAATTTTTGGTAGTTGACGTACCATGAGCTTACAATGCAATTATCGAACGTCCCTTCATCCATGATGTCCAAGGGGTTGTATCAACTTACCATGCTGTACGTTTCCAATCTTGGGGCGACAGCAAAATTGAGAGGGAATCAGGAAATGGCAAAATCATGCTATCTAACAGCATTAAAGCAGCCGGCAAGGAGAATTCCTGTAGAAGACCTGAATCTGCCGACTCGGAAGCAAAGGCGAGCTCAGAGGAAGGCTCTGGCAAATGAGGAAGAATCCGAGAAAGGGGATGAGGAGATGGAAATTTCGATGGAAGAGTTGGAATCTAGGCCCAGCGATACGCCAAGGCCCAAGCCGGACGGAGAAACAAAGCGGAGATCTTTGCGAGAAGATCCAAAGAAGGACGATTCTTTGTCGGAGCAGGACATGGACCCAAAGGTCGGGTGGTCAACTCGGTGACTCTCCTAAGAGAAAACACTCGATGTATTCGCGTTCTCGGCGGATGAGATGCCGGGAATAGACCCGGCCGTGATGGTACATCTTCTAAATGTAGACAGCACTGTCCGCCCTATCAAGCAAAAGAAGCGGAATTTTTCGGCCGAAAAGAACAAGGCCATCAAAGAGGAAGTTGATAAGGCTGGCGCGCCGATTTCATTGAGCAATGTGATTACCCGGAATGGTTGGCTAATGTGGTTATGGTGAAAAAAGCTAGCGGTCGATGGAGGATGTGTGTTGACTTCACGGACCTTAATAGAACTAGCCTTGCCCAAAGAACTGCTATCCGTTACCGAGAATTGACCAGGCTAGTAGACTCTACTAGCGGTCACGCATTGCTCGGCTTTATGGATGCGTTCTCGGGCTATCACCGAATTAGTTTGCTCGAGGCCGATAGAAAGAAGGCGGCATTCATCACGGATTTTGGCGTGTATAACTATAAGGCAATGCCGTTTGGGTTCCGTAATGCGGGGAGCAACCTATCAAAAGCCGGTCGATAAGGTATTCGCGGATCGGGAGGGGAGAAACATCGAGGCATATGTTGACGACTCCATCGTCAAAAGTAAAACTGACCGCGAACACCTGGGCGACCTGGAGGAAACTTTCAGAACTTTGAGAAAGTATAAGATGAAACTCAACCCAAAGAAATGTGTCTTTGGGGTGAGAGCAGGGAAGTTTTTGGGCTTTTTGGTAAGCAAAGGGGATTGACGCGAATCCGGACAAAGTTCAAGCTATTGTCGACCAACTGAGCCAAAGAGCGTCAAAGATATTCGAGAGGGCGACATGCGGGAATAGCGGCCCTCACTCGATTCATCTCAAAATCGGCCGAGATAAGGCTTTGCCCTTCTTTGCGTTGCTAAGGGGAAATAAGAAATTCGAGTGGGGAGAGGGAGCAAAGCAAAGCATTCATGGCGGTAAAAGAGCACTTGAAAAGATTATCCACCATTACAAGGCCCGAGACTGGGGACGTATTGCAATTATATATCTCGGCCTCGCCGAAAACAGTCGTGGCCGTGTTGTTGGTGGAAAAACAGAAGAGGCAGCAGCCAATATACTTCGTCAGCCACATCCTTAACGGGCCAGAGAGCCGTTATCAGCTAATCGAAAAAATGGCTTTGACCGTGATAATCGCCGCCAGGAAGCTTAGGCCATACTTCTTTGAGTGTCATCCCATCCAAGTCTTAACCAATCGACCGCTAGAAAAGGCGTTGCAAAAGATGGATAGTTGGGCCGCTTCTTTGAAATGAGCCGTTGAGCTATCGGAGTATGATATACGAGTATAAGCCCCGGAGACCGCTATCAAAGCGCCGAGCCCCGGCGCATTTTATTGTGGAAGCCTCGTATGAGGAGGAAGAAGTGGAGCAAAAAGGAAGTCCGACTTTTTGGAAGTTGACGGATCGTCCGCTGTTAGCGGAGCCGGGGCTGGTATAGTGATGACTAGCCCTGAGGGAAATTCATACCAGTACGCCATTAAGTTTGCTTTCCCGGTGTCAAACAATGAAGCAGAATATGATGCGGCAATTGCCGGCTTGAGAATGTGTTTGGCGGCAGGCGCTAAGAATGTACTCTTAAAGACGGACTCGCAGTTGGTTAGCGGCCAACTAAGAGGAGAATTTGAAGTCAGAGAGCCTAGCATGCTGAAGTACGTGGAAAAGGCCAAGGAGTTAATAGCTCAATTGAATCACTTTGAGATTCAAGCAATACCAAGGGCCGAGAACACGAAAGCAGACGCATTATCCAAATTGGCAAGTTCTGACTCATTCAGCATCGAGAAAACCGTCACGGTGGACATTTTGAAGGAAAAGAGCATCACGGAAAAAATTATGACTGTCAACAGCATAAACCAAAGCAAGGGGAGTGGTTTAGTGGTGGTGGCGTATAAAGTGGCCGGGACACTTCCCAATGATCCTTCGTCCGCCAAGAAAGCAAGCGACAAGCAAGGGGTACGTCATATATCAAAATGAGCTGTACAATAAATCATTCAGTTTACCTCTGCTTAAGTGCGCAACTGCATGGGAATCCGTGAAAATCCTTGAAGAGATACACGAGGGTATTTGCGGCAACCATATTGGTGGAAAGGCTTTAGCACTTAAGGCATTGAGAGCGGGTTTCTACTGGCCAAGTATGCTGGCGGATGCCTACGTCAAGAAGTGTGACAAATGCCAGAGATATCCCCCCATCATCAACAGGCCAGCCGATGATTTACAGCCTATCCTATGCCCAATTCCGTTCGTTCAGTGGGGAATGGACATCCTGGGACCATTCACCACAGCGACGGGAGGGAGGAGATTCCTAATAGTGGGAATTGATTAATTTACAAAGTGGATAGAGAAGGAGCCGACAGCTAAGATCAAGGAAAATCAGGTCAAGAAATTCATCTAGCAAAATATTATGACAAGATTTGGGATTCCCATGGCTATCGTCTTCGACCATGACGTCCAGTTTGATTGCCGTCCCATACAAGCTTTCTTAACGGAATTTCGCGTGAAGTTTGCATACTCAGCCGTTTGTCATCCCCAGAGCAACGGACAAGCAGAGGCCGCGAACAAACAAATCCTGATTGCCTTGAAGAAAAAGCTAGATGAATTCAAAGGAGGATGGGGCGATATGGTGCCTAGCCGGTGCTATGGTCAAATAGAACTACGAGAGAAGGAAGCGACGGGAGAAAGTCCATTCAAGCTAGCCTTCGGCGCAGAAGCGGTGTTGCCGGTAGAGGTGGGGTTACCCTCTTACCGGATCAAGCACCAAGACCTACAAAGGAACGACCAGGCACTTAGGGAAAACCTAGACTTCTTGCCAGAAACAAGGCTCATGGCAGAACTGAGAGCAGCCGCTTACAAAGATAGAAGCAGCAAGGCTTACAATAAGAAAGTCATGGAGAGGCCGTTAGATGTTGGCGACTTGGTCCTTCGCAGAACAGCAGCCACTGGCAAGGCACATACTGAAGGGAAGCTGACTGCTAATTGGAAAGGTTCTTACATCATAGCCAAGAAGATTGCTCCCGGTTCTTTCATTCTAAAAACATGGATGACAAGGAGCTGAGGAACTGTTGGAATGCTAGCGTTCTAAAGAAATACTATGTTTGATTCATAGAATGTAACAGGCTGAGAGCCACTTTTTCATTACATAAATAATACAAGCTTCCGCTAGCAGTTCACTAATCATATTATTGTTTACATGTATATTAACGGACCATATGACAGGTCAAAAAAATACTAACGGCCATATAACAGGCGTAAACGTTAGAAAAGCCATATGACAGGCTCAAAGTGCGTTAACGGTCATATGACAGACCTAGCACAAAAACGAAAGCCATATGACAGGCTCAAAGTGCATTAACGTTCATATGACAGACCTAGCACAAAAGCATAAGCCATATGACAGGCCCATGTGCATTCGCGGTCACACAACAGACCAGATGATAATTAGCGTTGACGGATAAAAATTTTAACGGTTAAACAGCAATCAGAAGAGAATTGAAGCAATAATAACACAAGATATAACAAAAGTACTTTTCCATAAAGTAAAAGCTACTGGCTTGGCGGCCAACTACAGATGAAAAAGATGGCGGCCAAATAAAAGGCTTTCAGATTGGAATCGTACTTATAATTAAGAAACATTAGTGTTTACAAATGCCAACATTGGCCGAATAAAGTGTTAGTCAAAATATTCAAAATGCTACAAACTATAAGCTATTGGAAGAACGAGGAAGAGGCGAGAGAAGGCCGCCAAAACTTCAAGAAAGGGGGGGCATCCTGGTTTTGTCTGCTCCGCCAGGTCCCGAGGATCCGCATCGGCTATGGCGTCCTCGTCAGCAAACTTTGGATCCCCCTCGAAGGGCGTGAGATGTTGGCCGGCAGCATGAGCATCTTCAATCACATTCCAGTCAAATCCTGGAATGGCCTTGCACACGCACCTCATGGCGGCCGCCCACCCGCCATCATACCTCTTGTGGAGGATCGTCGCGTACTCATCAGATTGCTGAAACTCAGCAATAGCCTTGGCTCCAGCTTCCGCCTTGGCGTCCAGCATGGCAACCTCCTTCTCAGAGTTAGCGGCCTCCAGAGCCTTGGTCAATGCGCTAACATTTTCCTCAGTCTCTTCCAGCAAGGCAGCTCTCGGCCTCAGAGTTAACAGCTCATCTTCCAGGGCAAGAATTCGCCGTCTTAGCCTTCAACTTATCCTCTGTCTCCCTCAAGCAAGTCTTGGCGAGTCTCCCGATCGCTTATAAGCTGTCCCTTGCACGGTACTCAGCGTCTTGCTCGATCGGCTCGAAGCAAGCGGCGTTGTTGGCTGCGAAGAAGAAAGAAGAACGTCAACAGAGATAAAAAAAACAAGTGACAAAATAATAAAACTAAGTACAAAAATGTACCACAAGTTGGTCGTGAGCCAGCCTTGCAGCAGGAGTTACCAAAGACCCTGCCGGCCTGTCCAACGGCAGCTGCATGCCCTTCAAAATACGGTATGCTAGAATGCCACCGTTCTCGGGGATGTCGGCATACAGCGATTCATCTTTCCTGACGTCCCAGTCGAGTTGATAAATCTTGCCGGAAACGATAGGCCGGCGAGCAAATGAGGCCGACACTGCGTCACTCAGCGGCACCTCTTTCTTCTCGATCCACTCATGGTACCGAGAAAAGATGCTGGGAGACAGGTTGGATAAAAAGCTGGGCATATTGATAAGCTCCCGGATCTTTTCACGAATGGAGGAGTAAGACCCCCACAACCAAGTTGCCCCGCTGTGGTGACCAGGGCCAGTGGTCGCGACCTCGCCATGCTCCTGGCCTTCCGGAGGAGTATTCACGTCCACATCCTCGACGTGGGCGACTTCCCGAGCAGGGACAGAAGCTGAAGGATCCGCTGTAGCGGGCCGCTTATTGGCAGAAGCATCTGCCGCTGTTGGCTCACGCGGCCACCTCCTGGTTCCACTACCCCTAGCAACAGGTCGGGAAGTGGAAGACCAGAGTGGGGCAGCAGTAGGAAGACCGCCAGATCCGACGATAATAGTAATGTCGCCACGGCCGAGAGTGCGACCGGCATGTGCGTCGCGAATACGGCAGACGTTCTGGGGACCATTGCGGCTTCCCCCCCTACGGCCGTTTGTGGTGCCGTGCATGGTCTCGGGACCCTCAGCAGGAGCAGGCTGCATGTTGGTAGTCGGCTCTAACTCTTCGGTGACACAAAGGGCCGCGAGGATCAGTTGGTCAAAACCTGTAAGTGGCAAAACAAACGTTAAAAATAATAATAATAATAATAATAAAATAAAAATAAAAAATTTTTTAGGCATCAGACAGACCAGTCTGATAACAATACTTACCATTCGTGTGAGTTGGACAAAGCAACATGGCCGACAGCTGTTGATTCCCCAGGATATACTTAGAATGAGGGAGCCAATGTTTGGGTTCCTTAACCCTAGCAGTCTTCCCATCCTCAAAAGTAAGCACAAAATCCTCGGTATCAAAAAATTCGTAGGTTGTCCGCTCACCATCAGTTAACGGAACCAAAGGCAAATGCTCCATATGTGGGCGCGGTTCAGTGAAATGACGGCGCACCGGGTAATTCTCGGGTACTTGAAGCCAAAAGAAGGCATCCTGCCAACCCTTCAAACCAGTAGCCTTTGGTTGAACCGTCATCTTCTTGTTGGCCGTCATTAGCGACCACCACCCCGTTTGACGGGCATAACCATTCCTCTTTAACCAGTGCAGATGACGGAACAAGTTCAAAGTTTCAGGGAAGTCCAAAAAACGGACCGTCCAAATGTACGCAATCAAATTGCGAACCGCTAGAGGAGTCAGCTGGGCTAAGCAGACGTTGAAAGAATTTAGAATCCTCACCAGAAAAGAATCCAAAGGAAAACGCAGCCCAAACTCAAAATGATGAGTGTAAACGGCCACATGACCAGGAGGGCACTCCGTTACAATAGAACCCTCAGAAGGAACCACCAGCCTATAACCTTAGGGAAGCTGGAATAAGAGGTCGGCGACCACGGGATAATTGAGGACGAGAGCATCCTGCCGCTTGGGTAAATCGATTTCCACCGTCAACGGCCCAGCACACTCGTCCTCAGGCAGCCATAATGCATCAGTACCGGGACCCTCAATGTCCTCTTCACCATCTCCCTCCGGCACATTAAGGTTGTCATCAGCTCTCCTCTCGCATGCGCGAGAACTTTCTCCAACCACGCGCTCTGACAAGGGCACACAGGTGCCGATATTTGCGTCTGTAGTGACAGTCGCGTCTCCGGGGGCGCGAGTAATGGGAGTGGTAGGAGTGGACCGACGTTGGTAAACGGACTCTTGGTTGGCCATGACGGTCGCAATAGAGTCACTGTCGTCACCTAAATCAATGATAGGCAGATTAGCGGCCACAATTTCGTGTAAACGGTCATAAAAGTCAACCCCTACGTCCGCCATGCTACCCAACCAAGCATGCTCTCTTAAGGGGGCAACATCAAGGCCGGGAACGGCATCAGCTGGCGGACTCCTAAGGGACCGTCTAGCAAGAATTTGATGTCTAAGTTCCCTAAGCGTCTGTCAATCACTAGTAGAATAATTGCTTATTGCTGCGGTGGTATTGCTGCGGTTTTACTCTTACACATCAATATATCACATAAAAAGAAAAAATATAAAATAAAGCTATTGCTGCGGTTTCGGCCAAAAACCGCAGCAATATGGTTTAAACGGAAAATTTTTGAAAAAAAGTTGACTTTTTTACTAGACATATTGCTGCGGTTTCCACCCAAAACCGCAGCAATACATTAAAATATTTTTTTTAAAAAAATTTTAATCTATTGCTGCGGTTTCTATAAAAAACCGCAGCAAATATGTTTATTTTATTTTTATTTTGAAAACACGCGCTAGGGTTTGATGATAGTTACTTAATGTGAGGCGCCGTTTTACTTCACTCGGTCTCCTCTCTCATTATCCCTCCTCTCTCAGTTCTCCTCTCTCACTGATTCTTGCTCTCTCACTCATCCTTTCCCTCTCAGCATTCATTCATCTCTAGCCCAGCGCTCGTCTCCAACCTCGTCCGGCATTGTTTCTTCTCTCAACCTCGTCGCTCGTCGTTCGTTCAGTCGAACCTCGTCGCTCGTCCGTTCACCACGAAGCCCGTCGTCTCCAGATCTCGTCATTCGACCGCGTGAACCGTCATCTCCAGATCTACTCGTTCGACCAGAAGATGCTTTGAGAAAGAGAGAGAAGGTGCGTCAGGTGGGTTAGAAGGACTGGAAAAAAGGGCTCCCGTATTTTGAATTCAATAAATGCTGTTTCTGAGAGGAACCCATCTGGGTTGGTACCGAGTGGCTGCAACCTTAAGCCTGCCACTAATAATTAGTGTTCCTTGCCGTTTTTATTTTATTATGCCTGTTAAATTACTGAATCGCAGTTCGCGTGGACTAACTACATCTGGTAGCAGACAAATGTCTATAATTTATGGTGGTCAAGTCCATGTTGTTGATGACGTCCATCCAAATAAGGTTCGTGGCCTTTTCGTTGCTTAATGGAGTTTGCTATGTCACTCTGGTTATGAGATTTTCGGTAATTAACAACTAAACAGTCATCATATAGTTGGATTTAAATTTTTTTGCTGGAGTTGTATTGCTAAATGATACACTTAAAGAGTGAATTTATTGTTGTTAACAGCATCAAAGTAGACTTAGAGGAAATGTGCAGGCTTTGTAGATGATTGGTGGCCGTCGTTCGTCGTTTGTTTCTCCGGTTTTAGTTTCTTAGTTTCTTTTTGAATTTGTTTCTTTGTTTTTTTATTTTTAGTTTCTTAAATTTTTTAGTTAGTTTTTCTTAGATTTAGTTTCTCTTTTTCTTTTGTTCTTCTCAGTTTTTTGTATCGTTTGTAATTGGTGTTTGTAACCTGCATGGAATTGTTGTAGTTATATCTATATTATAATTGTACTATAAATACAAAAAGTTTACACTTTGAGAAATGAAAAAAAAAAAAAATTTTTTTACCCTGCTATGCATCTATTGCTGCGGTTTTGGGAAGAAACCGCAGCAATAGACTTGCATATTTAATATTAAAAAAAGAACTTATTGCTGCGGTTTTGGCTAGAAACCGCAGCAATAGACTTGCATATTTAATATTAAAAAAAGAACCTATTGCTGCGGTTTTGGCTAGAAACCACAGCAATAGCTTGGCCTATTGCTGCGGTCAAAAACCGCAGCAATAGTTTAATTACCTATTGCTGCGCCCTTAATTGCTGCGCGGCCAAAACCGCCGCAATAGGCCACTTAATGACCGCAGCAATAAGCATTTATTCTACTAGTGTATCACCGCTTTCCCTAGCGGACAAATATCTCCTAGTCAAACTATGTTCCTCAGGAGTAGCGGGGTCGTTAAGAAACTTGGATCTCATTTATTTTTCTCTCTCAGCTGTTAAGGGTATGTCCGACAACAACCTTGTTCTCCCCACAGGGCTAGATCCTGAGGAAGGATTACTATCGGCCAGGGGGGAAGAAGGTTCACTCTCAGTCATAAATGCGTCGCTAAAGGCGTTCTGGCTATCAGACTGGTCCGACATGATGAAAATACAAAAGAAACTTTAAGCTTGGAGAAGAAATGAGGAAATACCTGGAAAAATAAAGTCGCCGGAGAAAAGTAAAGGCAAGGAACAAAAGCTGCCGGAAATAGACGAGCGAAGTTCCCAAAGAGCGAAACGGTGTAGAAAAGCCCAAGCTTGAACCCAAAGACCACCGGAAATGCAGAACGAACACCGGTAAAACTCAAACTTAGAATCCCAGAAAAAACCCAGAAAAACTTCGTCGAGAAATGACGAAACTCTTAGTACAATGAAGCCGGAAAGTGAAAACTAGAAGATTGAGTAACTTTTTGAAGTGATTTGAGCACAGAAAAGGCGGTTTTTGAACAATGCAAGGTTCGGTTATGGAGGTTTTGTCAGAGAAAAAATGGAGAAGGAATGAGAAAGTTTTGAGCGTATAATAAAGGACTCAGAAAAAGGCAACTGCTCCGATATATATGCTCGGGTGAACGGCTAAGATTAAAAAACGCTCCAGCTTCTCCCCAGATCCTTGCCACGCGGCGAAGCGTAGTGAAACCCTAATAAAATAATGGGCGGGATTTTCGGAAAAGTAATCATTAACTTTTCGAAAAAATTTCAACTCCCTACGACGACACGTGGCATCCAACGAATCAACTTCTCCGAAAAATTAAACACGGCAACACTGACTCGCGTCCACCGACAACATCCTTAGCGGTCAAGACCCCAAAAGATGCTGGGGGGGGCTAGTTGTATGGGTATAACCCAAGTACGTTAGCGGACCACCATGAGAAGTCCGCGAACACAATGGCAGATGCGAATATTGTAAGCGTCGCCTATAGCTCTAACAAGTCAGTTCATCGACGTGGTCCGACATCGTTGGCGGTCGCCTAACTAGACAAAATAGAGGAATCTTCCTTTCTGTCAGGCGCACCACAGCCGTACACGTGTAAAAGGATTACGCACCCTGTCAGAGGAATAGTACTTCTATAAATACCCCATTAGTACTATTCTGCAGGTACATTCTCTCACACTCAGAGCTCTTATCTCTCTCTCTACTTTCTCTCTCTAAATCCTATTTGGACACGTGCTGACTTGAGCGTCGGAGGGGGTTTCCTCGCATCCCTCCCGAGGGTAGTTCACGTTTGCTTCCTGTGCAGTTATTCACCAGCGGACGCCAACTCCAAACCTTGACGGACTCTCTTCAATACCGTCAACCGTTTCTCAAACGAAACAATTATAATATGAAATCAAGAAATTTATTAGCAAGAATTAAAGAGAACAAAATAATAATACAAGTTGCAAAGGAAAATACAAGACAGAGAGCACTTTGAGAGTAAAGTGATGGCTATATCTTGTGTGTTTCACATTAGGTTTACAACTCCTTTTATAGCTAGGAATTACAACAGAAAAACATCCCTTAGATTGTTCTAACTAATTTATAAAAGATACTAATAGACTAGAAATGCAAGGAAAAAAGATAATATTCTCATAACAACTTTAACAAACACTCGGTTGATATGGATGTTTCAACTGATCCTTCGCTATATAAATTTATTCTCATTGATTCGTTAGGATTTTTCCTTGAGAGAATGGTGTCCTAACTTTACTCATGTACCCAAAAAAAACCCTCCACACAACTCGTGGACTTAGGTTCACAACTGACTTCTTCAAAAATGCTCTGCCACGTCACCGATCCAAGATCTTTTCTTCGGCCAATAAAGTGACTCCACGTGGCATTGGAAAACCGCCCATAACATACTTCTTGATATAATCCCTCCATAGGTGATCTTCCAATTACTATTACAAATTCACAAGCAATATACATATACTAAGTTTATGATTTCATATAAAGATGAGCATACACTTTCCTAGTCCGCCGAACCACAATTAAACTTAGTACAACAGCAATGCAAAGAACTCCCGTCAAAACAACACAGGTAATGGAGTAACATATACTACCCATACAAGTATGTGAACCTTCTTCTCTAGCTTGCATCTTAAGCTTAGGTTCTGAAATCAACCCCCTTACCATGCCAACTTGTTTCTCTGCATAGTAGTCGTATACACGGCTAGCCAGGATACTAGAGAAAATGAAAGAGCCAATAGGCATTGCAAGTGTTATAGAATTATATAATGCACCAAAGCATTTTAAGCCAAACATCTCTGAAACTGCTGCAGGGGCAATCCCCCAGTGTGCACCATAGCCAAAGGAAGTTAGCACAGTTAATGTATAAATTGCTGCCGACCATCCCATCGCGTAGTATAGGAGCCCGATTGCTGTGATGACTTGAACAATCGCCATAGCCACAAGCCTAGGATATGCGTACTTTCTGACAAGGTTGAGAAATAAAAGTAGTACCATATCAGCAATTTATGCAGAATTTTGAACTTCAACTTTAATTTAAGCCAAACCTTGAATTTCCGATCACTATTTGTTTTTGATGTGTGATTACGTAGAAAAAGGAAATTTTGAAAGAACTATTTCAAGCTTGGGCTATAGAACATAAGTACTCCGAAGTTTGATAAACTCTTAGCAGTGTTCTGAGTTTGTGACATAGGTGGATAATGGATTAATGATAGACGGAGTTAATTTTTTGTCAGACTAAAACTCTAAAGAAAACCACTTACTGAAGTGTGATTATTCTGAAGCTGGAGAGAATAAGCAGTAGCGAAGATGAACATCTTTTTGGGTCTTAAGTGATGTAAAGTTCACCCATGCATATCAAACTTGAGATTATTTTGAGAGTGTCAAACTTGAGAGAATTTGTTTTACGACCCAGACTAGCTAGGAAGTAATCCTGTCAAATTTTCCTAAAAAAACTGGCCATAAGCTAAAATAAAACTTGTAAAAGTACTTCAAAGCATGAATCTAGTATGTGATAATAGGGCAGTATAAAATTATGGTGATAGATCGTACTAAACCTGACAACTAGCTCTGAGAAGTATCCACCACCAATGCGACCAAGAAAATTGCAGATACTGATGATTGAAACGAAGATTCTTGTATTGGAATACCCAAGAGATTCACATATCTGACCCATGTTATCAATAATTGTAATACCAGATCCAGAACCCAAAACTAGTGATACAAACATGAGCCAAAAATCTGCCTTTGCTAAAGCCTGTTGCAAGCTGAAGTTTTCTCCTAGTTGAGGACCAGTTATTTTCCCTTCAACTTCACTTTCCGCACCAATGAATATTTTAGGCTCTTCATGTTTAGATTTGCTCGACTCAGGTAAAAGCCCCTCTATGATTGAATCATCCACTTCTAAAGAGATTGCCAATGTAACAGGCACGATTAGTGGAAGTAGCAAGATAACAAGCAAGATTACCGAGCACAATATGATTAAAGATTGGCTCAAGTCTTGAAGAAGCAAAGAACCCATCAAAGAAACTGCTAAGAGGAGGCAAACACCATACATAAATGAGAAGCTTATATTGTCAGAAGCACGTTTTTGTTTACGACCTTCAACGTATCTTATGGCGAACATTCGAGTAAGAACAACAATCGAGGGGCAAATTGATATCATTAGAATGAGGGAATCACGACTAGAAGTGGTGAATATGTGATAGATTTGACTTAAAATTGCGCCGCTTAACCCAGCGAATCCTTTTAGTATACCCACGATAGGACCACGGCTATCAGGGAAGTTTAGAACACATGATACTAGAGCCTATGTTACTCGAACACGGAAAAATCACCGGCGTACCCGTGTCCAGACGATACGACACGGATACGGGTACGAAATACGTACCGGATCCTTCAAGTTGCACTCGGATATGGCTAGATTCAGTTTGCTGTTGCAGGAGCTTCTTCTTCCATGGCGAGAGAGGAGAGAGGAAGAAAAGAAATCCAGGCGTGAAGGAGGAGAGAGAGTAGAAAGAGGAGAGAGAGAATAGAAAGAATTAAAGAATATTTTAATAAATCACGTGTATGAGGAGAGAGAGGAAAAAGAATTCAGAGAGGCATGACTCATGAGAGAGAAGAGAGGAAAGAGAAAAAGAATCTTTTACTTAAATGTAGTGTACTACCAACTGTTATATTTGTATTTTTTTCTTTTTATATTATTCACCTTTCTTTTACTTTTTAGCTGTCAGCTAACATTCTTAATTTTTTTTAATAATTTACGTATGTGAGATTTAAAATGGAGATTATCATTAAGAAAACTGCTAGATAATAATTTTTTTAGCCGTACCCGTACCCGTGTCCAAAGTTAGGACGGTATCCCCGTACCCAAAAAATTTCAGAAATAACGTATCGGACACTCGGATCCGTACCCGTGTCGGATACTCGTACCCGTGTCCATGTAACATAGACTAGAGCAGCTGTATTGTAATAGGTCTCGCCATTTGTTCCAATAAATATTGCAAAGAAAAGCTGCAAAGATTGGTACATTTGTGTTTAGCAACGAGAAGAGTATATGTCATACAGTCATACATTGTAATTATAAACTGCTTATGTGATGAAATGATGCCTAATAGTATACTATTCAGTCCATTTAGTATACTATATAGTCTGTTTATGATGCTAGGCCCATGTTAACTTCCTAGACTGATTATGTGCTGCTGTGCCAGCTTTTATTACTTTTGTCTTCTAGTTAATACATGTCTAGGTGTTATGTGATGACTAGGCACCTGAGGGTGACCTAGGAATTAGTGCTGTGCCGCCTTATATAAAGGCTGCTTTCCTTGTAATGAAACAGGAGAGAATGAATGAAAGAAGAAAACTTTAAGAGAGAAATTATGTGTGTCTACTGTTGCATTAAGAGCTGCTGTTATGACATCTACAATGTCAACATGGTATCAGAGTTTTGGTTCAAGTAAGGTCATCTTATCAGCTCATTATCAGTAGTCTTGTAAAAAAGTTTTTTTTTGAAATCAAAGTTTGAGTCTTTCTTCTTTCACAAAGTCAGTATTTTTTTCTCATCCTTTTGTCTCATAAGTTGATGTCTTTTTTATTCTTGATTAGTATAACTTAATTACTATCCTTGTTATACCTGAATCATGGCACATGGAATAGATAGTAGCAGTCCTCTATATCTTCACCCATCTGATGGAAGTAACTCCATCATTGTTGAAAAACTCCAGGGATCTGGGAACTACAGATCCTGGAAAAGATCCTTAGAAATAGGTCTTGCTTCTAAGAGGAAGCTTGATTTTGTAACTGGTACTGTGAAGAGGGATAGTAGCGATGCTGTGAAACAGGAAGCCTGGGATACTTGTAATAATATGGTGATATCATGGATCTTGGGTAGTGTGAGTGAACCTATAAAAAAGTCCATCATGTTTCTATCTAACTCTGCTGAAATTTGGAAACAACTTGATAAAAGATATGTTGTGACTAATGGGTCTAGGAAGTACAAGTTGAGTAAAGAAATTTTTGAGACTAAACAAGGAGGAAAGTCTATAACAGATTATTACACAGAGATGAGAGGATTATGGGAGGAACTTGAGTCACTGAGTAGTTTGCCACCTATTACAACTCTCACCACTGAAATTAATGCCTTCATCACAGCTCTGAATGAGCAACAGAAAGAGCAAAAATTATTTCAGCTCTTAAATGGCCTAGACACTACTACATAAATGAGCTATTGCAACCCCTAAAAACCGTTGCAATAGACTCGATAACCGTTGCAATAGAGCTATTGCAACGGTCAGGCAACCGTTGCTGTTGCTGCCGTTGCATTAGCTCTAATGCAACGGTTTTGGACACCTAATGCAACGGGCAGTTGCAACACCAAATAACCGTTGCAATAGTTCTAATGCAACTCATGTTTATTGTCTAATGCAACGCCTCTATGGTATCGCATGAACCGTTGCATTACATATGATGCAACACATTTCATAGTCTAATGCAACACCTCTATGGTATCCCATGAACCGTTGCATTACATATGATGCAACACATTTCAAAGTCTAAGTCAACGCCTCTATGGTATCCCATGAACCATTGCAATTTTTTTTTCCATATTGTGGCTACTGCAACGACGGATCTATAAATATGTATATATTAACCTGTTAACTTGATGTTGACGCAAAGCTGAAATAATTCAAAAAAAATTCCAAATAAACATAATGATAAAAATTCTGATTTCCAAAAAGACCCATAAATATATTCAAGGTCATCCAATCGTTCGACAATTTCCAACACTAAGTACTTAATATAGTACTATCGTATATATATTAAATCCCAAGAGAAGTTTGATCACCTAATATATTTACTTCCAACCTAATATATATGCACCAAAAAATATCTACTTCTAGCGTAAATATATTCCCAAAAAATAAGATTACTAGCTAGTTGCCTAATTAATTCCGAAACAATGCTCCACTTTTAAGCGAGATCCACCGCCCAAAAATTGTCATTCGTGCGACTGGAATTGTTCTTCATGTCATACATTTTCCTCTCCTTGATGTACCTATAGAATTATACAAAAGTTTAATAAAGCATGACATATGGTTATAATAATATAAATAGAGACAAGGGACTAATCTATCATCACGGGACAGAACCAAGGTTAGAAGTAAGCTCTCAATGGAGTTCCTTCTGTGCAGTATAACAAGCTAGCAACAACAACAGTATAATAACAAAAAGATGATAAAAATACTTCATCATTCTCACGCAGGAGTTCCTTCTAAGTTGCGGCCCTATTAAAACTTCGGTAAATTGGCTTAGGTTTGTCACTTAAAAGCTCTGACATTGTGTTTGAGAATTTCTTATTTCAACATTGTCATTTTAAGAGATTGTCTTACTTACATTGTCAATTCTGTGCAGGGAGTTTTGAATGAACTTTAAGAATCAACATTTTCCACCCCTGCATCCCAACCACCCCCACCCCACCCCCTGCCCCTCCATCCCCACCACCAAGATCCCCCCACCCCCACCCCTGCTGCATTCCCACCAGCCGGCACCGCCACCCCACCCCTCCCTGCCCCCGCTGTGTTCCCATCAAGAAGCACCCCCTCTTGTGCGTTCACACCAAGAAGCCCCCCCCCACTGCTCGTGTTCCCACCCAAGAACACCTCTCGTCTAAGCAAAATTTTCCAAATGAGCACATCCATATCTTTCTCGTTGGAGGAAGTCCTGTTCAGATGGAAGTTACAATTCACTTATTATAAGAAGCCAAACATAATAGCCTTAAACAGAAATGGCGACTGCATGATTGAATCAGTCATTAAGTAGTCTGGGGAAGTCAGGATGTATGTTATGAGCAGCCTAATACTAGAAATGCATTATTAATGATATAGAGTAATTAACAAGAAATTTACATAGAAGTTCACTTACCACCACATCAAATTGTGTGCCCTTCGTAAACGCTACAAGCTTCGACGACTCCTTCCACGACATTAAATAGCTAGCATGGCTTTCCAAAATATTTCTAACGAAGCAACATGAGCACTCGCTCTTTATGAGAGTCTTTGCACCAAAGACAATATGGTCTTGTTACCATCACTTAGAATTTCGGAAGGCTCAAGAAGAAACACTAAACCGCAAGGAAGCGGGATAAGTACATTACCTCTTCGAATCAAAAGGCTGCTTCTTTGAAGAGAACAAAAAATAACCTAAAAATCTTGGTGAAATTCCATCTGATTCTGTCGGTGCCTGCTTATACTCTTCCATATCTCAGCAGACACCTCACCTGAAATGCAGTTTTTTTATGTATGTGAAAATGGGTAAAAGGCGAGATTAACCCACTGAAAGTAACACCTAATCTAAACTACTTACTAGTTCCCCGACAAGTTCATACAAAGAATCATCAAGAGTTGCCCGCAAAACGTAGAGGCTCCCGGTGAGTCGAGGGATGACAAAGCAAATTGAAGATATAAAATTAGCATAGCGACAGTCCATTTCAAATACCTGTAACAAGCGCAAAGCACAGTACTGGCTTACTGCAGGACCTTCAAGTTTGGCAATAACCTGGGAAAATTTGACATTTTGAGATGCAAAAACAATAAAAACTTCAATGAATGCAGCCTAATTTTTCCTCCAGAAGTAGATTAAAAGTGAGATTGTTTTCCATAAATCACAGACTTGGAGAAGCATGCTCTAAGAAAGAAGCACTGCATCATTTTCTATGAGCTTAACATTAGACGAGAGAACATGACCTCAAACAATTATGTAAACCATATTGCTGGGTTACTGACAAAGGTTAGCACATAGAAGGAAACCCTACACCCTATAACAATGTAGATAACATCGGATAATTAATTAATCCATCAGCCACTATGCATCCATGAGCCACCCATGCATACACCTTCGGTATGACAAAATGCTCTATTTGAAAGATGTCAAGGAATACCCAGGGAGGGGGGGAAGAATGGTATTAACATGCAGGACTTTAGTAAGATCAATGGTAAATGATGCGAGAAGGAATCTCACAACTTCAACTGATTCCAACGCATACAGGATTGACATGTATAGGGTAAGATCCACTAAATGTGGACAACGCCTGAAGCCACACAACAAAATCCAAAATCACCTCGGGATGCTTCTTCCATCAAGAGCGTTCTTTGCAGAAGATGCAGTTTTTGTGTGAGAAAACTGAATCAATGCCTACAAAGCAGAAAAAAGAGAACATGGTAAGACTTTATATCATTAAGACACAGTGAGAAGGATGATTAGCCACAAGGGGAAAAGAGTAGAGAGGGGGAAATTGAAGTTGGGACGACTAAAGAAGAAGCATAATTTTGCCTGAAATCCAGCTATCTTTTCGAAAGTGGTAATCTTATGCACAAATCCAAATGCGGAAAATACCTGCACCAACAATATATCTTCAGAAACATGAACTAGAAAGCTTACTTCAGTGCAAAGCAAAAGGTTCCATCATCACTGAATTTAGAAATTTAATGACTTAAATGCAAATACAAATAGACTTATTGCGTCTAGATGGTGGAGTCAGTGAAGTTAAAGATACACAGTAAAAAAAGCTCACTAAACAACCCACACTTCATATTAGTTGCATAAAGAATCAAGAGCATCCTTTACTGCTCAATGAGGAAGCAAAGCAGTAATATTCCTCACTTCCTCTAAGTGTTGTTTACATATATATTCACATTTCACATTAACACATCCCAAAGGAGAAGTTAATATATAGTCAATAATATGGACGGCCCAACATGACAATCAAATCAACGACGACTTGTTCAATATTATTCCCCCTCTAAAATAGGAGACGAATCTCGAAATTGGGGTCAGATGTCAACTCAAGGTCTTTCTGAAAAGGAGGACATTTGAAGTGCTTAGAAACATTTGATGTGCGTAGAAACATTGAAAGAGCAGCTTTGCATATTTCCTTTACGAATGCAAGGCACTAACAGCCAAACAACACCAACAAGTCAAAATCAAGATCTTTGAGTTCCCACAAAAGTCGGCCAGGTTCCAATATATTCAAGTTATACAATAAAATCGGATGAATCTTTGTGAAATGAAAATTGTACTTAATTTTAATAGATATTTCTCTTTGCCCTCACCTTTCAAGAATATTTTATTAAAGAAAGGGTAAAGTATTTTTTTCCCTAAGTAAGGAGATATATTTAAGCAGAAAAACATTTTAGAACAAAGTAAAGTATAGAAGAGTAAACATTAGCAAAGTATAGAAATGGAGTTTATTCTTTCTACACAGATTGTTATTGTTTCAGGCGCCTGTTTTTTTCCCTCTCGATTTACGGTTGCAAATGTTCTGCCATAAGACATTCCCTCTCCCGGACCTAAAAGCATCTAAAAGCGAGTATGACATCCACCAGCTACTCACCTACTCTTAAAAGTTGCTAAAGTTTTAGATCCTTATGAGGGAAAGTAAATATAACAGCAGCTCTAAAAGATGATTAGATGAAGATATAGGACAGTCACAAAATGAAATCCAAAAAGCCAACATATAAGAAGTCACCATGTGTTGTGTCAAACATAGGTTGTACTACCTACAGGGGCAACATATAAGAAGTTGTTTTGAGCATGGGAGCGAGAAGGAATGAAGAAATCAAAAGCCATTTGGTGCTAGATTGCAAAACATCTAGACCTATTAATTTGAACCAATTATTGCAAGTCATTATATGAATTGCAGATAACTTGGATACTGCATAAAGATGAAACAAATCTCAATGGCTTCACAATCAAACTAATACTCCTAGAAAAATAAAGAACATGACCAAACAAATTGCCAATTTATTGTAATTCAAAATTGGTTTATATAACCTAATTAACAAATTTTTGTATATTTATTAATTATGTTGTCTAGGTAGTAGTCCTAAACTTACAAATGAAAAATTTGGAACTGAGAAGTTCTATATATTCCAAATAGTTTCAAACATCTGAATTGTAATTGGATTCAAGAATTCCTAATTTAAGAATTGACTATATACCAATTCTAAGTTTTTCCACACAACCTAGCACAATTATCATTTCTATGATAGCTTCCTCTCGTAGTCTCGCCAAGGGTCTAACATATGACTGCCAACCTCGTTTAGATCAATTTATCTGTTAGAAAGGAATAAGCTCCTATCAAAAGGCAACAAATAGTAGGAACTAAACACACTAGTCCAAAGCAAAGACATCAATTGATCGTCGATATACCCTCCTTACTTGACCTTATACTTGAGTCGGATGCTCGACAATCCAATATGCATACATTCACTTAAACACTCTAATTTTCACCGGTAAAGGAAAAAACACACTAAATTTTGTGAAAGCGACCACAGCCTAGCACCTGGACAAACATGCAACACGAATAATTGCAGTAGCATCCATGTAACAAAGGTATATTTTAATAAATTGATTTAGTCACACAGACTAGATTTCTCCACATAGTGACAATTTGAACCATATTGAACATGGACGTAAAATAGAAAACATTCACATTGCAAACATCCAAATACAATGAGAAGCATTTTTAAGTACTCAACCGCATTTTTTCTCAACCCTAAGAATATAAAATTCGTACTCAAATCGCCTAACGGCAAAATAAACTCAAAATTCGTCAAGATTGAATCTAATATGGAAAAGAAACTAACTCAGATTCTTTTCCCCACCTCTTTCTCTCTTCTCTTAGTTGTTCCGGTGAGGTTTAAGAGAAGCCGACGAGCAATTAAACCGCCTTCCTCTTTGCAATTGTTCCGGCGACGATTAGGAGAAGCCGACGAGCAAGCAAGACACCGATTCCCCTTCGCGCGGAGTTATCCCGGCGAGGAATAAGAGAAGCCGACGAGTATGAGGAGTTCAGGACCGAATTAGGGATTCCCCTTCGTCTTTGATTGTCTGTGTTGTGGCTGTGTGGCTGTGTGCCTGTGTCAAAGACGGGAGGAAAAAAAAGTATTCGGGATAGGGAGGGAAATCAATAGTCGGCGCGGGTATGGACCGTATAGCCAAAATTTTTAGACTTTAGCTATTGGATCGACCGTTGTAATAGATTAAAATGATGTTGCATTTAACCCTTTAATGCAACGGTTCGCTTTAACCGTTGCAATAAGTCGTTGCAATAGCACTACCTGTTGCAATAGTCGTTGCAATAGCACTGTCCGTTGCAAAAAGGTGTTGCATTAGCACATGTCGTTGCAATAGACCGTTGCTTTATGGTCAACTGTTGCATTAGACCGTTGCAATTGCTTCAAAATGTAGTAGTGAGATGAAGCCTATAATGTTCAGAGAAGTCATCTTCTCATGATGAGCCCTCTACCTTCTGTGGATGTAGCATGTAGCTACCTTCACCAAGAAGAGAGTCAGAAGGAAATTCTGAAGCCTGTTAAGGAAGAGAGTGAAGCAACTGCTATGCTGAGCAAGAGCAGTGACCTTAGTTGCAGTGAATGTGGGAAGGTAGGACATGTAAGGGAAAAATGCTGGAGAATTGTGGGATATCCAAACAAACACCCTAAAGCTCAGAGAGATGGAAAAGAAAGAATGAGAGAATCTTGGAACAATGGAAGAGGTGGAAGATACAATAGAGGTGGTAGATATAATAGAGGAGGAAGGAGTGCAGTACATGTGAAAAGTAATGTGGAAGCAACCTCCTCAGGGTCAAGTGGAGCAACTATTACTGCTCAACAGCTTGAACAACTCATGAAACTTCTTCCTACACCATCAAAGACTCCCGGGTCAGACACAGAAGAAGAGATGAATTACAGCTATGCTGGAATGGTAAGCTGCAATTTGGCAGATTCAGTTAAAACTAAATGGATTATTGACTCAGGAGCATCAGATCATATGACTGGATGCCTGAGCTTGCTTAAAAATCCCACTGAAATGAAGAAAGAGCAGAGAATTAATCTGCCAACTGGAGAAACTACTGTGACCTCTCACACTGGAGAGGCACATTTGAAGAATGAATTGAAGCTTAAGAATGTACTCTACATTCCTACATTCAAGCACAATCTCCTTTCAGTGCAAAAGTTGACAACTGATGGAGATTGTAAGGTTGACTTTCACCCTGAGTTCTGTATCATACAGGACAAAAAGAGTGGGAATGTGCAAGGAGTAGGAAGAGCTGAACATGGATTGTATTATTTGATAAACAAGCCCATGAATGAGATTATGAAAACTTGGAGTAAAAGAAGTGGTGAGTGCCAAGAAGTGAAAAAAAGAGAGAGGAAAAGATGTGACAGCAATGAGTGCAGAGACACAGGTGAAGCTTCCTAGTACAATAACAGATCTGCCAAGTGTTGCTGCCACAACTCTGTGGCACTGGAGGCTAGGGCATGCTCCATTTTAGAAGCTGAACAAGATCAAGGATCTTAAAGGATTTAAGTATGATCATGCAGATGTGTGTATAACTTGCCCTCTTGCAAGATTCACCAAGTTGTCATACAAGCAAAGTGAATCAAGAGCATCAAGAGCATTTGAGCTAGTTCACATAGATATCTGGGGGCCATACAAGGCGGTAACTAGACACAATCAAAGATATTTCATCACTATAGTAGATGACTATAGTAGGGTGACATGGGTGCACCTTCTGAAACAGAAATCAAGTGCATTTGAAGCTATACAGAATTTGTTCACATGGGAGAAGCTCAGTTTGAGAAGAAAGTGAAAGTGATCAGGAGTGATAATGCTCTTGAGTTTGATGATAAACAGTGCAAGCCCTTCTTTTCTAGCCTTGGAATTATTTATCAAACAAGCTGTGTGGACAGACCTGAGCAGAATGGAAGAGTAGAAAGAAAGCATTGGAACATTCTGGAAATGGCAAGGGCTTTGAGGTTTCAAAGTGGGCTTCCCTTGCAATACTGGGGAGATTGTGTGCTATGTGATGTGCACATCATAAACAGACTGCCCAACAGTGTTCTGAACAACAAGACACCATTTGAGGTACTACATAACACTCTTCCTACTTATAAACATCTGAAACCTTTTGGATGCTTAGTTCTTGCTAGTAATCCTACTAGAGTAAAGGATAAGTTTGATGCTAGGGGAGTGCCATGTGTATTCCTAGGATACCCTTACACTCAAAAAGGGTATAAACTGCTGAATTTGACTAACAATAACACATTTGTGAGCAGAGATGTAAGATTTTATGAAACAATCTTCCCATATAAGTTGTTCCATGGTACTGATAAACCAAAGAGTGATAAAATTGTTGAAAATAAGTGTGTTGAAACTGAAGAAGAGGTAGAAGAAAATGTGAGAGAAACAATTGAACAAGAAGAAGAGAGAGTTGCAGGGGGTGTAGAAGTGAGAAGGTCCACTAGAACTCATAAACCTCCCACCTGGCATCAAAACTATATAACAGCCAACCTCACTCAAACCTGTAAACCCCACAAAATAAACCTAACCACTCAGACCAACACAACACCTCAATTCTCATGCTTTATGTATAAAACTCTCACTCACCATGAACCAAACAACTTCAAAGAAGCTATTCAAGATCATAAGTGGGTAGCAGCTATGATGAAGAGTTAAATGCCCTTGAAGAAAATTAAACCTGGGCCATTACTAACCTACCTGAGGGTAAGAGTGCTATTAGCAGCAAGTGGTTGTACAAAATTAAGTACAACTCTGATGGAAGCATCAACAGATACAAGTCTAGACTTGTGATTCTAGGGAACAGACACAAATATGGGATAGACTATGCTCAAACCTTTGCCCCAGTTGCAAAAATGGCCACTGTGAGGTCCTTACTTGCCATTGCTTCCATAGAGGGATGGCATTTACATCAAATGGATGTTTAAAATGCTTTTCTGCATGGTGAATTGCAGGAAAATGTTTACATGAAGTTACCTCCTGGATATAAGGGTGTTGGTCATAGGCTTGAAGTACTGAAAGAAGGTGAATACATGACAACAGATAAGAATGCTAAAGTCTGTAAGCTCAATAAGTCCTTATATGGACTAAAACAAGCTCCAAGGCAATGGTTTGCCAAATTGAGCAGTGCATTGAAAGAGCATGGTTTTGTGCAATCCAAGTCAGATTATTCCCTGTTTAGCAAACAAAACCACAAGAGCTTTTTGGCTATACTGATATATGTTGATGATTTGATTTTGGCTAGCAATGACATTGAAGCAATTCAAGACACCAAGAAACTTCTCAGCAGTCATTTTCAAATGAAAGATATGGGAATACTTAGGTATTTCCTAGGGATGAGGTTGATCATTGTGCTCAAGGTATTTTCTTGTCTCAAAGAAAATATGTTCAAGATTTCTTGTAAAGAGTACAACATGGAGAATTTTAAACCAGTGAGACTTCCTATGGATAGTCACACAAAGCTCAGTACACTCACAGGAGTACCTCTTCCTCACTTTGAGCCATATCAGAAACTTGTGGGCAAGCTCATCTATTTGTGCTTGACCAAGCCTGACATCACATTTACAGTTCATGTGCTCAGTAGGTATATGCATCAGCCTACTAGTGCACATATGCAAGCTGCAAAAAGGGTGCTCAGATACCTAGCAGGGTCTACAAGCCAAGGTATTCTCCTTGCTAATCAGTTCAAGTGCTCGGTTGTCGACTGGTGTGATAATGGACCGGGGTGGTTGTGCCCGGCACAAGACGAAGATCAACCTCGGGTTTTTGCATTCTTCTTGGGAACTCCCTATTTCATGGAAATCAAAGAGGATCGGTTGTAGCCAGGAGCAAGCTTGAAGGCGAGTGCTGTGTCAATGGCATTGACCATATGTGAAGTAATGTGGCTTAAACAGCTTCTCTATGACCTTGGTGTGAAGAACATTGGCAAAACTACAGTGTACTGTGACAATCAGGCAGCTTTGGCCATTGCCTCTAATCCTGTCCATCATGAAAAGACAAAACATGTGGACATTGATTATCATTTCATAAGAGACAAGGCAATTGAAGGTGTAATTGAGCCAGCCTATGTGCCTACCAAGGAGCAAGTTGCTGATGTGTTCACCAAACTTCTCTCAACCAATCAGCTCAATTTCTTCTGTCCAAGCCGGGAGTTCAGTCCAATCCTCACTCTCAGCTTGAGGGGGTGTGATGAAATGATGCCTAATAGTATACTATATAGTCTGTTTATGATGCTAGGCCCATGTTAACTTCCTAGACTGATTCTGTGCTGCTGTGCCAGCTTTTATTACTTTTGTCTTCTAGTTAATTCATGTTTAGGTGTTATGTGATGACTAGGCACCTGAGGGTGACCTAGGAATTAGTGTTGTGCCGCCTTATATAAAGGCTGCTTTCCTTGTAATGAAACAGGAGAGAATGAATGAAAGAAGAAAACTTTAAGAGAGAAATTATGTGTGTCTACTGTTGCATTAAGAGCTGTTGTTATGACATCTACAATGTCAACATTATGATATGCTAAGAATAAAAAATTTGGAATATTATATAGTTTGTCAAAAAAATTTGATATTATAGCCTTGTTTCACAATCAGCTATCAGCTAGTTCATTTAACTTTGTATGACCAGAACACGACCTTAGATGTTTGGGTTAATTGTTTGAGCAACTGTTGTTAGAAATTTTGGGCTTAAGGTTTTGGTGTATAAGAGTGGAATGTTTTATTTATAAAAGGAAGAGAGAGGATTAGTGGAACATTACAACTTGTTGTATTTCTTCATTGACTTGCAAACTTCACTAGTCGGTGCTTTTCTTCCACCGACATTGAGATGATAATCTCTATGAATTTTCTAGATGCCCCTAAGCTATTCTTCATAATTCTATTCCTATGTCATCATCTTACTTCCTTTTATTTTTTCTCTAACATTCTAGATAATACTAGGGTAGAATTATCTAGGATTTTCTATTTAGATTATTCTAGTTCTCTTTTCATCAATTTCACTAGATTTTTCTAGATTAGTTTTCAACACTCCCCCTATCAGAAAAATCTTGTACTCCAAGTTGTCTTCTGAACTGGATGAACTTCTCTGTCGGAATTGCTTTAGTGAATATGTCTGCGAGCTACTCCCCCGTCTTGCAGAATTGTAGCTCGATCTCTTGTTTGTCGACCAACTCTCGGATGAAATGATGTCGTATCTCAATGTGCTTCGTGCGGCTGTGAAAGACTGGATTCTTTGTCATGGCTATTGCAGACATGTTGTCGCAGTAGATAGTTGTTGGTTC
This sequence comes from Beta corolliflora, assembly GCA_947648045.1. Lineage (NCBI taxonomy): Eukaryota > Viridiplantae > Streptophyta > Magnoliopsida > Caryophyllales > Amaranthaceae > Beta > Beta corolliflora. The sequence goes on from CANSZD010003177.1 coordinate 672,053, forward strand.
TTCTGAAGTCTGTTGTAGATCTTTGAGAATTCTTTTAAGCCATACCGCTTCACATACTGCACTTGTTGCTGCTACGTACTCTGCTTCTGCTGATGACAGAGCTACTGTTGCTTGTTTCTTTGATGACCAAGATATGGCCTTGGTTCCCAGCTGGAAGACGTAGCCACTTGTACTCTTTCGATCGTCAATGCTTCCGGCCCAATCATTGTATGTGTATCCTGTAAGCTTGTGATTCTCCTCTGTTTCGTACAGAATTCCATAACCTTTTGTTCCCTTGACGTACCTGAGAATCCTTTTTGCTGCTGCCAAGTGAGCTTTACTTTGCTCACTCATAAACCTGGATACGATGCTGACATCATGTACTATGTCGGGCCTTGTATGTGTAAGATAGATGAGAGAGCCGACCAAACTTCGATATATTGATGCATCGACCTTCTCTTTGCCATCATTCTTTGATTGCCTTTCATTAAGTGCCATTGGTGTAGCCAATGGCTTGCATTCACTCATGTTGAATTTCTTGAGTAGGTCGTCTGCATATTTCTCTTGCGAGAGAAATATTCTTCCTGGGCTTTACTTGACTTGCATGCCAAGGAAGTACTTCATGGCTCCAAGGTCGGTCATTTCATACTCCTTCACCATTGTCTTCTTGAAGTTTTCGATCATCCTTGAATTTGTGCCTGTATAGATTAGATCATCTACGTAGAGGCATAGGATGAGAAATTCTTTCCCTTGAGTCTTGATGTAGAGTGATGGCTCACTTGGGCTTTTTGTAAACCCATTTTGAAGTAGATAGCCATCTATTTTGCTATTCCAGGCCCTGGGAGCTTGCTTAAGCCCATAAAGGGCTTTACGAAGGCGTTATACTTTGTCTTCTTTGCCTTCGATGAGATATCCTTGCGGTTGCTCAACATATACTTCTTCTTCGAGCTCCCCATTTAGAAATGCTGACTTGACATCTAATTGATCGAAAGACTGGTAATTTAAGTTGAGCAACAAGAGCAAGGACTGACCTGATAGTCTCCATGCGGACAACGGGAGCATATGTCTCGTTAAAGTCAATCCCTAGTTGTTGGGAGTAACCTTTTGCAACGAGACGAGCCTTGTATTTCTGGATGGAGCCATCTTCGTTATACTTGACCTTGTGGACCCATTTGAGACTGATGAATTCTTTGTCTTCACGTTTCTCAACAAGATCCCATGTGTTGTTTTTCTCGATCATCTTGATTTCTTCATTCATGGCCTCGATCCATTTGTTTTCTCGAGCAGCTTCTTGAAAACTTTGTGGTTCGCTTGTGAAGAGAGCCATGATAGCTTGATTGCACTGGAAATCCTCCAAGTAGCCTGGTGGTCGCCGATCTCTTTGTGAACGTCGCACTACTGGAGCTGAGCTTTGAGAGCTTGATCCTGATGTTGGACTCACCGATCTCGAGGATGTTGTTGGAGATCTCGGTGATGATGGACTGGAGGATGACTGTGTTGCTGGATGATTTGGGCCTTCATCTTCACTTGGGCTTGGTGGAAGACTATATCCTTCATGTGGCTGAGATTCATTCTCCATCCACGTCCATTGAGCTCCTTCATCGAAGATAAAATCTCTTGAGATTATTAGCTTCTTAGATTCGGGCTGATAGAGACGATATCCTTTAGATTCGTCACTGTATCCAATGAAGATACATTTTTCTCCTTTTCCATCGAGTTTTTCCCGATTTTCTTTCGGGATGTGGCCATATGCTATGCACCCGAATACTTTGAGGTGCTCCACTCATGACTTTCTCTTATGCCAAGCTTCATAGGGTGTCCTACCCTTTACTGCTTTCGTGGGAGACCTATTGAGAATATACACAGCTGTATGGACAGCTTCAGCCCAAAAATATTTTGGCAAATTCTTTGCTTGCATCATACTACGGGCCATTTCAGCAATAGTTCTATTTTTCCTTTCCGCAACACCATTTTGTTGAGGTGTGCGTCTTACTGTTAATTCTCTTTTAATTCCATGCTCCTTACAGAAGCTGTTGAATTCTTTACTTGTAAATTCTCCCCCACGATCTGTTCTAAGAATTTTTATTGAATGCCCACATTATTTTTCTGTGAAGGCTTTAAATTGCATGAAGTGGGAAAATGCTTCTGATTTTTGCTCCAAGATATAAACCCACATCATGCGAGTGAAATCATCGACAAATAATAGAAAATATATTTTTCCGCCAAGAGACGGATTTCTGGTAGGGCCCCATATATCTACATGAACGAGCTCTAATGGAGCTCTAGCTCTCCAAGATGAAATGGGGAATGGCAATCTATGCATTTTGCCATATATACAGCCCTCACAAATTTTTCTTTCATTGGTTATAGATGGAAGCCCAATAACCATTTCTTTTTGTTTTAACAGTTTTAAACTGTTAAAATTTAGATGCCCAAACCTTAAATGCCACAATGTGGATTCATCCATTATAGAACTTAGGGCAACATTATGCTCCATTTGCATTCTTAATGGGAATATCTTATTAGGAGCCATTTGAGTAGTAGTAATTAATTGCCCTTTTTTCTTATCAAATATGAGGCATTTATTAGCATCAAATTTCACCATGTAGCCTCTTTGGATCAGTTGGCCTACACTTAATAAATTTTGTGCAAGCCCGAGGACATAGAAAACATCAGAAATAAATTTAGACGAGCCGTTTTTTGTTCTAACGGCTATTGTCCCCTTACCAACAACCTCTTGGTTGCTTCCATCACCAAGAGTAATTTGTGTTTTTATGTTTTCATCTAGACTGACAAATGAATTTTTGTTGCCAGTCATGTGGTTTGAACAACCACTATCGATATACCATATATCATTTGACTCTTAGTGAGCATTTAAACATGTATAAAATAATTGATCTCTAGGCTCCTTATTTTCTGTAAAATTGGCCTCTTCCTTTTACCGGAACCAATAATCTTTTTCAAAATGAGTGTTTTTTGCATCTTTTACACTTATACCGGCAATCTTGTGTATTGTGGCCATTTTTCTTACATAAATTGCAATAGGAGCCAGATTGGTTATTTTCTCGAGTTCCTTGATTTTTATAACTTCCTCTCCCCCTGCTATGGTTATATGAAGTACCTCCTTTACCGTAGCCATTTTTACTTTTATTTTCTCCATTATTAGAGAATTTTAATTTTGCTTGAAAAGCTTGTTCTAGTGGCTGCTCTGTAAATCTCCGCATTCTATCTTCATGTGCTAGAAGGGAGCCCATTAATTCAGTTAAACTTAATTTAGATAAATTTTTATTAGACTCCTCTATAGCAGCCACTACATGATCATAATTTTTGGGGAGACTTCTTAATATTTTCCGAACAACTTGGACATCTTCAATTTTATCTCCATTAGTTCGGATTTGATTTATAATATTTGTTACTCGACTAAAAAACTCTTGAATTGTTTCATTTTCCGCCATTAATAAATTATCAAAGTCTCTCCATAAAGATTGGAGTTTGAAGAGTATTACCTTTTCGGAGCCCCTATATTTTGTCTCCAGGATACTCCAAGCCTCCTTGGCCGTTGTAGCAGCCATAATGGTAGGGAGAATTGTTTCATCTACTCCCCGATATATTAAGGATAGGGCATAATTATCCCTTATTCGATTTTGTTTATATTGCTTTCGTCTTGTTTCATCCCAAGTAGCTTCTTGGATTAAATCATTTGGTTGTTCATAACCATTTTGTACTAACTTCCACAAATCTTGTGAGATAAATATGGAGATAGACCATTGTTGATATATTTCTCCCTTAAATGTGGGTACCCAATTTACTTGAGGGTAGTTAAATGTGTTTGAGGTTGAAGTGTTTGGGAAGTCATTTTAATTTATGTGGTGTTTGGTTTTTTTAAGGGAGATGGATTATTTTGTGTTTGGTGTATAAGTTTTATGGGAGTATGATAATTTGTATAATATAGTGGAGGCTTTGGGATTATATTGGCTCGGATACCACTGTTAGAAATTTTGGGCTTAAGGTTTTGGTGTATAAGAGTGGAATGTTTTATTTATAAAAGAAAAAGAGAGGATTAGTGGAACATTACAACTTGTTGTATTTCTTCATTGACTTGCAAACTTCACAACTTACATATATATACTTGACTAAGTCGGTGCTTTTCTTCCACCGACATTGAGATGATAATCTCTATGAATTTCTAGATACCCCTAAGCTATTCTTCATAATTCTATTCCTATGTCATCATCTTACTTCCTTTTATTTTTTCTCTAACATTCTAGATAATACTAGGGTAGAATTATCTAGGATTTTCTATTTAGATTATTCTAGTTCAATTTTCATCAATTTCACTAGATTAGTTTTCAACAACTGTCTTATAGGTGGTTTACAAAGATGTTTGTTAAATAAGCTAATTGTCTTATCTTTATGTGTTCATATTAACTTTTGTAAAGCACAGCCAAAAAGTTTTTATTAGCCAATAAATTGGCTTTCAAGCCAACTTGAAGGCATTACCAAACATGTTTTTGCGTGTTTTACTCCATGACAAAACCAAAAGGAGGTCTATTACTCTATATTACTGAAAGATGTATAAAATGGCTGCCCATATTTCAAAATCAAAGCTAACCCCGTAAAAATAAAAGAAAAAGAAAAAAAGAAATGCAGCCCTTGTATACTAGGAGTATATTACTTCTAGTAAATAAGGGTGTTATAGAACTAAACCAAGATCGAGCTTGTGGCTGCTCGGCTCGGCTCGTAATTTTCGAATTCGAATTTGGTTCTTTTGAACTTCTTTTAAACTTTTCACTAGTATTATATCCAGTTTAACGAAACCCTTGTGTTTTTTTTTTTCCATTCTTCCCTCTTACGTTATTAAGGATTTAAGGTGTATATCTTTTGTTCTTATTTAGCGTTTTCCCTCAAAACAACTATTCATGTGACTCTATGGATCACTATTTACAGTTGCACCTAGATAAATCCCCTAAAATAAATGAACAAAAAAGATAATTTGAGTGTGTTTATGAGTTTGGCAAGCCGAACACTCGAACTTGCTTTGCTGGCATCAGGCATGAAAATTTATTGCAGAACTCGAATGGTTTTTGAGCCAGCTAGGCTCATCAACACCGTACCCTAAGTAGTAGACTAGCCAGCTAAGCTAAGGACATAATGATCATGACCAATTTATTTTGAGCAAAGTATAATTACATGTGACTAGTAATGCAGATATTTTCAAATTAAGCCTATATATATATATACATATATATATATATATACATATATATATACATATATATATATATATATATATATACATATATATATATATAGGGTAATTAATAATACATAAATTCTAACAATCAGCATAATATCTAGAAAATTAGTCATGGCGTAAAGAACATCAAATGAAAACAAAACAAATACTCCATATTCAGCTAGAAAATCAATAAAATTAGCATTTGAAAGGCATAAAAATCATCAACTTACCACCCACAAAGGTAAATTATTCCATTTATTGGTGACAATTAGCCAAACAAATCCATACCCAACAAAGTTCTGCACAACCCCAATTAACAAAACTCCCCAAAATGGCAAAATGTCACACACTGCACCAGCAACAAATCCAATGCAATCTCCCAAATTTTTAGCCACACCCAAATAAGATACTTGCTTTTGATTATACCCCATAGTACTCTTTATTATTGGGGAAATGCTACCAAATAAATACCCAACTCCCCGCACATGATTGCACCCACATTGAAGCCACAAATACTAGCCATCTGTTGTTGAAATATGCCCTTAATCTCTCTGACTGTGTCACCATTTTTGGCTCCTAATTAAGCATAAGATTAATTAGAAGCTTTAATGCAATTAAGAGATTGTTGTTGTTGTTGTTGTTGTTGTTGTTGTTCTTTGTTGTCGTTGCTTTGTTTTAAGGTATTTCAATGATGATGCGTTTTTCTTTTCATTTGGTTTTGAAGTTTTCAAATTATGATCCCTCCATGTATTCCACTACTTCTTAGCAGGTGATGAGCTGGTCTCTTATGTTAATTTAATTGGATGACCTTTAGACTTGATCTTTTCATGGGATTGAATATTGTGATATGGTCATGTGTGATGCAGGTGTTTGCAGGATTTCTAGAGTTGTTATATTTTAAAATAGTGGCCGGTTCAACGAGAAAAATATGGCACTAAAGATTATGAAATTATGTTGCATGGCAATGAGTTTAGACCCATTAGTCTATCTGTCCACGACCTTTTATTTCTTACATCATGCTCTAACCATAATGTCACATTTTATTTTCATATTATTTTATTTTCATATTAGTATTTCACAAATACATATATACTCTATCAAGTATAATTATTGACAAAATACTAAATGAAATCTCTAAGGCTCCTTAAAAGGACCATAACATTACAATTTAAGCTCTATTTGGCCTGACTATATACGTGTAAAGGTTGTCGACTTGTCGTCCGCCAAAATCCACCACTCTTGAGTCTTGAGTGTCAACATTTCTTTTTATACGTGACTATGAAGACAAATGATAACATAACAACAATTTATCTCCAAATATATGTGTCATGATAAGTATTGGAGGGAATAACTTTTTTATAACTTGTTGCTCTTCTAACTAATGGACCTTAATCAATAGTCTGTTAAGTTTCAAAATTGACGAGGTTCAATGGGTGTTTCTTTTAATATTTGCATTACAATTTTTGATTCACTATTTACAATACATATAAATTCATTAATGCTACAATATTCAATTACTGGCCACAAAGAAAGGTTAAAACTTGCATCCAATATTCACCTAATTAAACTATATGATCTATATTCTTAATATATATATATACAACATAGTCTCTAGCCCAAGTATTATTGGTGAGCTTGAGAAACACTATAGAGTAGAACTATGTAATAATTTATATTTTTTTTGCTAAAACAAGGTAATAAAGCAACGTGCTATGTACAATTTAAAAGTACTGCATAGAACACTTACAACTTTTTTCCCATCTCATCAATTCCCTACGCTATCATATTTTTTCTTACAAATTTAATTACACTATTAAATCATCAAGAAATTTCATGTAACTTGCTGAAAAGAAGTAATTAATTACAAAAGAGCTAATGTACAAATCAAACATACTTGTTACATTTTTCAACTAAGGAATTTGTTCATATTGGCGCATAAGTTGCAAAATTGAACAAGCCTTCCTTTGCCCTCTATTAGTCCCACTCTGAGAAATATCAACCAAACACTCATAAACTCCAAATTGAAGAGCAGCAAGCAAGAATGATGATCCACCATTTAACCCTAACTCAAGCAATATCGCTGCTGCCCCTTCTTTATTTTTAGGTGTACCATCACCTCCCATAAAATCAACCAAAGCTTGAATGAACGAGAGTTGCCCGATTTCTTGCCTACCTTGAGGGTGTGAAACAAGGAGTAACAAAATCGAGAGTGCCTCATCGATCATCCCTAACTCATTATCTTCGAGCAAATTCATCAATGGTTTAATGATCCCTGCTTCGACTGCTCGAGCTTTATTCATGGTGTTTAAACTTAGGTTAAACAACGCGGTTGCTGCATCTCTTTTACCTCTAACTGTACCATTAGCTAACAAGTTTACTAATGGAGGTATTCCATCAGATAATCCAATGGTAACTTTATTCTCATCTAGCATGGAAAGACTAAATAGGGTTGCTGCTGCATTTTCCTTGGATCCCACGTTACCATTTTGAAGGACTTCTATAATAGTAGGGATAGCTCCATGTTCAGTTATGAGCTTCTTGTTGGTACAATCAATAGAGAGGTTAAGTAGTGTTGTAACTGCATGTTCTTTAATTTTCGAGTCCGGGTATGATAAGAGTTTGATCAATGGAAGGATCCCTGAACTCTCGGCGATTAGGATACGGTTTTCCGGGGATTCCTTGGAGAGTAGTCGGAGCTTATGGGCGGCTTCTCGTTGAACATCGAGGTGATTTGAGGAGAGGTCTTGGATGAGTGAATCAATGGTTGATTTGTTTTCGGGCGAGGATGGATCATCCGTTGGGTTATGTGGGGAGGATGATGGATCTTTTTTTCGCGGTAGTTGCATCTTTTTCTTCTCACACCATTGTAAGATAAGGTTCTTGAGTGCATAGTTTGGAGCCAATGACAAGTGTTCTAATACTTGTCCTGATTTTGGACATGTTCTGTGATTTGAGTCTAGCCATTTCTGAATGCTTTCCCTTTCATACGTCTACGTTGATCGATCACGATGACGTGGACAATGTGATACATGATGAAAGAGATTCAATTAGTCCAAGACTTTTACAGACACATAATAAGTTAATAATGCTAAATTCCAAATATCTTTGTATATATATATAGTCAAAAAGGATAGTGTTATAGACATGGTGGGATGTGAAATCCTAGGTACTAGATCTAGACCGTCTAAAAGGATGTGCAGGGTGATAGGTCATAGGACTATGTATGAGGGAGTGCAAAGAAACCTATAACATAAAGGCCTTTCATTTAATAGGGCCACAAAGTTTGAAATTTATATTGTTGTTTTAGTGACATTATCTTTATATTCATGCTTTTAGTATTATATTGTAATTTTATAGAAAACAAAATTCTTTTCTATTATAATTACGCATAATAATTTTAATTCTAAGGACTAAGTTCAATAAGTAGCACAGGTCCCCCAATGTTGTTAAGATGGCCCTCCAAGGTGACAAAGTATGCTTTAATAAGCTCAAATAAGTTCTAGAATAAGATTCAATAGCTTCATATAAGTTCATATTAGATAATAAAATCATAATATAAATTAAGGTGAAAGGAACGCCACCCTAAGCCATAAGGGGTCCAATGCTATCCAGAAGTACGATATAATTTTCTAAGGGGTACCAATTTTATGAGGATTTAGTATCTATTAAGCCTCCAAATTTGTCCTCTTAGACACGCACACATTTGTGGGATAACACATCGTTTCAAACCAAGTTTTAAGATTCCTCAAATTCAGAACCAATATGGGATTGATTCAATTACGGAATACATGCTTTTTTTCTTTTAGGTATGTAAGAAATATTGTATTGCAAAAAGAGCCCCTGGAAGAAAGCATAAGTTCATATTACATAATTTCATATAGTGTGCTTAGGTTATTCAAGTGAAATGTTTATAATCATATAAATTGAGCAAATTAGAGGTCATATCGGTTACTCCGTCCTGTTGCAACAATAACGAGATCGGTCATGATTTCCAAAGTGATTGGACAAAGGAATTCTTGAGGAATTTCTGAAGTAGGGCTCTTGATGCTTGGTTGTTGTTCTGACGTCTTATTATTAATAGTATGATCTTCAAGCATCAAATTTGTTTCTTCAACTCCAGCAATTTTTTTGAATTTGTTAAGCACATCAAAGATAATTTGCATTTGTTCTTCAACCCTTTTTTCCTTTAAAAGCTTTCTCACGACTTTCGTTTCGCCCTTAGTTCGTCGGGTGTCCCTAAGTCTAGCTTTTTTGCTAGCCTCTCAATGATGGCAATGTCGGCATTCCGGTCGTCTTCTTTGTTAAATACAACCATCATATCCATGGCAAGCTCCAAGTCTTGTGTGTCCGTTCTTTTGCTAGCTCTTTTAAGTTGATGACCCATAAGCTCTGTCTGTACACAAATAAATGCAATTATTGTTGTACTTATCAAATTTTGACCATTATTTTTTCCAGTATACTTCATATGTTTCTCAATAGATGCATTTTATTAACTAAATAAACCGGTCCATGCACAACTTTGGCCGCTACAATTCTAATTACATATCTACACAAATTATAAAAATACGGTCGTTATTGTTAAATTATGCATTGGTATTAACATAATAACAAATTAAACTCTTAGATAATTATCACAAAAAAAAAAATTGAAACTCTTACATTTTTTTCTTTACATTAGTAATTAAAATGTCTTAATATTATGTATCTATTGAAAAATAGAGGAAGTATATTATTAAAATATGAAGCTATCAATATTAAACTATTTCTAGAACGATATATGTATAGAAAATCACATCATGATCACCTTTTTCATTTCCAAAACATAGGATCTTGAAGAGTGTAGGATAGAAGAATCTAGAGGGAAATGAAGGTAAGGAAAGGAGGAATTGACTTTTCCTTATTTAGACGAAACATGGGTAATTTGAAGAGGAAGGAAAGTGAAAGGGTTTCCGTGCTCCCTTCTTCATAATCAGGGGTAGAATTTTGGATGGAAAATGTAAGTTTACTTCTACCTCCTTTTTCTTTTTTTCTGTTCCTTTCACATTTTGGATTTCCAACATTATGTTTATTTTCAATTTTTCGTTTCCATGCTATATAGGGCGTGCTTCATATCATAAACTACTACAAAAGCCTAATGACAGGTTTGCAACGCAACCAAATTCCACATAAACACGAGTGTGGCACACCTTATACGACCGTGCCAATGCTGTAAAACCTACCTTGGGATTTATAACTTATAATGGTAAAATTAAAATGTCATATTACTTTTGTAAGCTTAAAAGTTTTACCTCGTTCTTTGACCTCATCGGATATATTGAGATCATCGTAAGGAATGTCATCCACTACTTGGCTTAATTTCGCATTCACTGAATGAAACATACTCGTAATCACTTCACGCTCAAGTGCCTAGGTAGATACACATTTCAAATGATTCTTAATGATAAAGCATGCATAATCAAACATAAATATTATGTTCATATGAATAATTACTTAAAATAGTGCTCACCAGATAAATCTTGCTGCCCTCGGCACAAGTTTTTAGCAATTTTTTAGCGCATAGAAGAGCCTTTCCCATGTTACATAAAGAAGCATGAGTTGAATTTGGAAGAGGATCAATATTAATCTCTTTCATTTCCTCCAACAGAAGATGCATTAGCTTTATTCGTCGAACAAGATTTTGGCTTTCCTTCCGTTGAATAACTCTATAATCCCCAATTAATCCAATGCATTCTATCAAATTTTCTAGATCATGAACTATATCTTTACCTTCTTTTGGTGTTATTATCATAAAATTGTCCTCCTCTACCATAATAATTCCATGTGGACTCCCATTTTTCGTGTCTTCCATCCCAAAGGGGATTGGACAATGTAAGCTTAAGTTTTGAGATTTGGAAGTTTTGGTTGTAAACATCTGGTTTCATATATAGATTGAATGGATTTGAAACAAATTTTTTGAGATCTTGTAAAGCTTTATATCATTGAATTTATTCCTCGATAAAGAAAAGTAAGAAAAAAATTAAGAATATTTTTGTTTTGCGTTTTTTAGGGAGTAAAGGTTATCTTTCACACCCATGATAGATAAATTCCAAACAGAATGGGATGAGAATGTGATAAAGTTGAGTTCTTGTTGGTGCTTGAGAAAAGGAAAAAATTGGCTGTAATTTCGGTTATTTAGCTTCATTTAGAGGCTAATTTTTTTCCTTTTCACATGCAATTTTTTTTCTTTAGATAGGAAAGTTAAGAGAAACAAAATGATTTTGCAATAATATGGCTAAATAGTTAACACCATCATCCAAAAAGATGTTTTAGGCTAGTCCAACAAAAAATATAATATAAACAACTTTTCTCTTTCTTATGATCCCACTTCAATTATATTGTCCACTATTAATGTTTAGGATATTTTTGTCAAACCTATATAATCTTTATTGTTATCTAAAAGTCAAATGTACGACATGCCTCTATATCTTCAATCTTCACATCTCAAACACTAGCTAAAAAAAGGAAATTATTAAAATTTTACAAAAAAAAAAAGAAAAATGAAATATTAACTTATATCTGTTGATAGGAAACCTGTATAACAAAACAACAATTGACTATTTTCAAACAAATTAAATCTCCAAAACTACTAATATAGGAAACATCACAAAAAAATTTCCCTACGCAAACTATACTAACAATTTCTAAAGAAATGTATATTGCATCTATTTGTCTTATATGTCCAATCAAATAATAACATTAGGGAGCAAGAATAACATATCAACAACATCAAGGTGAACAAAAACTATGTTACTAACCAAATTTGTCCCAACTTCTTCATGGTGTCATTTGATAAGTGTGATAATTGTCTCCTCAAGTAGGAAAATTAGTCATCATTTTGCATTGTTTTTTTAGTTTAGTTCTAATATATATATATATATATATATATATATAGAGGCAAGATCATGTGAGAAAGGAATTTAGGTGAGAAATGAGAAAGAACCACAACCGTTGGATTTTAATAAATCAACGTACCATATTTTCTCTCTCCTCCACCCGGAATCCTCTCTCTCTTCTTCTTCTTGTTTAGCGTCATTGATCAATCAATAACTTCTACAAGGAATTCGATTATGAGCTTTGTTTGATTGATCAACACCGGATCATCACTGACGCTACAATCAGCGCCGAAACTTCTCTACACTTCTCCGGTTTTCTCCGGCAGCGAACGTCTCATCTTCGCTGATTTCATTGGCCTCTCTAAGAACGCTCACGTCGGCAGAGAATCGCCAATCACGGATGCCATCAAAGTTGACCACTCATCGCAATGAATCTGTAGGTATAGATTATATTTGTTATATTATAATCTCTCTTTTTGGAACTTCTCTTCTCTTTATACACTTGTTGTTGTAAATTATTTTCATTAAGAACGATAACTGAATTTGTTTTTCTTTCTGTTGACATAATAATCAGAGGTAGTTCAGTTGAGTATTATGAACGTTGGGTGGCTTTGAGTTGAAATTGAATAAAGAGTATTATGAACTTTGATCATTTTTTGTATCCTTCAAATTCTCTGTTTATCAACTATGAATTTGCGGAGTTTGGATTCTTCGAGTAGAACTGTGATTTTGAATTTTGATCGTTCTTTGTTGTTTCCCCCATTTCCTGTGGTGTGTTGTATTCATTTGAACTAGGAAAATTATTAGAGTTATGGCAACATTTGTTTAGAGTTATAGGAAGAATTAATTAGAATTGTGTCAATACTTCTTTAGAGTTATAACAATATTTTTTAGAGTTATAGGAAGAACTAATCAGAGTTGTTGCAATACTCCTTTAGAGTTATGGCAATGCTTATTTAGAGTTATACCGAATCTTGTTTAGAGTTTATAGGAATTAGTCACTAGAGTTATACCAATACTTCCTTAGAGTAGTAGAAGTAGTAGTTAGAATTTTAACAATGTTTGTTTAAAGTTAAAGGAAGTAGTAACTAGAGTTATGTACACTTTTGTTTAGAGTTGTAGGAAGTAGTAGTTACGGGTCATACCAATGCTTGTCTAGAGTCGTTATAGGAAGTGCTAATGAGAGTCACACCAAAATTTGTTTAGAATTATAGGAACTACTAATTAGAGTTATAACAACATTTGTTTAGAGTTATAGGATGAACTAAATAGAGTTGTAGCAATACTTCTTTAGAGTATATCAATGCTTGTTTAAAGTTACACATAATCTTTTTAGAGTTTATAGGAAGTCATTAGAGTTATACAAATACTTCTTTAGAGTTATAAGAGTAGTATTTAGGGTTTTAGCAACGTTTGTTTAAAGTTACAGGTAGTAACTAGAGTTATGTCCACACTTGTTTAGAGCTATCAATAATTAGAGTAATGTCAAGCCTTGTTTAAAATTGTAGGAAGTAGTATTTAAGAGTTATATAAATGCTTGTTTACAGTTATATGAAGTACTAATTAGAATTATAGCAACATTTGTTTAGAGTTGTAGAGTTATAGCCTAGAGTTATACCAATGTCTCACTAGAGTTATGGCAATATGACTACTCTATGATGAGTTAAGGTACTTGGCTTGACTCAAGGGTGTTTGCTCGGTATTGGAATTATGCTTGCAATTTGATAGCCTGTTAGCTTAATTGGTAGAGTATTGTGTGAGCAAATACACAAAAATGTGGGTTCGACTCCCACACAGGCTCTTATTATTTAATATGCTTTGTGCACTTCTTATTTACATGGTCTTGTTCAGCTTATAGATGTAATTTTGCTCTCAAGGCTGACCTGGTAATGTGATAAAAGAAGAAAAAAATGACACTAGTTTGAGTCAAAATAATGACATTTCAGTTTTAGTTTGTGTACTTGAGTCTTATTGTACTTAATTTCTTCTACTTTATGTTTAGGGTTCTAATTGTCATATCATAACCTATGTGGGAATCGAACCCACATCTTGTGCATGGCACAACGCTCTTCCATTTGAGCTAATACGTTTCAATTTTAGTTTTATTGTACAACGCTTCGGTTTCAAACACCCCTGCCCTGCAAGAGAAAGGAACATATTAATTTAGGTGTTGGGAGTTTTATTGTGGCAAGTGGCAACACTTTCATGCAGCCATGTGGCACAGTTGGATGATTCACATCCAACTGGCCAACTATATTCATCCTAACAATCTACAACTCAAATAACAAACAAACACCTTTGTTACTCATATTCTTCATTTCACCTCGAGTAAGTCTGTTGGATCCTTAATGATCCAACATATAGGTTTAGGGTCACCTCAACATGACACTTAATTTTCAACCAAAATCATAGAAAATTTACAAAAACCAACTGAGCACCTAAGTCTATTAACACTAATACACAAGTATTACAAGTGTAACCACTTTGAATCTATAATCCCCCAAGTCCTTCCCTTTACAATGTACCAGAGTTTTGATAGATAGAAAAAGCTAATAGGAAAAACAAAATAGTGTTACAAACTATAACTGAATCTCCATATAGTCTAGCTTTGGTAGTACATTATAGTCACAACTAAACTTAATATAAAAGTATCGTTCACATTGAAATCACCACCTTAAAAAGTCGAGCTCGGCAGGATGGTTGTAGTTCAAAATAATCAAGAGCCAAAGACCGAAAAAAGTGCAAAGTATCCTACCTTACCTCATTAGTATCCATCTGCCTCCAGCACCATTTTTCAATTTACCTCAAGAGCTCGATGAATATTTTAAATACATCCACCTGCAATCAAAGGAGTAAAATAAGAAAGAGAAGAAAAAAATGTCGAGCAGGCAAGAGATAATGATGGTGACTTGGTGCGTAGTACCTTAACATTATCAACTCTTTCTTTAAACCTTTCAATGAGCTTCGGACAAGCCTAAGGAATGATAAAAACAAGCCCCCTCATCAATTTGGATACCTCTTAATAATTGATTATGCAACAACCTTGTTGTCATAATTCAAATTCCTTATATATAGATACCTCTTCATACAAGTATGACAACATCTCAAGCCGGGACACAACTCTAATTGTAAGTTCATATAACTCTAATCAAATGTTGGCATAACTCAAACTTATACTTCCTATAACTCCCATGAAGTGTTTATACAACTCTAACTACTAATTTATATAACTCAAATCAAACTTTAGCGTCAGTCCAAGTACAAGTTCTTATAACGCTAACAGAACGTTGGCGTAACTCTAATTACAAGTACTTATAACTCTAATTAATTGTTTCCATAACTCTAACTACTAGTTTATATTACTCTAATCAAATATTAGCATAACTGTTAGTACTACTTCCTATAACTACTATATAGTGGCTTTATAATTCCCATAACAGATTCAAAGTACTAGTAAAAACTAAGTCCATATACTCTAGATTTCCTCCTTTGCACATGATATTTGCTATGGAGAGCAAAATTTATTCCCTCTCAATCAAAGAGGCAGAGCATCATACTACATTAAACTTCAACAATTTATTTAATAAGAAAACACCCATGCTACGAAACCAACATTATACACAGTTAAACTAAATTTAAGCTTGGAAAGCATTTCAAATGGAAGTATCACCAAACAAACTCACGATAATTACTAAATCGAAAATTGGATATGTAAAATATGCAAAATTAGGTTTCAAAGCTAATTGAAAATATAAGCATTTTCTTAATAGTTATAGCAATTACTAATTAAAGTTATAGAACCCTTTCTTTAGAGTTATAACAATTACTAATTAGAGTCCTGGCTAAATTCATCTAAAACCAACACATTCTGACGAAAATTAAAAGTGCAACAAATTGGAATGCAAAATTGAAGCAAAATCCGAAAATTAAAAATGAATTGAACCTCAAGGTCCTCCATTGTTGTCTAAACTCAGAAAAAATCGCCCACACTCTCTCTTTCCTCACGGACCACCACCACCGCAATAAACCACCCTTTCGCCGCCTTTTTGTTCGCTTTCGTCCTCTTCACCGACGACAATACTTCCTCCCTGTTCGTAGTTTGAGCTTTCCTCCGCCATTATTTTTGGGGAGAGATATATTGAGAGAGGTGAGGGAGGACAGAGATTGAGAGAGGAGATAGAGGAGCAATTCACGTGAATGAGAGAGGGAGGTGAGAGAGGAGAGATTAAAAAGAGTTATTTTATTTACGATTTTGCCATTAGTGAAACGGGATCTTTTCCAACCATCGGATTCTGCTGATCTAACGATCCAAAGTTTTTCTCACTTCTCACCCTAATATCCCTTCTCACATAAACTCATTTCTATATATATATACTTTCTCCTTTCCCTCTTACTAATTTATTTATTAGTAATTTTTAAAACAAAGATTGGAAAGAAGAGAGCAACCATAAGAACAAGCACTAACTGAGTGGAGCAGCTACAAAGCGGTAAAGGAGCGGGCACTCTTATTGTCGAACAGCTAGATAGAGAATTTTTAGCCCCCGCTCTCCAAACTAAGGAACATGCATACGCTTCCTTCACAACGAGGCAGGCCTCCCTTTTCTTTAGCTGCAACTTTTTCTTCATTATCTTATTTTCACTTTTACCCTTGTGTAATGAAGGTATATATACCTTTTTCCCAGCAGCCATGTCAGCTATTTCCTACCTTAAAATTTAAAAACTAGATCTAAAAGTAGTTTGAGAAATAAAATCTCAGTTTTCTAAATATGATGTTTAATTATTGTTGGAGAAGTCTTGAAGTTGATGATTATTAATGAAGTTTTTAGTAATTTTTTTCTCTCAATGTTCTATCTTTATATTCTCTCTTTATATTATATTGCTAGTTGTTTGCGTAGTAGCTAAACTTAGTTTTTGCTGTTGTCTTGTCAACTTAGTTATTCTTTAGTTTAGCTTTACTTTTGATTAGGTTCATGCTTAGATGAGAAATTACTAATTGATAGTGTAGAAGACTTTATTCCTCATCTTTACTTTATTTCGTGTGTTCGTGAAATTAGATTTCTGAATATTGATCCTACCATTTTTTTCTTCTTTATTGTTAGTTCCCCATTACTAGTTAATCTTTTTCTTTCCATGGATGCGAGCTTTGTTAGTGTATCAAGAGCTAGTTATGTGTTATTTTATTATCATAAATTTTGAATAGTTTTCTTGCTAGCTTAGGGGATGAGCTAAAACTCATCCACAGGGTTGTGGTTAAGATAGGGTAATTAAGGATATTTTAGGTGGATTCTTCGTTACGAAATAAGGTGATTTATGCTTGTATTTATGATGTACATTGCATAATGTTTATATTTCCTTGACTATGAATTCAAAGACGATGGTAACTCCTAATTTCATGACTTGTGCATTAGCTTATATTTGCAAAATCAATCAAGTAATAGCATGATTAGTCACTTTGATTGTGTGAGAAATCCTTGATTGTTGGGCCTTAAACTATTTTTAATTGTCAATCTAAAGAGGGTTCTAGAATTAGTTATTTTATGTGATGAGTATTTAATTGTTCATACTTGCAAGTTAATTGATGAGGGTATTCTTTCATTGCATTGATGCACCCTTAAAAGAGGGCTTAATTTATTTAAGGGCCCTAATTTATCATCAATGAGCCTCAAAGTTATGTACTTTTAAATAGTATTTGTTTGTTTGCCTTTGTTCATGAAATGCTTAAGTCCCACATAGAAAGAATATAAGCTCGTTGCCTTTCTATTTATCACCATACTCCTCGAAGTCTTGTTTGGTAATAAGCTAGAAGGAATGGCAAACCACACACGCGCGCCAGTCGGGTTGGGCTCGTCTGAGCGTGGCTTGGGGTTGTGGGTCTGGGTCTTGTTTTATGACCTGTTTCATTTAGTAACCAATTTTTCCAAGATTTTGTTTTTGCAGTATTCTCGAAATCAATTTGCAACAGCAAATCAATTCTTGTCGATATTGTCGCAGCTGTTATGCCTTTTTTTCCTCCTAGTATATTTCCTTGCCTTTTATTTTCTAGTTCTCCAACCTATTTATATCCCTATTCACTAGTAAGATAAATATACACAATTATTCTTCACTTATTCTCGCTAGAAAAATGGTCTCTCACAATTCGAGTTGAATTAAGTCACTCTATATGTCAGCTTGTGAGTGCATACAAATGGGCGACGTTGTGCTAATCCTGTAGAGTGGTCGCTAGGAGGAAGTTTACACCCGTACTGCTGCGGCAAAATTACCTTTAAGGACAGTGGATCTCTCCACTTCACAGCCATCTTAACTCTTTTTTCTCCCTTCAAGTAAGATTGTTCTAATTTTCTTCTGTTTGTCTCCTTGCACATTAGTTGTAACAATAAACCCTTAATTTCTCTATCTTTATCCATGATATGTTGGAAGTGGTGAATCCCCGCTTATTCCCCTAGTGTTTATCCTCTATTATTTTTCCAACTAAATCTTTTCTAACTAAGGAAAATAGTAACATCATTAATCAGTTAATTCAGGTATTCCAATCTATTATCAATTTGATGTAGCTTGTAATCAAGCTCATTTTTTTGTGTGCTTAAGTGCTAATCCTTGTGGAATTCAACCCTTTCTATTGCCATTATACTTGTAAAGTGGTTAGTTAGGTTATTGATAGTGGTGTTCTGTCAACGACCAAGATTCCACCTATCGATCACCATTGCAAATAGTTATAATCAACAATCAACTTCATAAGTTACTACATCACATACTTGCCGCACTTTGCCTCTGTTTTCTTCTACCGGTGGGCATTATAATCTCCTTTTATCTACCCTACTAATAATTCTCATGATTTGACTTGGTGCCACATGAGCTTTAGTTAATTCTCGTACCAAATTGAGCTCATCTTTATTTAATCTGCTTATAATCGCACGACCCTTACTTTGGAAGATCATGATTGTGCTTACCATAAATGACATACATGCTCCAACCACCAAGAAAGTTGTTGACTCCCCTAAGTTATGAATAATGACAAACAGTTATAGAGAATAATTGTTATTACAGGTGTTTATGAGTTGCTCGAAAATAGCTGAGAAACTAACTGTTCCTTACTGTATACTGAAACAGTCAAGAACTATTTGCTATGCTATGATGTTTCTTGTTTGGCAAACATGTTCATTCCAAGACTTGAAGCTAGGAGGCCCTCTCGAAGAGGTTCGAGGAAAAGACAAGTGTTGATTTGTTGATTCAAGGGAAGCTTCAAGGATTGAAGTACATGAAGATAGTTTAGGATATTTTATTGGTTCATATTAGGTCTTCATGAAAATATTTGCATATGATATTCTTAAAGGAATTATTTGTGTAATTCTTAGCGTGGAATAGTAGGGTTTGAAATATGGGAACCTTATTTTGAACACTACTAAACAGGGTAACAAGCCTAGGTAGAAATTACTTAGTCAGGTGATTAAGCTGGCTGTTTTAGAAAAGATTTTCTGAAAAATATTTTCAAAAATACTTCCTTTAAATAAAGTTGCAAGCCTTTAGAATCTTTATTCAATATTTTTATTACCTTAATATCTTGTATTTTTATTCAATATTCTTCTTGAAGGAAAGATATTATCCAAGATATACTTTCCCTAACTTAAGTTTATCCTATCTTTGGTATTTTGAGTTAGGCCACGCTTAATGGTTGGACCTCAGTCTATAAATATTGAGTAATGATTCTACATCACATTTGATGCTCTCCCGGATTTTATTGAGTATTTTTGAGAGCCTTCAGCCCTTCACACAGAGACCAACTGAGCAGTTTCCTGAAATGGAGTACGCATTTCATAGAACTCTAGATTACTTTTTGATAGCCGCGCAGCTAAATAAAATACTGAGTTCTGCGGTGGATCCCACCGATCCCCTAGCTTGAAAGAGCCAACTCACTTTGCCATTGAATCTCTAATAGAGGGGTTAGAGATTGGGTAGTATTTTTGAGTTCGTTCGCGAGTGCTTATAGTTCAAGTGCGAAATAACACACTTGAGTAAGTGTGGGGTGAGTTGTTTTCCTTGAGTAAGGGAAATGGGTGTCTGCCAGAGTCTTCTTGTTATTTTGAGTTTATTAATTAGAAAACTAACGTATGAGGATGTAGGCCCTTGTTTGGCTGAACCTCATTAAATTTGCACTAGTGGAAAAAAGCTATATGTCACAACACAACCGCTGCAGTCCTTAAGAGAACCGAATCGGTAAATCCTCAAAATTTTGGGTGGGAAACCTGGGAACACAACCGCTGCGGTCCTTAAGAGAACCAGATCGGTTAACAGAAAACCGTTGTGGTTCCCTTAACCGCATCAGTTAATCAGCCTCAAAATTCCTTTTGTGCACCCTCGTTTTCTTTAGGGAACACTCATCAACCCCGCTGCTTCTCTTTTCTCTACTCATAATCCCTCCTCACTCCTCTCTCTCCTCACTCAACCCTAATCCCTCCTCTCTCTCCTCTTCACCTACGAACACCCTACGACAAATTTCACTCTCACAACGCCACCAGTCTTCGAACACGAACCTTAAAACACCAATCACCAGATCTTCGACGGCCATGGATGCAATTACTTCTCTTCTTCGATGGCCATGGACACGGTAACATCTCCCTTTCTTCGACGGCTCTCATGTAATCTTCAATTATACGCTTTAACAACGAAATCATCCTCCGACGATTCTTGCTGGCAAAACTTCAACGACGGCAACAAATCCTCACTCAAACTACTTAATTTCCGGTAATTTATACTTTTTGATTTAATTTCCTTTTCCCCTAATAGATTAATTCCTCGATTGTATCTGATTTATTGCTAATAATTTAAGATTATTTCTTTCTCAATATTTGCTTAAAGTTATTGCTAATAATTCAAGATTATTTCTTTCACAATTTTTGCTTAAAGTTGTTGTAAAGTAATTAATATGTGTTATATGTACTGTATCATGTAGAAATTTCTTTGTTATTGAATAATAGTTGTTTCCATATGATTGAATCTTAGGGTTTCATGGAAATTGGCTGATCACCTACTGCTGCATGTACTAATTTGTGTTAGTTTTAGTAGTTTTCAGCTTTGCCTCTATTTTCTTTGTGAATTTCTCACTCTAGGTCATCTCTATTATTGAAGTGAAGTTATGAGTGTTGATTGTTTAATTTGATTGAGCTGATAAGCTTGCAGATTAATGCTTGAAACTCGATGACCGATATTTTAATTAATATTAATGTTATATGAACAAAGTAACAAACCAATGATTCTACTTTGAAAATTCCCTTTTGAAGGCTGAAGCTAGGTATTTTTTATTGCAAATATGGAGTTAAGCATGAAGGCACATGAGCCCCCTTCTATTGTTGCTGACACTAAGACGAGGTTCAGCTGTAGCATATGTAGGTTACGGACGGAATTCGTCATATGTCGAACTTGCTATCTGATATTGAAAATAACGTGACTTTGATAGTTAACTATAAAACCATATGCTTGTTATTCTTGATGGAAAAATATCTTATCGAAGTCTTGAGGTTGTCTTTGAGATATCTGTTTCGATAATCTCAATTGTCAACTGAACTTCTTTAGATTGTGAACTTTTAAGATGTTCTAGGCACACGTGTTATGCTTTGTCATCAGTGTGGGGATGGGATTACAGCTGCTTCTCACACGATTTTTAAGTGCTCATAATATCCTCTATTCCTCCAAAATGCCATTTGTTGCTTCACAACGAGTTTTCCTTGTTTGGTAATTGATGGGCAAGCTTTATTTTTCTTTCAGTTCTTGTATCACGTAATAAAGTGGTGAATAAAGTAACTCTCTCCTGGTACCTCATTCCTTTATCTCTCTGCTAATGGGAAGCTTTTTCATGAGCTTTTGAACATACTTTAATGGATGATTTATAGTGCACGACTCTTCAGTTTGGCTACTGTTTCTCCTGCATTAGTCTGACATCATTTAGTAGATTTGCGTGGGCTTTGAACTTGTTTTAGCTTGTGACTTAGATCGTGAAATCATCTTCGCTATATTTACTGTTGTTTGCTACCTGGTATTCTACTGGCTGTAAGGAGCATCATCATCACCTTGCTCTCTGACTGCGTCCGCTCTTATGCCAATGATGATAATTCTGATATTGTTGCCACTGATACAATGAAGAACACTGTAAATTTTTTAATACCCACTTTCTTGAATCTTCAGCTTTACATCATTTTTTACTTTCTGTTGTTGGTGTTTTCTTGATTCGAATTCCTGCTATTCTCAAGTGTTATTCATGTTGATTTAAGTGACAACCAATTTGAGAATTCTGGTTAATAGAAGGAGAAATTTCTGGCTGGCGTGTCTGGGACGGTTAAGTATCTAAATCTCAGCCATAACAGGCTTACTGGATCATTAATTGGTCAAACTCGGCTCTTTGAGAACCTCAATGTTTTGGATTTGAGTTACAATATGTTGTCTGGTGATTTACCTGAATTCAACTTTATTTATGATCTTGAGGTTCTCAGGTTGAGCAACAACAGATTTTCAGGGTTTGTTCCTAATGATCTGCTGAAAGGAGGCCCTCTACTTCTTACTGATTTGGATTTGAGTGGCAATAATCTCACAGGTACTAAACAATAATTTATACAGTTCGTTTAGAAAATCTAACTGTTGTTTTAGTGTCCTTTGCTATGTCTTATTTATTGTCTTCATGTATTTTATGCATTAATCCATGCTTTGCCTTTGAACCATGTAGGCATGTACCAAGTAATTATGTTAATCTATTTCTAATAAAGATAAGTCCTCTGCCCTCAAAGTCATGTTAATATAGCTTCTACTTTCTCACAATCCTTATAAATTGTCTCTCATGTCTAATTAGCATCATGTCTACAACGCTAAGGACGCTTAATCTGTCTTCAAATGGTCTTTCTGGTGAACTGCCAGTGCTGACTGGAAATTTACTATCCTTGATTTATCAAACAATCAATTTGGATTCTAAATCATGAATGATGGGTATGTGAAACAGGTTTATGCAAAAGCAAATGAATACAAAGAGCAAATTACGACTGAAGATTTTGCTATGCTTCTGGCTAAGCATTTCACATCGTTTTGTAAGCAGGTATATTATCTTTCTCTCAGACAGCTAGCTGTCATTTTCTGCTCCATTTTCTGTGAATGGCTTGATCTAGACAAAAGGAAATGATGTAGGTTCATATCTAACTAAGGGAGGCTATCAAATGAAAAGCCGAGTGATAAATCAAACAGTATGTGTTTGAATTATCTTGTGCTTGCGCATGTCTTAATCTAGAAGAAGGAATGTCTAGGTGAGTCCATGTGTAGATTCTCTTGGGCTTGTTAGTTGTGGCGGAGTCCTTGGGTCTATCATGGTTAGGGGTGTAAGTTATTCGGTTAAAAACCGAAAACCAAACCAAACCAAACCGAATTAGTAATTTGGTTTGGATTTTTTTAAAAATCGGTTTGGTTTGGATTGGGATTTTTTTTTTATTCGGTTTTTCGGTTTGGTTCGGTTTTTATATTGAAAAACCGAAAAAAACCAAACCAGACCAAGTTTACATATGTGATATCTTGAAATGGGCTTTGATGGTTTTAGAAGATATTAGGCCCATTTTGAAAACCTGTTTCCTAACAAACCCTAAGGAAACTCTCCTAGCAAAACCCTAAGGAGACTAAACATTTCCCACTTCTCCTTAGTCAGCCGTTTCTCTCTCTCCTCTCTACTCCATTTCTCTCTCTCATCTGTTTCTCTCTCTACTCCATTTCTCCCTCTCCTCTGTTTCTCTCTATGTCCTCTTACCGGCGGTCCCTTGCAGCGTCTAGGTCGCGACTGACGAGTGAGGTTCAACCTGTAGCAATCGAAGAAGATCGAAGAAAGTCCGCTCGGCGGTGGTTGCTTGAAGATTGAAGAAGATTTTACGAGATAATTATGTATGAACGTTATTTCGTTATTATGTACAATTATTTTAGTTCTTTTAGTTATTTACAATATTACAACTGTACAATTATTTTGTTAATTACAAATATCAAGAACTTACAATTATGATAAAGTTACGAAATCTTTAATGTTTGTAAGAATTTACAATTATGATATATAATTTTACGATTTTTATACTCTGTAATTCCGGTCTGATTTAGATGTTGGAACAAAAAAGAAATTTCGGTTTGGTTTGGATCGGTTTCGGTTTTGGTTTTTCTAATTTCGGTTTGGTTTGGTTTGGTTTGGGATAAATTTCGGTTTGGATTTGGACTTGAAATGTTAAAACCGAATTTGTTTCGGTTTGGTTTGGTTTTGCCCTAAAACCAAACCGAAAACCGAACTTACACCCCTAATCATGGTTATAGTTCTTAGAACTTACAAGGCATGATTTTTAATATGTAGGGCATATATGGAGATATTTGTTTATGTGCATTTTTAACTAACAATATCTCGCTTAATTTTTTCTTTGAGTTGAAAAAGTGCATCTTATAGTGTAATCCTTGTCAGTAATCTGATGCTGGCTCTTCTTTGTTTACTTGCTTTATTTTTATACTTGCTTAACCACATAAAATTGGACCTCAATCTGAACATGCATTCCGCTTGAATTGCAGCCACAACAACAAGCTCCAAGAAACCGCCAACCTTCTCAGCTAGCTGCTGCTGCCGCCGTTGCTGCTGCTGCAGCTACCCCCTGCTGCTGCTCGCCAACCGTCTGCAAGATTGCAAACTACTACACAACTGTAGGATGAAGAGCCACTCTCTCCTACTTCAAGTACATCTTCCAGTGAAAATTGGCCGGGGCTTATCTACGAGGCCTGATTTGTGCCCACCTGAGCACCTTGAGGAACTCTCGCAGCTTTAGGTATCTTGCCCTATACACGAAAGATGATATCATATTTGACTTTGGAATTCTCTAGATATTCAATTTCATGTTGCTAAACCTTTTGTTTTCATCTCAGTCTGTTTAAATGAATGGAATTCTTATGATTGTGTGTGATTGATTAGGATGCTTTGCCTACATTTCCAAATGCGGAGACTTTCACATGCATCGAAAAAGAGTTAGGGTTCCCACTTGAAGCCATTTACTCATCCATTTCTCCGTATCCAATTACGGCTGCCAGTTTGGGCTAGGTGTACAAAGCTTAGTTGAAGTATTCTGGTCAGACTGTTGTAGTGAAGGTGCAGAGGCCTGGTATTGAGTTGCTGCTCAAAGATGGGAAGTTCAGGTTCATCCTGATCCTTGCTATAAATTATTGCAAAAAATTAAGGGACAAGATTTCTTATGTAATGGTCATTTGTAGCACCATCTACTATCATGAAGTGAAATTATAATTGTTGGTTATGATGTTGGAATTATAGTTAATTTTTTTATGTATCTAATTTTTATGATCAATTAAGCGTAATAAAATGAGTATTGATATATACTATTGATTTTATATCGATTAATAATGAAAAAAGGTAAAATAAAAAAAATTTGGTTTTTGGGGGTGGTCAACCGCTGCGGTTTTGACCCAAAACTACAATGGTAAATGATTAACTGATCCGGTTTAGAACTGGATCAGTTAATATTTTGGGACTGTTGCGAGTCCAACTGATGCGGCCCAAAACCGGAGCGGTAAGCCCGATTTTGACCGCAACGGTTGAACTTTTTTCCACTAGTGTTGTTATGTTCTTTATTGCTTTTAAGTTCTACTGTTTTCGTTCTCAAGAACCAACCTACTTGATTCCTCCTTAAAACGAAATAATTTGAGTTTAACACCAATTCTCCTAAGTACTCAGTTCACCCCCCTCTTAAGTACATTGTAAACCTTTAATTGGTATCAGAGCAGGTTCTTCTTAATAGGATAACACCTAGAGAAGTTGATCATGAGTACTCAAGAAATGAATGATATGGGATATGACAACAAGACTTCAAAATTCAATGGGAAAAACGATGCTTGGTGGAAGAATAGATTGAGAAATATCATCATTGGTATTACTACGAATGTTGGTTAGTTGTCAAGAACGAACCAATTGAAATAACCAAGGATGTTAATGGTACCCCTGTTGCGAAGAAGAAGAGTGAGTATACATCCACTGATCACAAAAAGCTAGAGAAGAATGCAAAAGCCATGTCCATACTTCAACAAGCTATTGGAGAGAATGAGACAAACAGAATTTCTGCATGTGCTTCGGCCAAGGAGATTTGGGATGCCCTCGAGCTTGCTTATGAGGGAACCAATGAGGTAAAAAGGTCTAAAATCGATTTACTTATGTCTAAATATGAAACTTTTAACATGAACAAGGATGAAAAAAATAAATGACTGCTTTGGTAGATTTATAACTATTGTAAATGATTTAAAATCTCTTGGAAAAAGTTTTTCTGATGACGATTTGGTTAGAAAAACGTTAAGAAGTTTGACAGATGTACGGACAGCCAAGGTAACAAGTATCTATGAAGCAAAGGATCTTACATCGTTTAGTCTGGAACAGCTGATTGGTTCCCTTATGACTCATGACATGCTATTGAATCTAAGAGTGACAATGGACCAATCAAAGGTGTTCCTTTGAAGGGAACAATTAAAGAAGAAGATGATGACATAATAATGATGGCTAAACGTTTTGAGAAGCACTCTAAAAATCAAAGGAAGAACTTTAAAGGTAAGAATTTTAAAAAAACTAACCCTTCAAGTGTGGAAAATTTGGAACATCATTCATGATTGTCCAAAATGAAAGGACAAGCAATCTAGATGAATTATTTCTCCTCTTCCCATCATGCTCTAGCCTATGGATCCATCATCACCCTCCTGCTCTAAAAGCAAAAGCTGTCTCTCAATAGGGAAACAGTGGGCATTCATGTCTTTACAAAGAAGATCTTGGGGCAAAAAGGGTTTGATGTATTTTCAGCTATGCCGAGGTTTTAAGGAGTTTGTGGTACTAGTTGAGAGGACGAAGCCAGAGAAGAAGAAGACGAAGATAGGGGGAACCGATTCTGATAATGATATGATTGAAAGGTTGGACAACCAGAAGAAAATAATGGATAAAATGTATAGGCTGATTGAGGGTATGTCCAAATCCTATAAGTCTAAGCTCACCAAGCTTGAAAAGAAGTTGGGCGAGACTCAATTATTAGTCCTCTCCCTACTAGAGGTTAAAGCTCAACTTCTAACAGCTAATGTTGCTACTGGTTCTGCTGATCCTCGTATTCCTGCTGATCCTATGAAAGAGGAACTAGATGATGGTGAGGAAGAAGAAAATGGTGATGGTTCCTTTCAGTCCTCCTCCAACAAAGAAGAAGAAGATGATGATGAAGCCTCTGATGGAGAGGAAGAAGGAGAGAATGAAGAGGATGATGAGGATCAAAGTGATTTGCTTGTTCAAGATGTTTCCCCCCTTCCTAATCTGATAACTGTTTATGCATTACTGTCTTCCCCCCATTTTTCAAGACAATATTTTATGTAACTTAGGTTCCCATTTAACTATGTCGGTTTGTAAATACTTGTCTTTTGTTTATGGATTGTGAATTGGATGACTAACTTGTCTTCTTGCAGCATGATTCCTTGATTGGTAGTTGATGCTGCTATTTTTGGATGCAACAATAACTTATGTGCAATGATTCTCTCATTGAGTACTTTTTAATGATGCCAAAAGGGGGAAAACAGTTGAAGTTGAAGCGCCTAAGTCCAGTCTAGTTTTAGTCTATTGTAGTTTTTTTAAAGAGTCTTGGGGTTTCTTGTTTTCCTTTTGTGTTTATGATACAATTGACTTAATTTACTGTTTATGTCCTTGATTCTTGTGTCAAGTCAGCTCACTAAAAAGTTTTTATGAGCTTTAATTGAAGTTATCTGTTTATACTAACTTGTTGGTTGCAGGAAACTTCAAAGGGTTTGTCATCATCAAAAAGGGGGAATTTGTTGAGTCCCCTAAGTTTTGAATAATGACAAACAGCTGCAGGGAACATTTGTTATTACAGGCATTTATGAGCTGCTCGGAAACAACTGAGAAACTAACTGTTCTTGACTATATATGGAAACAGTCAAGAACTATTTGCTATGATATGATGTTTCTTGTGTGGCAAACATGTTCATTCCAAGACTTGAAGCTAGGAGGCCCTCTCGAAGATATTCGAGGAAAAGACAAGTGTTGATTTGTTGATTTAAGGAAAGTTTCAAGCATTGAAGTACATGAAGATAGTTTAGGATCTTTTTTGTTCCATATTAGGTCTTCATGTAAATATTTGCGTATGATATTCTTAGAGAAATTGCTTGTGTTGTTCTTAATGTCAAATAGTAAGGTTTTGAATATGGGAACCAGTTGGTTGCATATTTAGAACACTACTGAACAGGGTAATAGGTCTGGGTATCAGTTACTTTATCGGGTGATTGAGTTTACTGTTTTGGAAAGTATTTTCGGAAAAATATTTTTAAAAATACTTTCCTTCAAATAGAGGTTCCATCCTTTAGAATCTGTATTCAGTATTTTTATTACCTTAAATAGTGAGAATATCTTGGATAATATCTTTCATTCGAGAAGAATATTATTCAAGATATACTTTCCTTAGCTTAAGATTATCCTATCTTTGGTATCTTGAGTTAGGGCACGTTTAATGGTTGGATTTTGGTCTATGAATACTGAGTAATGATTCTACATCATCTTTGATGTTCTCCCGAATTTTATTGAGTATTTTTGAGAGCCTTCACACAGAGAACATATGAGCAGTTTTCTAAATAGAGTAAGCATTTCATAGAGCTCTTAATTACTCTTTGTTTTGCTTTGTCTTAGCGTGTTTGAAGAGAATCTACTTGTAGGTTAGAGATTGGGTGGCATTTGTGAATTAATTCGCGAGTGCTTGTGAGTTCAAATGCGAAATAGAACACTTGAGTAAGTGTGGGGTGAGTTGTTTCCTTGTGCTAAAGTCTTCTTGTTTTTCTGAGTTGATTAATATTAAAAACAGCGTAGGATGACGTAGGCCATTGTTTGGCGGAACCTCATTAAATTTAGTGTGTTATTTATTGATTTTAAGCTCTACTGTTCCCGCTATCAGGAACAAGCCCAATTAGTTCCTCCTTAAATCGAAAGAATTTGAATTTAGCACCAATTGTCCTAAGTACTCAATTCACCGCCTCTTCCTCTTGGGTGCATTGTAAGCCTTCAAACATGCTCCTTTGCTTGAAGTTGAAAACGACATAATCTTTTTTTAGTACCAAAATTTTCCCACATACACATTTTGCAGACTTATTTAGTCTATACCATTTGCTTCTTGAACAAGTGAGCGAGGATAGCTTTTTGCATTTCCCAAATCATGCCCTTCACCATATTATGATCGAGTAATAATTATGACCATATTGTGCATCCTATCCACTTCATTTACCCAATCATGCAACTCTCTACAAGTGGAAACATCTTTAACTATAAATATCTGTAACTACGTATTTGTAAAAATTATAAAAAATTGATATTATCAACGTACTAATTGAGACGAAACAAACAAGAGCCCGCATGACTATTTTTTCTTATATATTGAGAAAATTTTAGAAGAATCTATATTATTCCTAATTGTATAAAGATTTTTATTAGGAACATCAATAAGAAACAGAGAGGACAATATGATTACAAACAATGACATATGGTTCTGTATATTTCATGTAATATAGTTGATACATATTGATCTATGTCATGCAAGGAATATGAATCAATTGACATTGTTTCAGACAAATCATACGAAATAATTAACATTTGTCCCTTTTGTCTTTACTATACTGATCATATCCATCTCAACGTCACATTGAGTACATTCATAATTCATACTTCATACTTTATTCCTCAAACTTACTTTAGTCTCCTACAAGACTCTTTTATCCAACCATCAATTCCCGTAAAAAAACACTTTTAACCAACTCATCTCCTTCACACATATTTTTATTTATATGTTGTGTTTGTTTTATATATAATTTCGACTAATGTTAATTGTATATACATTTACTTAGCCCATGGGCTAGGGGTGAGCATGATCGCGTACCCTGTCAAATTTCTTGGACCTAGCCTCGGACATTTAGGAATTAGGCCCGAAACCATGTAATGTACTGAAAACTGGTCAAGTTTATTAATTACTTTTAAATAGTTTCTTTTGTTAACTAAGTGGCAAAAAATAATATTTAAACAAATACACGCAAAATCGTAGAGAAGAAATTAAGGAAATTTCCTCGGGTACCTCTGAGGTTTGACGTAATTCTCAAATTACCCCTCACATTTGGGGAATTCCTCAGATACCCCTGAACTTTGTGTTTGGGCTCAAAATACCCTTATCATACACCGAAATTCAAGTGCATTAATTTCCTAAGGTGACCTTGAAACTTAAACTTTGAACTTCAAAATTCAATAAGGGTATTTTGAGAATTAAGACAAACCTCAATAGTACCTCAAGAAATTACCCAAGAAATTAACATAATTATTAAATATTATTACAATACTTAGAAAACATTGATCTCATGACACTTGTGTATATATTAAATATTATGACATATTTTGGATCTAAAACTGATCCCGGTGAAACAAGTTTCAGATTCGAATACAACTAGTCCTTACCAATATCGGTGGGAACCGAATGTCGAATGTTTTTTCTCACCCTTACCTAGGGTAGTACTTTTCACTTTTAAGAAAATGCAATGGACGACTAAGACTACCAATAAATACTATGGCCATACATTCAAGGAAAAATTGACACTATCAGTCCCAACTATGGACGATTCACTTTGAAAGGTCCCAACTTTTATTTATTTCAGTGCGGCCCAATTTTGGGGAGTCTCTTCCTAAACGGTCATTGAATTTAATTAACCTTGTTAAATTGGTAATTATGACACATAAGACTTTTCCACTAACTTCAATTAATTTTTAAAGAATGATTGACGAAGGAGTGTCTTGTATCTCAATTGACTTACATAATAGTTTAATTAAGCTAAAAAACTATTTTGAAAATGAAACTCTAAGAGCACCCTCCTTCATGATCTTAAAATAAGATAATCCCACTCTCTTTCTAACTCTCTCTCTCTAAAAAAACATCCCACAATCTTTTTCCACCTATTCTCTTAACCATAAACCAAAAAAAAAAGATCATCCTAACTACTTTTTCCTCTCTCTCTTACTTTTTGACCCCACCCAACTACTTTTTCTCTCTGATCACCCAACCACCATTATACAATATTTTTGTTATTTACTTTTTAATAATATGAAATATTCATTACTAATTGATATTTTATTATTAATAATAAAATTACAATTATCATTTCAATAATTAGTTATCTACATAATTAGCTTTTATTAATTACCTAGCATACGTAATTAGTGTTTTTATTAATTAATTGAATACAAAATTAGCTACCACTATCTTACATGCTTACATAATTAACGATCTAATAATTAATTTAAGAGACACAATTAGCGTTTTTAATATATTATCAATTTAGAGACATATAGATGTTGACAAATATATAAAATGCTCTTAATTAGTGTTACGGTCAATCTAATAACTGAATTAAGAATGAAATACATAAAATGTAGAGCTGATCAAATCAGTCTGACCCGATTTTTGGGCTGGTTTGGGTAGAAATTTTTTAGCCCGCGGTCGGTCGGGCCGATTTTTTTATTTGGGACAGGCTTTGGGCAAACCAAAAATGAATTTTTAGTCTAATTTTTGGGCCACCTTGATTTTGGCCTGAAAAGCCCGTCTTTTTTGGCCCGAAATAGCGGGCCTTGGACACAAAATTTTGACCTAAATTTTGGCCCAGCCTGACCAATGGGCAATTTTTTTTAAGCATGGTTCGGCCCATTATCACCTCTAATAAAATGCTACAACGGTGCGACAATTATTAACTTAATTAAGAACGAAATACATAAAATGTTGTTAATTAGCGTTACGGCCAAACTTATGCCATATATAATATATTGACAACCAAATCACGTTTCAAGGATTGATGCACATGTTGATCTTCAATTGCGTCTCTTTTTGCCATGTAAATGTTGATATCTACTATCAAATCATGATAATTTTCAAATTCATCGTCATTATTACTTATGTTTGTAGTAAACTCAGTAGTATCTGCGTAGTGTGCATATGTATCTCGTTCATCTTCCACAATCATGTTCTGCATGATAATGCAAGACAACATGATATCATTGAGAATTTTTCATCCCATGCGAGGGATGGTTTACGAACTATATCAAATCAAGATTGCAGTACCTCAAATGCTCTCTCAACATCTTTTCGAGCTCCTTCTAGGTGTTGAGAAAATAAATTGCCCTTGCGAGTATGAGGACAGGTAACCGATTGAATTAATGTTGCCCAATTCGGATATATACCATAAGTGAGATAATAACCCTTATCATATTGGTTACCATTCACCGTAAAGTGCACGGGTGGTGCTCAACCTTCTTAAATATTCCTAAAGACTAGAGATCACGATCAGCAACAACTTCAAGAACTAAAGTAGCAACACCAGCTCTTCCTTGATATTGTGCTTTCCATACCGTCGGAAAAATTTTCCACTCCCAATGCATACAATCTATAATGCCAATCATGCCCAAAAATCCACGTTCTTCACCGAATCGAAGTATTCTAGCCAAATCATCTAGAATTGGCCGTCTTAAGTACTCGGTAGAAAATTGGTTGATAACCCCGTTTGTGAATTTCATTAATGCTAATCGAGTTGTGCTTTCACTATTCGCACATACTCGTCAATCGAGTCCGCCGCTACCCCGTATGAAAGCATTCAAATAGTAGTTGTACACTTTGGAGGGTCGATAAACCTAACCATCCCGTACCATTTCATTTTTAAACGAACCATTCATCATTTGCAACAACATTTTCCATAATCCGAAGAAAGACATGTCGCATCATTCGAAATCTTCGACGAAATAAACAAGCAGGATAGACTGGTTGTTTAGCAAAGTAATCATTGAACAATCGTCTATGGCCTTCCTCCCTGCCTCGAATAGGCCGTTGATGATCCTCATTCTCATCAGTCACTTTTGCTCTTCTATTCCTTAGTGTTGGAGTAAGATTTGATATAAGAGTTGGAAGAGTTGGTTGAACAACATTGATCAAGAAATCATCTGTTTCTTGATCACATCTTGCTCGGGATGATCTTCTTTCCTCCTCAAAACCAGAGGAACTTGAAGTGCTAAAGTTTAAGTTGAAGGAGTTCATTCTACAAATTTACCAATGTGTACATTTAGTTTTGGTGTGAGCAAATGCTGAACAAGTATGCTCGAGTTATATAATGTAAGCAATAGTGTAAAACGCAATATGATAATGTAAAAAGCAGAACAATAATGTAAAAAACAGAACAATAATGTAAAAAGCAGAACAATAATGTCAAAAGCAGAACAATAATGTCAAAAGCAGAACAATAATGTAAAGAGCAGTACAATAATGTAAAAAAGCAGTACAATAATGTCAAAAGCAGTACAACAATGTAAAAAAGTAGAACAATAATGTAAAAAGCAGAACAATAATGTTAAAAGTAGAACAACAATGTAAAAAGCAGAACAATAATGTAAAAAGCTGTATTGAGATGTCAATTCAAATAATAAGTAAATCTTAAACAAAAATTACTCAAGTACATTTTTTAACCTTTTTTATTAAACTTTTAATTGAACTTAAACATACAAATATTAACTTTTACATAAACTTCAACAAAAACATAAATATAAACTAAAATTTAAACTTAAACATAAACATAAACTAAACTTGAACGTAAACATAAACATAAACTTAAATTCAAACATGAAGTACACTTAAACATAAACATAAACTTAACTTAAACATAAACATAACTTAAAAAATTTGATTATTCGACAACCATGCTGTTAGTTTTTCTCAGTCATTGCCTCCTCAAATGGTGCTTGATTTTCCTTCATATACAATGCTTGTAGCAAATCCTAATTCTTATGATACTCTTGCAAGTTCAATCTCCTAGTTTACAGCGCCATTTGTTGTTCCTTACAGCAACCTTCCTTCTTTCGACCTCCAACCTAGCAGTTTCTCTTTCAACATCTGCACTCATACCCTCTGAATGGATCCGAAGCCTTTCATTAAATGAATTGAAACACTCAATTGTTTGACCAGTCACCCTTTTGAGCCTGGACTGCACTTTCTTCACACCATAGGGTCGTGGCTCCACTTCACCTCCTTCACCACTGGTAGGTGTCTCGGACATTGAGTCACTTCCATTAACTCTTGGCCTTTTACCGCTACTTCCACTTCCAGGTGAATCCACATTTTCTTGTGGATTTTTGGGGCAACCATGTGGAGTTTCCAATGATTTTTTAACTATGGCCCTCCATTTATGAAACTTCTTCATCATTTTCCAAGCATATTTGAGTATGAACCTACCATGTTTCCTATTATGCAATAAATGAGCTTCTTTCATAACATCATTATTGTTTTGACCACTCTTCTTTCTTGGAAGAGCTTCATCATAAAATGCAGCCCACCTTAAAACCTGTGGAGCAAGTCTACTCCAACGACTTTTAACCATATCCGCATTTCTTGGAGCAATTTATGTTGGGTTGGCCATTCTTCCTGTCTCGAAAGCTTCCCAAACTCTTCCCCAGAAGACGCCTTTCTTTTGGCTCGTCCCAATCACCTTATCAAGAGAAGTGTTCATAAATACTGAGATAAGATTTTCATCTTCAACGTGATCCCAAACCCTATTACCACCACAACTTGCTTCTACAATAGGTCGGTTTTGTGATTGAGTGGGTTGTGGTTATGTTGGAGGTGGTTGCTTGAGATAGAGTAGGTGATAGTAGTTATGAAAAGGATTGAGTTGGCTGAACAAACTCATCATAACCATCAGAATCATCACCTTCTTGGTATTGACCAACACCATCATCACCTTCTTGGTATTGACCACCACCATCATCATCACCATCGACCTCATTGTTTGGAGATGAATCTTTTTGATATTGAGAAAATCCATAAGCAGAATCAGAATGACGATATGAAAGGTTGGCATTTTGCGATGGAGATTTATGGTAAAGGTTATCATATTAAGGAGAATAATTTTGAGAATTTTCACCCCTTTGATTCATAATTATTTGAGAGGGTTGACGATAGTTTGACTGATTTTGAGAGGTATTTGAGCGATTTTGTTGTCTGGGCATTTGGTTTTTGAGCGGTTTTGCGGTTGATTTCTTATATATTTAGGATGGCTAGGATCAATAATTATGAGAATATGAAAAAAAAAAGAGCAATGGAAGAAGAGTAATGAAATACATTAGAACAAGTAGAAGAAATTGGTGAAGATGGAGAAAATTATGAGTGTCCAAAATATAGCAAAATGGGTCTCTATTTATAGAGCTCGGAATAATATAGCCATTGGTATTTTTTTTTTTTGTATTTTCTAAAATATTACCGTTGCAAAATTTACAACGGTTATATTATTAAGGAAAAATGGATGAGAATACCCCCAACTTTGGGCGATCTGCTTTTAATACCCCCAACTATGGGTTATTTTTAAATACCCCCCAACTATTGGGGTGGTACGCCAAAAATACCCCCTGGCCTATTACCACCGGAAGAACTGGTAAAAAAAGGCACGTGCCTTACTCATGATGTTAATTGCCTCGTTAATCAACCAACTGCCCATATTTAATATTTTACCGTTGATGAGGGGAAATAAAAACCCCCTGCTCCTCACATCTCTCCTCATCTCCCTTCGTCTCTTTCTTCATTCTTCAATGGCGTCGAACACCACAACTGGTTCTTCTTCTTACAGGTCTAGGTCCACAAGGTCCAACAATAGTGGTCACATGGTGTGTTACCATCAAGAAATTGCGCCGATGAGGGTTGTTAGGGTTGAAGGGCTAACAAAAGGCAGACGATTTTATGGCTGTGCTTATTGGCCTGTAAGTATGTGAATTTTGTGGCTTTTGTTTTTAATTAGGTTTGCAAAATCTTATTTTTTTGTTTAATTTTGCAGCAAACCTGTGGGTTCTTCAAATGGACAGACGAGGTGGATGATGTGCTTGAACTCCAATATGGGATCTTTGTAAGGGATGGGTTTATTTCTGAACTTGAAGGGCATAATATTTTGCTGAGAGAGAAAATAAAGAAGTTGAAAATGAAGAAGGAGAAGTTGGTGGATGAAGTTGAGGAAATGGGTATGGCCACAACTGAAACTCTGTATGAGTTGAAGTCCAACACCACTGAGAAGAAGTTGCTATTTGGTTTGTTCATGTCTTGGGTTTTTTTTTGCAATTGTGTTCTTGTTGAAGTAATGTATGTGAAGTTGTAGGAGAAGGCAGGATTTTGGTTAGGGTAGGAAGGTGTATGTGAAGTTGTAGGAGAACTGAAACTCTATAGTCTTGGGTTGGGGTAGGATTTTGGTTGGGGTAGGAAGTTTAAGATTGTAGTTGATGACAGTGGTGTAAATGCTGCTCTTTTGGCCCTTTTTGTGTAATTTGCAGCCAAGACAATGGTGTAATGGTTTTTGAATGATCTTGGAATCTAATTGAATTATCTTGGAATCTTTTATGTCAACTATTTTTATTTTGTTTTTTTTTTCTATTTCACAGTGTTGAAGGAAATACAAATAACCAAAACCAATCATATCAAAAGTAAACCAAATCTGTCATTAATAGAACATAAGTTCAATACACAACCATAAACAAAAAAAAAACCATATCACAACTTGTAATGTCAGGTTGAACCTAAAAACATAAGTTAAAACATGGGGTACATGACAATTTAACTTCCGAAATTCAAATGGGTTGTGGTGCTTGAAGCTTGACTTTCTTGAGTTAATTGTGTTGTTGCTGCCATCTGGGACACCACTCTTGGTCCACCACTCTGTCCAGGAGCCTGATTGTGAGTACAGTTATGGTTAGTTAAGTTGGCATAATATCTCAATATACTGAAAATGAATTCAGTTGCCAAAAAACTCACATTGATGAGAGTGTTGTCATGGCCATAAAAAAGACACCAAGTCCCTGTGGCATCTGCACAAACACTAATAGAGTTAGAAAGGATTAATGTAGATTTATTTAATACAAAGACTTAATTGAGTAACTCACCCTTTTTTTGAAGGACTAGTGTTTTTCTTTCTTCCTTTTCCAACCACCCTGCCATTTTTTCCAATCCTTGATGGATGTGCAGTTGTTTCATGGTGTGAAGGAGGAGGGGCAGAACTGGCAGTGTTTATTGGTTGAGTGCTGTCTTTCCTAGGTCTGCCACATGGCTTTTTAGGTGTTGGTTCCACTGCCTTACCCTTGTCAGGGCATGTTCTTTTGTTGTGCCCCTTGTTCTTGCACACACTACAGGACATCTCCACTCCATGCTTAGTCAATTTGCCATATTTTTTAGGGTCTTCATGAGGATCTTTGATCCTGTTCTTCCTTGGTCTGCCTGGACCAATCTTAATGGGAGGAGGGTCCAAAGGCATATCCACTTTAGGCCAATGCCTCTCTCCAGTCAATGGATTAATTCCCCCACAGTACATCTTCAAATAAGCTTCTCTTTTATAGTAGTCATCAACATAGTCTTCAGCTTCATGATGGAGGAAGAAAATACAAGCAACCCCATGACAATAGGGCACACCACTTAAATCCCATTTTCTGCAAGTACAAGATCTTTTTTTCCAAATCCATAGTTAAGGTGTCCATTTTGTGAGCTACTTGGAATAAAGTAGAACTAGATGGCAGTGGGGTGCAATTTGCTGCCTCATCTTTCTCCTTTTCTAGCCTACTTTGTATCCTAGGATAAATTTTAGCTTTACTCTTCTCCATCTCCTGCCTTTTAATAACCATCCTTTGCATTAAAGCAATCCTAATATCCTCAAGCATGAAAATAATGTGTTTTGCTTTAGCATGGATAATATACCCATTAAAAGTTTCAGCCATGTTGTTGACAATGACATCACATTTTGTATTTGTCTTAACATGTGCTCTACAAAACACCTTAGGGTTATAGTTCTTGAATGCAACAACAGATTCTGGGTTTACCTTCTCCATTTCTGCCAGAGCATCTCCCAAATCAGCCTCATTGTAGGACTTTGCTGCTCTCCAAAACAGCTGCTTCATTTCATCACCCTTGTATGTCTTATGCCAATGGGCATACACATGCCTAGCACAGTGTCTGTGCTCTGCTTGTGGGAATATTTTAGCAACACCTCCTAATATAGCCTGTTAAATAAGTAGGATACATGTTAGTCTTACATAATACAACTACTAATACTACTATTTAATATAGATGAGCTGGACAAAATATTAAAACATACATGAGCCTCATCTGAAATCATAGTCAAATCTGACCCATTTTCACCACCTAGTACTTTCTTCAGCTCATAAAAAAACCACTCCCAACTGACAGTGTTCTCACCTTCCACCACTGCCCATGCCAGTGGGTACATCTGATCATTAGAGTCCCTACCCACTGCTGAAAGGAGCATCCCTCCTAGAAATGTCTTGATGAAACAACCATCAACACATAATACCTTCCTTCCACCAGCTAACCAACCTTGTATAATTCCATCAAGATAGACAAAAAACCTCTGGAAAACTGGAGGAAACAGATGCTTGCTTGGATCAGTAGTTATCTTAAAAATGCTCTGTGGATTTGCTTGTATAAGAGCCTCTAAATAACTACCTAATTTAGCATAATGCTCCTTCATGCTGCCATGGAGCTTCCTATAAGCATGAACCTTAACTTTGTAGGCATAATCCCTCTTAACAAGCACTTTATAGGCCCTCCTGATTGTTTCCACAATCTCCTTTGCAGGTCAATGAGGTCTTGTTTTGAAAACCTCTAAGAACTGGGTTGCAACCCAAGAAGCTTTTATTTGTCTATTGAGCTCCATGTTCCCGTTACAAGTATGTTCCTCCACAACTGTTTTAACCACAAAGCAAGCCCTCCTACTGTCCCAGCTAGCATACAACCTAAAAGGGCATTTATCAACACATTTAACACCCAACCTCTGCTGCCTACTCTTGTGACTGACACAAATCTTCAAGTTTCTACCCTATGCAATAGCAAACCTCACAACAGCATCCCTAAATTTCTCCCTATTTTCAAACCTGATCCCCACCTTCCAAACTAGTTTATTGAAATTTGTGCTCTCATCAACAACTGGAACCCTCACCCTCCTCTTCCTAGATAGGATGTCATCTTCTCCATCTTCATCTGGGGTGTGATTTTCATCCTCAGAAGCTTCATACTCACTCAGAAACTCCTTGTCAGCATCACCTGTTGGATCAGTTGGTTGTCCTTCCCCCTGAGCAGATAATCTCCCAATAGCAGCATCTCTTTGTAACTGATTTGCTATGCCAATGATTTTTGCATTCCACCCACTTACTCTCTTTCTTGACTCCCAATACTCATCATCACTGGTGTCATTCCCTAATCCATCAAGTTGCTCCACAAGGCACTCAGGAATCTCAAAGTCATCTATTACTGCCTCACCATCTTCATTAAGTTCAATATGCTCTTCCTCTGAGTCACCTTCTTGAAGTTCAGTATCACTTTCATCAAAGTCTGTAGGATAATATTGTGGATCTTTGGTGCACTCATCATCTGTCTCATAGCCATCTAACAACTGACTCCAGTTCAGGGGGCTGTCAGGTCTGTCATCATACCATACATGGTAATCAGAGGGTTCTATAGTTGGTTGTGTCCTAGGTTCAGTTTGTGTATTAGGTTCAGGTGTAGTCAAAGGAGTAGATGAGGGAGTGTTAAAAGGAATAAATGGAGGAGGATCAGTGGGTGCAGATTTTTGGGTGTTTTCTGGTGGAGGTTGTAACTGTTGTGAGGTGGATAGATTTGCAGGTGAACTTTTTCCTTAGTTGATGTTTCCCACCTTTTTTGGGTCAGTCTTTCCAGCAGATTTATATGGGCCAGATTTAGGCCTCCTAGGAGTCAATTTATTGGGCCTAATTTGTTGGGTTATTATGGGGTCAGATTGTGGTCCAGCACTACTAGAATTAGGCTGGGTTGTGTCTTTAGAGGTCATCCCACTGGGTTGTGATCCACCCTCTAACAACAAAAGAACATCAGGAACATCAACTACATGGACCACATAGCAGTCAATACATCTACTTCTAAGTACAAGTTCAATCATCACCCTCACTTCATCATCAAATTTAACCCTTTTCAAACCTTCCTCAAAAGAACTACTACCAAGTACAAGGTAGTATATTTCATCAACCTTTGAGTACTTTCCACACTTCTGTGCTAATTCCTCCAAATAAAACCAACATACTCATCTACGTCTATAGGGAATGTTCTTGCTTCACCCCCAACATACTGCATTACTCCTAATCTATTCTTAGTAAAAGTCCCACCATGCCAAATAATTACAGTAACAATGGAGTCATCAATAACTGTTTTTTTCATGGTACCTAATGGACAACAGGATATATTATCAACAAAAGTCCAATAAACAACAACAACACAAGCAGAATCACCAATTTACACCAAATACAAACCAACTTACCCTACATTTAACAAATTAAAAACGGAAAAGAAAAATCCAAAATTCAAGAATAAAGATGAAAATTTACCTCTCACGCAGACTTAGGTTGCAGAATTTTCCCCCAAAGATCAAAACTTGTCTCTTGATGATAAATCTCCAAACTTGGTTGAGAAGATGAAGGGAGCGTACAGTAACTATTGTTGATGAAGACTGGGTTTCGAAAATTACGCATTAATGGGGTAGGTGAAGCAAATGGAGGGAAAATGTTCTTTTTATCGAAACAGCAGGTCACAAGTGAAAGGGGGTATTTTTGGCGTACCACCCCAATAGTTGGGGGTATTTAAAAATAACCCATATTTGGGGGTATTAAAAGCGGACCGCCCAAAGTTGGAGGTATTCTCATCCATTTTTCCTATTTTTAATAGCCAATAAGAACGTGACATGTGGAAAGGCGTGACAAAAGCTCCAGCCAAAAAGCGTCGTTTTGACTGGGGAAAGGCAAAAAAAAATTAATTTAATCCAGATCAGGCGGTGGGTCCCACTCCCACGCCTGATCGTCCATTCACTCGTCCCATACATTTTTTTGCTCCCAATCATACCTCAATCTTATTCTCACTAATGATTAAGGGAAAAATTTTTTAAGATTGTGTACATGATCTTATTTTAAGATCATGGTTAATGTTGCTCTAACATTTAGAA
Organism: Beta corolliflora; assembly: GCA_947648045.1. Lineage (NCBI taxonomy): Eukaryota > Viridiplantae > Streptophyta > Magnoliopsida > Caryophyllales > Amaranthaceae > Beta > Beta corolliflora. The sequence goes on from CANSZD010003177.1 coordinate 713,237, forward strand.
CCATTTTAAAATAATAAAATATTGAGATATTTTAGAGAACTTGTTAAGTCAATTTTTTCCTACTTTTTTACGGTATGGAGTTATGGACAAGGTTAGGGGTGTTAACGAGCCGAACCGAGACCGAACCTGACTAGGCTCGTCGAGCTTGAAATATTGAGCTTGGCTCGAGCTCGAGTCCATAAATTGCAACTCGGCTAGATCAAAAGGCTCGAAAAGCTCGAAATATAAATTCAAGATTCAACCGAAGCAAGTCCAAGACCAGATTACATTATGCCCAAACATATAGTAGTTCAAAGGCCCAATACCCAACACTTGTTATTTGCATGGCCAAGCAAGTAGTAGCAAGCCAACGGTAGAGATTTAGGTAGTGAAAGATTTTTTTTATAAAGCTTCTAACTCACACCCTCATTTTATTCCACCAATGTAGGACTCTAGAAAGCCAAATTGCTTTTCTCTTAGTCATTCTCACTTACTTCCGTCTACCAACATGGCTGCCTGTTGCTTTCTCTTCTGTAATTATTCCCACACTCTTCTTTTCTCTCCTCTTTCTATTTAAAGTGTGAGAATAACAAGCACACCTTAATGAAAATGCCCAATCTAAAAAAAAAATCAGCTTTTGGTATGAGACTCAATATAATGTTGCTGAGATTTCTGCAGAAGGTTTGAAGGGTTAAGGGTATTGGTACGAAAATCAATTTCAGTGAAAATCAATTTCAGTGAAAATCAATGTTGCTGAGATTCCTTTTTAAGATTTTTCTTAGCATTAGTGGAAGTTTCATTGATTTAAAAGCACTAAGATATGCACTCCACATGAATTTTAATTATGTTTTGTTAGTAACAACACTTATCTTTCAAATTTAAAACCACTCAATAATTGAAAATATTATGATTATTAACATGGTGTTGTGAGAAATATGTAGAGAGAGAGAAGCTATAGATAGAAATATATCAGAGAGTGTATTGTATTCAATTGTGTAAAACTGATTCTTACATCGATGGTATCTATAAGCAATATTTCTACTGTGTACAATTGCGAATTCAACAATTGCAGCGCGGCGTAAGAAACCTTTCTGACATGCATTTGCGGTGGGAGGAAAATTTCCTGACATGCATTAAATGCATGCCAGGAAAATGTGGACTTCATCATGTTAACAGTGGAATTGTGAATTCCACTGTTATCTCAACATTCCCCCTTGAATGTCCACTGATAACTCATAATAAGCGTTGTCTCATTAAGAACCTCGTTGGGAAAAACCCTGTGGAAAAAACCCATAAATAGGGAAAATAGTACAACTATTATATATCCTTATATGCTTAAAATTAACTGCCTCATTAAAAACCTTGTCAGGAAAAACCCGGTGGGATAAAAACCTGATCGAAGGGAAAAAGAGTGCAGTGCATATAATACTCTCCCTGAATTTAGCATACATCACGAAGATGACGCATTCCAATTTTTCGGACTAATTCTTCAAATTTCTTCGCCGGAAGGGATTTGGTGAATAAATCTGCAAGATTCTCACATGATTGGATTTGTTGGATGTTTATCGTCCCTTCCTTTTGGAGGTCATGAGTGAAGAAGAGCTTTGGTGATAAGTGTTTAGTTCTGTCTCCTTTGATGTACCCTTCGCTTACTTGGGTGATACATGCAGTATTGTCTTCGTAGATGATAGTTGGATTTGTTGTTATTGTTTCCATTCCACATTATTCTTGGATATTCTTGATCATTGACCTTAGCCATACACATTCCCTTCCAGCTTCATAAAGAGCAATTAATTATGCATGATTTCATGATGTGGCCGTCAAAGTCTGCTTCGTGGATTTCCAAGATATTGCAGTACCTCCATAAGTGAATAGATACCCGATTTGAGACTTAGCCTTTTGTGGATCTGATAGGTACCCGTCATCTGCATATCCAATGAGTGACGCATTTGGTTTTAACTGGTGGAATAATCCAATATCTTGTGTTCCTCGAAGATAGCGTAACAAGTGTCTGATTCCATTCCAATGTCTCTTCGTTGGTGCATTGTTGTATCTAGCTAACAAGTTTACTGAAAAAGCTATGTCAGGTCGAGTATTGTTAGCCAAGTACATTAAGGCACCAATCGCACTTAAATATGGTACTTCAGGACCAAGAATTTCTTCATTTTCTTCTCGTGGTCTGAATGGATCATCTTTCACATTCAGAGAACGCACTATCATTGGAGAACTTATTGGGTGGACTTTGTCCATGAAAAAACGTCTCAAATTTTTTTTCTGTATTGTTTGATTGATGGACAAAAATCCCATTTCTCAAGTGTTCCATTTGCAAGCCAAGGCAAAATTTTGTCCTCCCGAGATCTTTCATCAAGTAGTTTGCAGTTACTTCGAGTTCTCTGGGAGTTCCAATAATATTCAAATCATCGACATAGACAACAATGATGGCGAATCCTGATTTGGATCACTTTATGAAAACACAAGGACTGGTTTGATTATTTTTGAATCCGTCTTTCAATAGGTATTCACTAAGACGATTATACCATATTCTTCCATATTGCTTTAACCCATAGAGTGACTTTTTCAATTTTATTGAAAACATTTCTTTGGGCATGTGATTGTCTGGTAGTTTTAGTCGATCAGGGAATTTCATATAAATATCTGTGTCAAGTGACCCATATAAGTATGCAGTCACTACATCCATTAACCTCATTTGCAATCCTTTCGAAACTGATAAGCTTACCATAAATCTTAGTGTAGTTGCATCAACTACTGGAGAATATGTCTCATCATAATCAATCCCTGGCATTTACGAGAATCCTTGGGCTACTAGCCTTGCCTTATATCTAGTAACTTCATTTTTCTCATTTCGTTTTCTCACGAATACCCATTTGTACCCAACCGGTTTTACACCTTTTGGTATTTGGGTTATTTGTCCGAATACCTCACATTTTTCAAGTGATTTCAATTATGCTTGAATTGCTTCTTTCCATTTTGGCCAATCTTTTCTGCGACAACATTCATCTACTGTATTTGGTTCTATATCATTTTCATCGTATGCCATTTCAACCGCTATGGAGTAAGCAAATATTTCATTCAAGACAACATCTTTTCGATTCCATTGTTTCTTTGTAGAAACATAATTAATTGAAGTTTCATTGTTGTCTATGCTTTCATGTTCATGTTCTTCTGGAACATGCTTATCTTCATTTTTGTTTTCATCATGAATTTCATCATGCTCCTTTGGAGGATTTATATTAATTTTGTTTGTTGTTTCTTCTTGCTTTTTCATTTTTCTCAGTTTTGAGTCTTTAGAACCGGGTGGTCTACCACGTTTTCGACGTGCTATTGACTCATATTCAATGGCCTTATTGTCACTAGGAATTTCAATTCGTGCAGGGGCATTCTCAGCATGCACATGTGACTTTGTCACTTTCTTAGTATTCATGAATGCATCAGGCAATTGGTTTGCAATACTTTGCAAATGAACAATTTTCTTGACTTTTTGTTCACACGAATTTGTTCTGGGGTCCAGAAACGACATTTGCGATGCGTTCCATGTAATTTCTGTTTTTATATTTTGTGGGTCCGCTTTCTCCCCCCCTAAGGATGGGAATACTGACTCATTAAAATGACAGTCAGCAAATCGAGCCGTAAATAAATCGCCAGTTGTTGGCTCCAAATATTTGATAATTGATGGAGATTCAAATCCAACATATATTTCCATCCTTCTTTGTGGACCCATTTTAGTACGTTGGGAAGGAGCAATAGGTACATGTACAGCGCACCCAAAAATTTTCAAATGTGAGACATTCGGTTCTCGACCTGATACTAATTGTAACGGTGAGAATTTATGATAGGTTGTCGGCCTTAATCTTATCAATGCTGCTGCATGTAATATAGCATGACCCCCAAGCAGAAGAGGGCAATTTTGATCTCATTATTAATGGTCTTGCAATTTATTGTAATCTTTTGATTAATGATTCAGCAAGACTATTTTGTGTATGTACATGAGGCACATGGTGCTCAACAACAATCCCAATAGACATGCAATATTCATTAAAAGTTTGGGATGTAAATTCCCGAGCATTGTCTAATCTTATCCTCTTTATTGTATGATTTGGGAATTGAGTTCTTAATCAAATTATTTGAGCCAGAAGTTTTGCAAATGCAACATTTTTACTTGACAAAAGGCTCACATGTGACCGTCGAGTAGATGCATCAATTAATACCATGAAATAGCCGAATGGTCCGCATGCGGGGTGAATAGGCCCACAAATATCTCCTTGTATATTTCTAAAAACACTGGAGATTCAGTGGCAATCTTTTTTATAGATGGTCTAATTATCAATTTGCCAAGTGAGCATGCAGAGCATGATAATTCATTTGACCGAGGAATTTTGACATTCTCTATAGAGTGTCCAATTGAATTTTCAATGATTCTATGCATCATTCCGGTTGTGAGAAATATGTAGAAAGAGAGAAGCTATAGATAGAAATATATCAGAGAGTGTATTGTATTCAATTGTGTAAAACTGATTCTTACATCGATGGTATTTTTTTTTTTGGTAAACAAAGCATCATCATATCTTAAAAAAGTTCATTACAATCCTCAATAAGTTGAGTTCTACAATAACTGGGGGGGTGGGGAAAGCCCTAGCTACATTACAAGCCATATCCGAAGTCTACATATCTTGGCTATGCCATCTGCCAAATGGTTATACTTCCTCTCACAGAACTCTAGTTTGACATCATGGAGACCCTGAAGCAACCCCCTGCAATTAAGAAGCACATAGTGGTATTTCTCATTATTAGTCTCGCAAAGAATAAGTTGGATTGCACTCTTGCAATCTGTATAAATAATCCCATTCTTGCCATTATAATTCTTCACCATTTGTAATCCCTCCTGTATAGCGAGGAGCTCGGCGGCAGTGACATCACAAGCAAAACTTTTTTTACAAAAACCCCCAATCCATTCACCCCTATAATTACGGGCAGACCCCCCAATCCCACACATGAGTGAACATTTAAGAAAGATGCATCCACATGCACAATAAAATCTAATAGAGGATTAGCAAATTTTGGCGGATTTCCAGCAATACCCGGATTGGTATTATGACTCTTACAAGCATTATTAAAGTCTACGACACATTTTCTAGCCCGATAAATAATTTGTTGGGGTGTAGCGGGGGAAGAGCTTTTAAACACACATTCATTTCTGTCTTTCCAAATTTCATGGCATATATACGGGAATACATCCCTCCAATTAAGATTGCATTTCTACTGTGTACAATTGCGAATTCAACAATTGCAGCGTGGCGGAAGAAACCTTTCTGACATGCATTTGCGGTGGGAGGAAAATTTCCTGACATGCATTAAATGCATGCCAGGAAAATGTGGACTTCATCATGTTAACAGTGAAATTGTGAATTCCACTGTTATCTCAACACATGGTTGTTTTTAACTATAGTTATTAATTAATTTTTTATCTTATATTAAATATTAATGAAATATTTTTAGTAATTAAAAAATTATCGAGCCTGTTCGCGAGCTTTCGAGCCGAACTTAATGTAGCTCAGGCTCGGGTCGTTATGGTCTCGAACCTAGGGGTGTAAATGAGACGAGACAACTCGCGAGCTACTCGAGATCGACTCGGTCAAAACTCGGTCAAAACTCGACTCGAGTAAGCTCGATTCGAGCTCGAACCCGGCTCGAGATGTTGGCGAGTCGAGTTGAGCAACTCGATACTCGACTCGAAAACTCGTGAGAAGCTCGAAAACCCAATTATCAATAGCAAAATACCTATATTCAACTTTTTTCTACCTTAGGATTGCTTTTAACATGAGACACTTGCAAGCTACTCGAAATCTACTCGGTCAAAACTCGACTCGGTCAAAGCTCGGTCAAAACTCGGTCAAACTCGACTCGAGTGAGCTCGACTCAACTCGTGCTCGACTCGAAATGCTAACGAGTCGAGTCGAGTTAGCTCAAACTCGAACTCGACTCACATCATTTACACCCATACTCGAACCGATCTCAGACTCGAATCGAGCACACTCGAGCCGAGCTTTAACCGAGCCGAACTCGAATAGTTTACGAGCCACCCTAGCTCATTAACACCCCTAGACAAGGTGGATGGCGCGTAACGTTTAACTTTTTGTCCTAAAATCATCATTTCACTTCATAAGAAACGAATGAACAGAAATCCTAAAATCTAGTAAAATCATTCATGAATCATGACATTATTCAAGATTTCAAGACGATCCAATTCCAAGGTGGATACACGCCAGATTGGTTAGCAACTTGCTATCACTTTCATCATCATTCGCCACGTTTCGCTCCTTTCTGCTAAAAAAATAAATCTCACTTGCTTTCAACTTTAGTCACATCTAAAAAAAGATCCATTTCATGATTCATGATTCATGATTCATCGATTAAACCTATTGTATGTCCACGAATAATTTTCATAATAATATCTCTAAACCTTTCCCAATATTAATTAGTTGTCCCTCAAAACAAAAATAAAAACCCAGAAATTCCCATTTCTCCATTCATCAATTGGAGCCAGTATACAACCCACATGTTTGTTTGGATTCTAGGCAGAAAAGGGTATGTGAAACATGTAAGTTTCCTTTATTTATTTTTTTTTTTTTCTATTTTAAGCTCTCCATTTTAATTTTTGAGATTGTGTTTTTTTTTTAAATATATTATTCATAGATTAAAATTTAAATATCGCTGTTACTATTCTGTACTATTGGGGGTTTTATATGCAACTCTGATTTTCTTTTTTGGCATTGTATGATCAATATTGGGTACAGATATTTGATTTTGACTGGATAAGAATGTGGTGGCTAATTGATAGCAAGTTGCAAGATTGTTTTTTTTTTTTTTTTTTTTTTTTTTTTTTGGGATTTTCTAGCTTTATGTGCGTTTCTAGGTTGTCTTTTAGTGGGTGTTGGTTAAAATTTTGCTACTACTATTTTCTGGGTTTGTACTAAAATCAATGATTTTACTTGGATTTGTACTATAAAAGACTTTTGAAAGCTTATTGTATCATGAATCTTACATTTTTTTATTACGTGAAGTGATTCTCCTTTGCTCATTTGCTCTTCTTTTATACATTAAGCTAGAAGGTTTTTACACTCATTTGATCAATTTTTGTGTATAATGTAGTGGATTGAGTGATAGAAAGGTTGTCAATACTAAGGGTGTTGGAGATGATTGAGAAAAAACAGCAAAAGTTCCTGACTGTTGCTCCCTTTGAGTGTGCTTGGCAGAAGGAGTTTAAGTTCAAAGAGGCAGGGCGAGGTTGTGTGGTTTTTGAAGCTTTTGCCCGCAATGATGTGACGGTGGTGTTCCGGGAGCATGTAGGGAGCCAATACTATCATTATAAAACTGACAGCAGTCCTCATTACACTGTTGTTTTGGGAAGCCATAGAAATAGGAGATTGAAGATTGAGGTGGATGGTAAAGCCGTGGTCGATGTAGAAGGGGTTGGCCTCTGTTCTTCAGCTGCTTTCCAGAGCTATTGGATAAGTATCTATGATGGGTTGATTTGCATTGGCAATGGTAGATATCCATTTCAAAATGTTGTTTTTCAATGGCTTGATTCGAACCCAAATTGTAGTGTTCAGTATGTTGGGTTGAGCAGTTGGGATAAACATGTTGGGTATAGGAATGTGAATGTGTTGCCTCTGACACAGAACCATATATCTCTATGGAAGCAGCTAGATTCTAGAGCATACAGTGAGGAAGAGGAAAATGAAGAAGGCTATGAGGAGTCTATGAATAATGATGATAAGTGGGGACTGACAAATTTTCTCGAGAGCTGGGAGCTTTCAGACGTGGTCTTCATTGTGGGAGTGGAGGAAAAGCCTGTTCCTGCTCACAAGGTCATCTTGGCTGCTGCTGGTATGTTTCACTTTGGTCCCGATGAAGTTATCATCCAGCTGCGAGAAGTTGGCTACCCTATCTTGCACGCGTTTCTCCATTATATCTATACTGGCCAGACCCGGGTATGCTTTAATGCGCATATCTGTTTAAGTGCCATCGTTTTAGTTTGTATTCTGTATGTTCAACTTTTTTTTCTATATAGAGAAATTGAGCATTAGTGATAGTTTTTTGGAGCTTTTGTGTGTTTCAAATGATCAGTATCAATCTTCTTCTTTTGGAGCTACAAACATGTTTATTACGCTCTGCTCCTTACTCCATCTTGTTGCTGCACAAGACTTGAATGCTAATATATTTCCATTATACATTGAGCTTGATTTGTATACTTTTCATTGTGATCTTGTCATTGTTGTAGATTTCTGAGTCACAACTTGGGCCTCTAAGGGAAATCAGCGTACAATTTGAGGTCAGGCCATTAGTGAAGCAATGTGAAGAAATTATGGAACGTTTCAAAACAAATAAAAAGTTATTTGATTCTGGAAAAAATGTTGAGATCTGCTATCCAAATTGTCAATCCCTTCGTCCAACGGTGTTCCCCTATGGGCTGCCTATCAACGTGCGTAGACTCAAACAGTTCTATTCAAGTGGTAACTACAGTGACTTGGAGGTTTATGTTGAGGATCGTGGCTTTGTTGCTGCCTCCCATAAGATTGTGATCAGTTTATGGAGTGCTCCATTTTATAAGGTTAGTGAAGCTCAGTAGTATCGTGTTGTTTGAATTATTATCTCTTATGTAGCTTTTTTCTAGAAGATAAGCTTCTTCATCTTGGACTAGATTAGAGACTCTTACCATTAGAGATCCCCTGTCCACCTCCCCTGGAAAGGTTTAGATTATTGTGTTTCTTTTTCACAAATAAGAAGCAGAGGTTATGTTGCCCTTTGCTTCTATGCTTTTTTGGTTCCACATTGAGGCCTCTTTACAACTTTCCGTATGGTTTGTGGCTCTGCAGTACTGGTATAATATTGGTGCAAAGGGGTGAGGCCCATGTTAGCTGTATGTCCTAGCCTTGCCCCTCCGTTTCTCTTCCCCCTCCCCCCTCTCATCCCACCCAAATGAATCTGAAACAAGGTTGAAAAACAAAGCATAAGCAATGAAAATGAGAAGACTTAAAGAGAACGATCTGTAATTATTGCATGTGGTAGCTTCTTTGAGATTAATTGACAAGAGAGAGGTTCCAAATATAAATCAATGGAACCAGGATATATCATGAATTCATGATATGAAAATCATCTCTCTTTTTAAGAGAATTTTGGATTCGTCAAGATGTGGGCATGAAGAAGGCAAGATCAATCAGGTAAAAGATCACTCCAGTACAGTTTCACTCTCAATCAATCTGAGGGAGTCATCCTAAATTAACAATGTTTGGTTTTCTGGATTTGTGCTGCATGTTTCTCGTGTCAGCTTTTAGGGACGTAATAGTGACGCAACTACTGGTTGTGCTTATCATAATCAAGAGAAATTGGTATATGTAGAAACAACTATCATTAGTACATGTATATAGCACAGCAAGCCAGTATAATGGTCTGGGTCATAAGTATTATTGCAGTTGCTTTGACCTTTATTCTATTTTTATCCTATGTTTCACTTTTTACCTTTTTATGTCAAACGTGAATGGGATTCTTGGTGTCCTGAAATCTGCATGGTACGAAATATTCTCCCACAAAGTGACCTCATTCTGTGTATAAATTAAGCATCTAAAGTATTTAGTACTCGCAGAGGTTGTCCTGTGGAGACTTTCTGGTTGTCCAAATTGTTTGTTAATTAGGCTTAATTCTTTGCTGTGCAAATCAGTGTTTAATCACTTCTGTTCTGACTAAAGTATATATGAACCTAACATCTGTTGGCAGATGTTCACAAATGGAATGAGAGAGAGTGCTTCCACAAAAGTTTATTTGAGGGAGGTATCTCCAGAAGCATTGCAAGCAATGCTTGATTACATGTATACTGGGGAGCTTAATATAGAAGACTTCAAGGAAAATGACACCTTGTCACTCCACCTTCTTTTGTTGGCTGACCAGTTTGGCATCACACACCTCCAACAAGAATGCTGCAAGATATTGCTAGAACGTCTCTACGAGGTAGTTCTTTAATCCTTATTTGTGTAAGCCTGGTTTTCATATTGAAATATGGTTGTGTTTCCTCATTACAATGAAGTTCTGCTTGCACGACATTGATCTAAAAGAGCGAAGATGTGACATGAAGTCTGGGGCTTCTGAAAAACAAATGAACAGGCACACCATATTACCATGAATTATAAGTTATTAATACGTCTATCTATATATCAATGCAGGGATGGCGTCTTCTAATGGAAGCAGGTCATACAGCAAGAGTTTTTCTAATATCACAAGTTTAATGGACGAGGAACCAGAGTTTTTGGAATAGTAGATTGCTTCTGAACCTAACTCTTTAAATTTGTTGCAGGATTCTGTGTGTCAAATACTTCAAGTCGTTTCGTCCATTCCATCTTGTAAAGTAATTGAAGAGTCCTGCAAGAGGAAATTCTCAATGCAGTTTGATTACTGTACCACAGCAAGCATGGATTTTTCATTGTTAAATGAAGCCACATTTAGGAGCATTCTTCAGGTGGGTTCTATTTCCAAGCAGCAGAATGATCTACAATGACTTGGGGATTAGAGTCCTAAAGATAAATCTGTTTTGTACCCTATTAAGGTCCAGTTATGATAGAGTCAGAAAAGATGGATACAAGTGAAGTTCTAGATTTGTTGTGAGTGGTGATTAACCCCTTAGTCATGTAGACTGGTTGCAATTGCCTACAATGGTTGATAATATAGGGCTTTGATTCTTGCTGTAAATGTCTCCTAGGCAATGCTGAAACTTTGAAATCATGTTGCACATTTATTGAAGTCCGTGGCTTCTGAATTGGATGGATTCTTCCATATTTCCTCACAAGTCATCTGATCACAGAGTGACTAGTTTGTCCACAATATTTAAGCATTTATTGTAATAGGACACTGGAATTTTTGCAGCATCCAGATATTACAGTAACATCAGAGGAGAGAGTTCTGAATGCCATTTTGTTATGGAGTCTGCAAGCAAAGGAACTATATGGATGGGATGCTGTGGATATGTTCTTGATTCATTCAGCTCCAGAAATTCTTTTTGGCCAGAGGCTTGATTCGTTGAACCGCTTATTGCCACTTGTCCGATTTCCTCTAATGCCAATTGACCTATTGAAGAAGGTTAGAATGCTTTTGCTGATACAATCCCTCCCTCCAGAAATGGATTGTTAGAAAGTAAAACACAATGTTTTAGAAGATGTACTGAAGTATTCTGGTGGCCCATTTTTTTTGTTAGTAGTCTAGAAAGATATGATTGGAGATATTGGGTGATATTATATTGATGAGAGAGAAAAAAAAGATGTCATTGAAGGTCGTGGGTGATTATAGATTGAGGAGTTATAAAAAGTAGAGGTGATTGGAGATTGTGATCCCATGGCGATATGAGAATATGCAACATAATTTAGACAACTTAAAAAGATTGGCATGAATCTATGTGTAGGATTCATAGGGAGTTTATTTAACCTTAGTCCTTATATCATGATGTATATGTAGGAGTCATAGAGAATATATTAAACCTTATATCATAATCACATTGAGTATTCACTATAGTTATTTGATTTTGCAGATGGAGAATTCTAACCTAATGAAGTTGATTCCTGCGTTTACAAATCTTGTAAGTGATGCTCTGCCTTTCCCGTACCCCACCGCCCCTCACCCAGAAAGGAAAAAGACGAAGGATATATGTGTAAATGTATTGATAATTTTGTGACTGATGATGGTGTAGAAGAAAAATCACCTTCTTTCTGTTAAATATCAGGTTAATGAGGCCATACATTATGCAAACTTTGGTGTCACTTGGACAGATGTTGAACCAAAGTAAGTGCATTGGCATCCCTTCTTTTCTTTTGAATAGTTCTTATTTTCGAGCTCTTTTATGGACATTGTCCTTCCCAAGGCACTTGATAAAGGGTTTAGAATTAATGTTGGACTTGAAAATATGTTCTATCTGTCAAATGGCATTGGCAATATCCATATTGCAATTAGGAGCATTCTCCTCCTTACCTCCTATAAGAAAAAGTGACATATATGCTATTATGTGTGAAATCCCAATCACTTTTCAGATTAGCAGCCTCTGTGGAGCGTTTGAAAGATTTATTTGCCTTATTTGACCTTTTGAAGTCAATATTTTGCTCTATATCTTTGATCAAGTGCTGAATTAAGAATGGCTGATGCGTGTTTATATTTGTAGCCCGTGGTTTCACCACCGGCGATCTAGTTACAAAGACTTGCAATATATATGTGATGGTGATAGCAATGGGGTACTGTATTATGCTGGCACGTCATACGGGGAACATCGTTGGGTAAATCCAATGCTGTCCAAGGTGAGTTATTCCTTTACATACTTATAGAGGCCATTGTCTTTGATCTCCTGCCCCCTTCGGCTGTTTCTATCATTTTGTTCTCAAAGGGAAATTAATTGAAAGTCATACGACATCTACAATAGATTCAAGATCTAAAAAATACATATCAAGCTGAGTGAAATGAAGACCGTTCAGCAAATTATGATTGTTATAGATGATCAGCAATGTTATGATCGTTATAGATGAAATCTGGCAATGTTGCTATCATATCGTTGGTTCCTTATACATCCTTCCATGAAGTGGACAATCGATCACTTGTAGTTTTAAAGCTGATTATGATCTGATTCAACTTGTTGGATTTGCTTTTGCAGAGAATTACCATTACTGCCAGCAGTCCAATATCAAGGTTTACGGACCCAAAGGTTTTGGCATCAAGAACTTACCAGGTACACAAAAGATGGACAAAGGGACTCTTGAACTGCTCATTGTACTTGCACTATATATATCAGGTAAAAGTCAATTTTTCGTCGTCTAGGGAACCTCATTTTCTGGACCTCGGTTCGAGGATGGGAGAACATGCTCGTGGTGGATGATTGATGTCGGTGAAGATCATCAGGTTTGATGTTGGCTGCTTTACTCAATGAATGATCTCTGACCGACCAAGTTGTTCTTGTAGTCATTGGTTGTCTAATTAAAGTGGAGAATTTAGCAGGAACAACTCGATGATTTCTACAATTAATATTATAAATGAGGTCTTATATTTGATTGATGCAGCTCATGTGCAACTACTACACATTAAGACAGGATGGTTCAAGGACATTCATCAGACACTGGAATCTTCAGGTATGGAGAATAATAGAACTTTCCCTTTAGTTTATTGGAAATACGATAGAGATTTAGCTTCTTTTTTTTTTCTGAGAGGCGATAAAGATTTAGATTTGCAGACTAATTACTCTGAATAAAGAAGTATTCTGATATTGATACCTTTGCAATAAAATGATCCATAATAGGGCTAGTAAGGGTAATGATGTCGTTATAACTCTTTGTTATGTGGAAAACAATTAGATGAATAGTCTTACTGTAAATATAATACTTTGACCATAGTAGAGGCTAGAGCTAGTAAGGGTAAGAATGTCACTATACCTATTTTGTTCAGTGGAGAACAATTAGATGAATAGCCTTACTCTAAAGATAATACTTCAAACAACATTTCTAGGGCTCGTTAGACGGGAAGCACTGGACGAACTTACGGGAGCACAAAAATGACCAAAAGATCTGCAAGCCTGGGCAGTTTGCATCGTGGCTGGTGACCGGTCCACAAGCTCTACTTCCTTTCAGATTCTTTAGGGTAATCTTGACTGGTCCAACCACTGATCCCACAGAAACTTGGAAATTTTGCATATGCTTCCTTGAACTTTATGGCTACTTCCGCTAGTTTTAAGGGTACAGAATATAAACTAGTTCACCTTAACATGTATACCATGCTGTACTTCATTGTCTTGTGTAGTGACATTGAAAATCTAATCAATGGGATGATGCCCACTTGTAACATTCTATTTTTGCTTCCTTGACCGTCTGATCTGTTTTTCCCCAGCACTGTAATATTGTATTCTGTCAAAATGTACCTATTTACATGTCATTTTTGTTAATTGTTAGTGAGGTTAATTGTGTTAAAGAAAGTTCACAGTGAGTGGTACGTATGATTTCATTTCTGTGTCTTTTATTATTATGTCTAATTTTTTTTTTTCTGTTTGTTTGTGACAAAAAACTATATTTTCATTGATTTGTCAAAATATGAGTTATAACTGGTTACTAATTCATATTGGTGTATTGTTAACTTATTACTTTGTCAGATTACAAATTATTAGAATAGGCGGTCTAATTTTAACATAAAATTAGACGAACCTAAGACTGAATTTTTCTAACAAGTCCATTATATTTCACTCTAACCCAATACTATCCTAGTCATCCCTTCTCTTCTCCTTTGTTTTCTTGATTTTCGAACTACAATAGACAATTTCAAAAATAACTAGGTAGTTTTACCGAACGGATTAAACTAGTCACTAAATGGATTAAACTAGTCACTGAACGGGTGAGAGAATGTCATTACTGAATAGATTAAATTGGTCACGAAATAAATTAAACTAGTCACTATATTAAAAAAGGTGGCATGTTCTCTTCTTAATATTGGGCTTGGGCCGTGCCTAATTTTAAACTAAAAGTAGGCGGTCTATTACAAGACCAACTGTTGTCAGATCATTTACGAGTGGATGAACATGAAACATGTACCTCCGAAGACATAACTCTGTGGTGTTTGACATCAAGCAATTCACATATATAAAATATTTATTGATCTAAAAGTAACCCTTTTAATTTGAAAATTGTCTCCTTTAATATAAAAAATGATATTTTTTAGGCGGAAAATAAGATGATCTTACGATAACTCTATTGTAAGATAGTTTTACATAAGACTTAGAATTGCATGAATTAGAAGTTGTTTGATATTCTTACATATATAAATATACTAGTTTTAGAATCAATCAAACAATGAGGAATAGAACTATGATGAATTTTTTAAGTAAGTCAGATTGGTAACTAGTTGTTATTAAATTTTTTTAAGTAAGTCAGATTGGTAATTAGTTGTTATTGAAATAGATATTAGGGCTTACCCTTCCCCCTCCCCAGTAGTTTACTTGGTCTAGATTTTGGGCTTCCTCCTCCCCAACCCCTGTTTCGTGGTCAATTACTGTAGGTTTGGCTTCCCCTCCCCCTCCCCCAAGTGGTCGGTTTGGGCTTCCCCCCTCCCCCCTCCCCGTAGTGCCGTTGTCGGTCATAGTTGTAAGGGCATCCCCTCCCCCTTCCCCCCTCTTAGTGTTGTGTCGGTCAAAGTCGTAGGGCATCCCTTCCCCCTCCCCTGTTAGTGTTGCGACCCCCTTCGTTTTCCGACGGTGCGTCCTCCTTTTCCCCTTCCCTTGTAGTTTTAGTTATATTATGTTGCTTAATTTTGGGTTGTATTAGTATGGTTTTGTCATTTGTTAACTTAACTTGCTTGATATTTTTGGTAATTGTTGGAGGTATTAGTCTTTGTCTGCAAGATGTTGGATCTGGATTATGTGGTTGGTTAGGGTTTGCGTGGCAAATGATTTCATGGATGGGGTTTATTTTATCCGATTTTGAACATCGGATGGTTCTTCGAGATCTAACAATGGTTAGATTTCAATCTAGCTGGGTTATGGTTTTCTCAATCATTGCCTTGACAAAACGATATCTGAAGATGGCTCCCCAATTTGTTAATTGGGTTTATAGCGCGTCAACTCCATTGAGCTTCTCATCAAAAGAGAAGCCTGACATACCCTTCCAAAAGGGTATTGAGTCACAAAGAAATGTGACTCTTCCAGGACTCTTGGGTGTAGAATCCCATGTGACAGAAGGTCACTAGGATTGGTCCTGTTGCGAGTCCCTAATCTCGCTGTTACTTTGGTTCCCCGCTTGTGAAATCAGCCCTCTCCTCTTGTCGCCAGAACCCTGGCGATCGTCATCCATCAACAGAAGATTTTCACTACTGTTTGCTATCAACTCGGACTTCCAGATCGAGCAGCTTTATCCTAGTTTACGTTATTTATGTTTTTGTAATTGTTATGTAAGAGCGAGTATCGCTCAGTTTAGTTTCTTTGTGTTCTTTGGTTGTATTAGCGTTAAGATGTACTTCCGGTTTTAATTAATGCACATTTTCCCGTTGCCAAAAAGAAAAGAAAAAAGAAATAGATAATGTTAGAGTCTTAGAGATAACATAGTATCTCTAGGATATTATTTGATTTCTCATAGTATATATTATCAAGATTGTGATTATATGTATATCTTTAGTTATCTTTGATGTACATCTCTATTATTCTTGTGTATCTTTTAGATATCATAGTTGTACTATAAATAGGTTGTAAACTCTTTCAATACATTTAACCTTTCTCACAAACTCTATCATGGTATCATGAGCTATTGATCCATTTTTTTCCCGCTTCCGTTACTACCATGGCTACACCATCAAAACCTTTTGCCGACGCCGACAAATGATGGTGACCATATCAAACTTCCTTCTCAGAAAGCTTCAAACCAAAATCACACTTCCGCTCAACTCTTTTGGCACCCCGTATTTCATATACCAAGAGATGCTAATTATCAATTTTTTTTCTCCAAACCCTTTTCGACACCCTGTAGTTTGTCTACCAAGTGTTGCCAAACATAAATTTCCTTCTCCAAAGCCATCACGGAGAACCATTAAATTCTCTTTTAAATGACCGTCACCATCATTACATTTTTCTATCTCTCCTCTAATGGTGGTGAAGGAACCCATATATATTTTTTCTCCCATATGATAATTCTTCATTTTAAATTTTGCAATAAATGATTCACGTGTAACAACTGTGAAAAACACCCATTAAGCAACTTCCAATACTCAACTCTCTCCAAACCCTCTTGAAGAATTACAATGCAATGCAACCTTTCTCACCTAAACTTCAATTCCAACATTAATGGTAACTTATCTCGTCCCCCCACCATCTTTCCAAACTTCCAAGGAAAGGCCCGAAATTGTCATCACCATTTCTCGCTAAAAAAAAAAAAAAAAAATTCTTGTGACTACTCTCGTTATCCCCACTATCTAAACCCTTATGGAGAAACCACACCAAAGGCTTGAAACTTGCCATATACTCTTATGCGCTGCAACACCACCACTCATAAGACCAACTCCAATGGCTAACGCCATGTCCCAACTCCTTTCTTTACCCTTATCTGTAAAGACACAAACCCAAATTTTATATAAATAATAACGCTCTCCCATTATCCTCTCTTCTCGCATGCACCACTCACCACATACAACTTCGTGGTTTCCTACCCAAAACCCCAATATTGTGGTATAAAACTCACATTCCAGAATCCCCACTTCTTTTTCTTTCTCTTTCTTTTACAACAAAAAAAAAAAAACACTTATGCAACCTCATCATCCTCATCATTGCTGTGTGATTCTCGTAGCCAGCAACCACCAATCACTTGGTCATCATCATCACGTACCCATTTTTTTTTCAAGATTGCACTTCCCCTTCGGCCGTCCATCTTGCAGGGGCATGTTAGAGTCTTAGAGATAACATAGTATCTCTAGGATATTATTTGATTTCTCATAGTATATATTATCAAGATTGTGATTATATGTATATCTTTAGTTATCTTTGATGTACATCTCTATTATTCTTGTGTATCTTTTAGATATCATAGTTGTACTATAAATAGGTTGTAAACTCTTTCAATACATTTAAGCTTTCTCACAAACTCTATCATGGTATCATGAGCTATTGATCCATTTTTTTCCCGCTTCCGTTACTACCATGGCTACACCATCAAAACCTTTTACCGACGCCGACAAATGATGGTGCCCATATCAAACTTCCTTCTCAGAAAGCTTCAAACCAAAATCACACTTCCGCTCAACTCTTTTGGCACCCCGTATTTCATATACCAAGAGATGCTAATTATCAATTTTTTTTTTCTCCAAACCCTTTTCGACACCCTGTAGTTTGTCTACCAAGTGTTGCCAAACATAAATTTCCTTCTCCAAAGCCATCATGGAGAACCATTAAATTCTCTTTTAAATGACCGTCACCATCATTACATTTTTCTATCTCTCCTCTAATGGTGGTGAAGGAACCCATATATTTTTTCTCCCATATGATAATTCTTCATTTTAAATTTTGCAATAAATGATTCACGTGTAACAACTGTGAAAAACACCCATTAAGCAACTTCCAATACTCAACTCTCTCCAAACCCTCTTGAAGAATTACAATGCAATGCAACCTTTCTCACCTAAACTTCAATTCCAACATTAATGGTAACTTATCTCGTCCCCCCACCATCTTTCCAAACTTCCAAGGAAAGGCCCGAAATTGTCATCACCATTTCTCGCAAAAAAAAAAAAAAAAAAAATTCTTGTGACTACTCTCGTTATCCCCACTATCTAAACCCTTATGGAGAAACCCCACCAAAGGCTTGAAACTTGCCATATACTCTTATGCGCTGCAACACCACCACTCATAAGACCAACTCCAATGGCTAACGCCATGTCCCAACTCCTTTCTTTACCCTTATCTGTAAAGACACAAACCCAAATTTTATATAAATAATAACGCTCTCCCATTATCCTCTCTTCTCGCATGCACCACTCACCACATACAACTTCGTGGTTTCCTACCCAAAACCCCAATATTGTGGTATAAAACTCACATTCCAGAATCCCCACTTCTTTTTCTTTCTCTTTCTTTTACAACAAAAAAAAAAAACACTTATGCAACCTCATCATCCTCATCATTGCTGTGTGATTCTCGTAGCCAGCAACCACCAATCACTTGGTCATCATCATCACGTACCCATTTTTTTTTCAAGATTGCACTTCCCCTTCGGCCGTCCATCTTGCAGGGGCATGTTAGAGTCTTAGAGATAACATAGTATCTCTAGGATATTATTTGATTTCTCATAGTATATATTATCAAGATTGTGATTATATGTATATCTTTAGTTATCTTTGATGTACATCTCTATTATTCTTGTGTATCTTTTAGATATCATAGTTGTACTATAAATAGGTTGTAAACTCTTTCAATACATTTAAGCTTTCTCACAAACTCTATCAGATAAATCTGTATGAAGGTGTTTTGGGGATTTGTCTTAGGCATCAATATGAGAAGATCCATGGGCTATCTTACAAGACGAATCTAAGGGCTTGCAAAGTAAGAGTGAGTGAATTGCGTCGAGAGTGGTTTTCTGAATGCAAGTATAGCAGCAGTATGCAGGAACAACAAAGGTGACTAGATCCAGGGAAAAGCAAAAAAAAGTCTATAGCAGGGATGCAAAGGAAGTAGAGATGATAACTTTAAAAGAAGCTTTACACTAGGCAAGGCCAACAGAGATGAAGAAAATCACATTTGCTAGTGATTGTAAACTAGGTAGCTCCGAAACGGATACAGGGACGGAAAACGGCAAAATAAAATTTTCAAAAAACGGGTACAACATGGATTCGGCAAAAAATTAAAAATAAATCCGGACTAAAATTATTTTATTTTTAATAAATCAAACTGTCAAAGTAAGTCTAGAAAAATATTACTTTAGGTTTTTAATATTTATATTTTCCTTCTAGTGGATAAGAAAAGTTGGCATAAATAAATCTAAATAAGAAAAGTATCTTTAGAAACTACCTGCCAAAGCAAAAAAAAAAGGTATTAAAAAAGAAAAGAAGAAAAAGTCAACAGAGAAGGTTGTAAAACAAAGTTAGACAGTTGGCTTGCAACAAGTCCTTTTTTTTTTTTTAAAGATATCACGTGATACTTTTACTAGTTACTTATTTTTCCTCTCTCCTCTCTCAAACTCAATCACGAGCCACGGCTCCTGCTCTTATCCAATAGCGTCGCCATCGCCGACTATTTGTTGGTGGTTTACTTGCTGAAATTTCAGTGAAGAGCAAGAAGACGCCTCTAAACTTGCTTCAGCCGTCCCCATCAAGAAACCCTAGCCATCCCCAAATGACTCACCGTCCCCATTATTTAGAGACGCATAGGGGACGTATTTTCGGCGTACCCGTACCGTCCCCGGTATGGGAAACGACAACCTGGGGAAGTACCCGTGCTTCATAGATTGTAAACAAGAAACTGAAGAAATTCTTAGCTCCACTTAGGCCAAAACTCATCTTACTTCTTTGGCATGACAATATAGTGACCTCCGAAGCCAACTACCAGAATCCAGACTCGAGTTTGAAGCAAGAGAAGGAAACATAACTGGGGATGCGCAAATAGGAAAATGCACCCAAGTGCATGCAAGTAGAGGATGATCCTCTATTAAACGACGTAGTTTTAATATTTTAAGAGTATGGTTTTAAGAAAAAATGTTCTTATTTGTTTCCTTAAATCTTGCAACTTGTTTTATCTTTTTTTCTTTTTAAAAAATGGTTGTTGACGAGATTCTTTTTTCTAAATTTGAATTTAAAAGGTATGTTCTTTTAATTTGAACTAGATGTTCATTTACAATATGTTCTTTTTATTACGACCTATGTTCTTTTATAATTGGAGATTTACATGTTATTTAATCTTAAATTGTGTGTTCTTTTTATTTTAAAAAGTTGTTGAAAAAAAATCATATTCTTTTATATGAATGATGTGTTCTTTGGGGTGCGAAATGAGTACTATGCACCCTAGTGCATAATCCATGCTTTGCAGGGGATGCAGTAGTAAAATGGGCCAGGAAGAATGAGGAATGCCTCATGGAAATCTGTACTTTAAACTACCCTACCCTGTTTAAATTTTTAGAGCTTGATAAACCCTCTATCTCACACCATGTTGGGTCTACAACAACTATGTCTAGTATGAAAAATATTTTGCCTACTACGAACCATACTATTGTTAACTAATGAATGAAGATCAGGTTTCTAAAAGAAAATTTACAGAATTGCCGAAAATGAGAAATGCATAATGCCCCCGATGAATTCAGACGTCATTAATTTCATCTACCTTTTGTAATCTAGTAATACTAATTTAACTTATGCATAATTTAACTTTTACAATAAATATATATATGTCTAATTTGTCTACTAAATAACAAAATGTAAATGAAACTAGTGATGCATAGTTAGTGATGGGGGCATTATGCGTAAAAAAAAAAACTAAGTTTAGGAGCAACTGCGTGAAACTTTGAGTGCCGATCTCTAACCTATCGCCTCTCTCTCCCCTCCAAAGAAAAAAGCCCCAAACCTTATCTCAAAACCCCCTTCGGGGAGGCCGCCGCCTAGCCTCACGGCTGGTGCAAGGTGTGTCTCCCCTCCCTCCGTATGTTTTCTTTTGTTTGTTTTCTTTGTGTTTTCGCCCCGATCTATTTTCTCATCCCCATAGTTTCTTTGCCCTCATCTTTTTTGCTCTGGTTAGATTGTGGGTTGTGGTTTTTTCCCTCCCATCTATTCTGATTAGAGAAGGTGAGACAAAGTGTTTGATTGTGGTGGCCCTGAGGCGGTGATCTTCCTTTTCAATAAAGGTTTTGTCTTCTCATCTGGTAGAAGTTTGTTTCTTTCTTTTGTTTTTGCTCTGTTTTATGGTTGTTTCAAGGGAAGGTGTGATTTGGAAGATGAAAGATCTGATCTACAACAAGGGTATTGATATTCAAAAAGTTACAGCACGTTCAGTTAAAGATGCGTAGACATCGATTCAAATGGGCTCGAATAGTTTTTCAGTTATCTTCTTTGGATGATGTATTACTTGTTGTTTTCATATCTACTTCCGTATCTCAATTATCAATCAATGTAGATGCCGAATGACTTTTCAATGAATGATAATTTTCTTCCTGTCAAAAAAAAAAAAACTGCGTGAAACTTTGAAAAGACTAGAATAAACATGAGGGTATAGGCTAAAAAAAGACAAAAAAAAAAAAGGAGGGAGAAGGGATTAAACTGGGAATACGTAGACGGCACTCGCTCATAAATGACGATGAGTCAGGTGTGGAGTTGTCCAAGAACTTAGTCACACGAAAGCTCCTCACTTTATAACTTTGTCTGGAAAAAAAAAAAAAGCGAATACATAATAGTTGATTCATTCTCTAATTTCTGTAAAAATTTATACATATTTAAGTCAAGACACAGTCACCCAGAGGTGAGTCTGTGTGAGTGAATTAGACACAAAGACAGAATCTAATTACTTTTCACCAAAAAAAAAAAACAGAATCTAATTACTTTTCACCAAAAAAAAAAAAACAGAATCTAATTACTTTTCACCAAAAAAAAAAAAACAGAATCTAATTACTTCTGCCAAAGTTTTCTCACTCCACTTAAGCACATCAAATTTTTGTTTTTTTTTGGGGGTTTTTCAATGATCATATTTGCCATAAATATGGCATATGAATAAATGATATGGTAAAAAATAATAGGAAGGAGAAGAATGAAGATGAACGTTTTAGTGGGTGTTCCAGCAACAACTCCAGTTGGACCAATTCTACTTTCAGCCAAAAGGGTACTTGAAATCCATGAAAAAGCTTCATTACATTTGTGGGTTATTAATATTTTTGACTCCATTTTTTGTTGTTGAATTTGGCTTTCCATTATTAAATTTGAATGAAAGAGGAGAACTTTTGTTCAGTAATTTAATGATTTTTTTTCTACATTTACCCAGTAATTTCAATTGGGTACTCGTCCAATTCCTAAATGGCTGAAAAGTTGTTTGCTTCATAGTTTTTGCCTTCATTTTTCTAATTTTCTGATTGCATATGGCAATATGTGTTTGCATTTGGTTCAAATATGAGAATTTGGAGGGTATAGATAATAGTTGTCATACTTTAATGGGTAGATAATTGTTGGGAAAATGTGGTTGATAGATGTAAAGCTTCAAAAGTAAATTGTTGGAATTTAAATCAATTAGGGCACTTACATCTTATATAAAAGGGTTCGAGTTGAATTAGTTAAAAAAATTGGCAGTGTCTATCTGTTATTTGCATATGTAATTGAGGATGAAAATTAAAAAAAATTAAAAAAATTGAGGGGATTTTCCTCCAAACCTTGATTTTGGGGAATTGGGTTATTGATGTAGTACCTGGCAGGTATCGTGGGCAGATGTAGTTATGTCTGGGGGGATAAAACTTGGTTGACCCACTGGGTAGATTATCCACTACTAATATAATTAAATATAAGGTGGAATCTAACTCAACATTAACAATTATTTTTTAATGATCTATTAGGGGTGAGTAATCTACACCACTGGGTAGATGTAGTTATGTCCATCGTTGGGGATAATTTTATGTACATTAAGTTGGATGATTGGGTAATTTACATAATCTGATGATTGGTGCAAAGATAATTAGAACTTGCATTTTTGGTAGCGCACAGAGAGAGAGGGGCTAAGACCAGAGCTATTATATGGTCAGAATTAAGAAACAGTTTAGCACGAAAGTTGAAATGAGAATGTTTGGAGGAAGGTTGAAGTTGCAGATATTGAGGCTAAGACAAGGGAAACATCAAACACCTTTTGACGACTTCGATTCCTTGTTGAAGTGAACCCTGAAAATTAAGGAATATATGAGCATGAAATCTATCGCATATTTTTTCATTTTGGTTAGTACTGAATTCTGAGAGTGAACTTGTTGACCCTGATTTTAGCTTCATGGTTACATCCTGTAAATACTAATTATATTTTAATTCTACATGGTGTTTCTTATATTATATAACTTCTATATACTTTTCATGCAATTACGAGAATCTTGTTTTTGATTGTTCCATTTACACCTTCTAACTAATTTTGCAGGGTTCAGCAGTCCCTGGATCATTTTTAACGCAGCCATTCAAACTGAATTGGAGTTCAAAAAAACTGTTAATCCTTAGTTCCTTGCATTCGAAGTCTAAAGTCCACGTAACTCAAAGAGTATGTTTTCATCTCTGGAACAGAATTTGGAGAAAACCAAATCAATTTTTTTTTTTAATAAATGTGATCCCATAATATTCTATGGTGCAAAGAAAAGGGGAGGGGGGGTGTTAATTAGGTAGTTAGGTAGTTGAATAGATTACTGGATTTGACTTTGCTTCTGTTTCCGGATAAATATTACAATATTGAATTGTTCATCGATATCAGGTTCATTTCAAATTTGATTAAGCGGAGTAGCGTTAGAAGTTAAATCCTATTTTTTGATATTTTAAAATTTATTGTAGAACACCAGTTTAGATGCAAATAGCTTGTAATATGGCCTTTTCTTTAATAGGTGAAGCACTGTTCTATCATCTCGGCCGTTGTGACTGAAAATAGTGAAACAATGGGAAATACTGAGGTAGACACAGAGAATCTGGGTATCCTGGTTGTAGATTCAACATTAGAACCCTACACAGATCATTTCAGATACAGATTGAAGAGATACGTGGATCAAACTAAGCTCATTGAGAAGCATGAAGGTGGTGTCGAGGAATTTGCTCAAGGTGAAATTTTTATCAGCACTGAAACTATCCTAAGACAGCCCTTTACTATTTAACACACTATTTATGTTTTTTTAGTATATATTCTATGGTGGCCTGATAGTATTTGGTTATGCACTATAAATTGTTTTAGATTCTTGTCTATAGTGTGGCTATGCTACTACTATGTAGCTTGGCATGTGGGAGTATTACTCACAAGTCGGGTTGTTCTTGCTGGCTGTTTGCTTGTGCATAGGATACTTAAAATTTGGTTTCAACAGAGAAGAAGGGAGCATTGTGTATCGCGAATGGGCTCCAGCTGCTCAGTAAGTTTGTTATTGGTGTAAACAATTTTTATTTGATTCATCCCTGTGTTTTCTATCTTTTTTCACCACTTAACTGTTATTATTTTTCCCACTGAGTTAGGGAGGCCCAACTTATTGGGGACTTCAATGGGTGGGATGGTTCCAACTACAAGATGGAAAAGAACCAGTTTGGTGTTTGGAGCATTAGGATACCGGATTCTGGTGGAAAACCTGCTATTCCTCACAACTCTAGAGTCAAGTTTCGCTTTAAGCACGGAAATGGAGTTTGGGTTGACCGAATTCCGGCATGGATCAAATATGCCACTGTGGATCCTACAAAATTTGCAGCCCCATATGATGGCGTATATTGGGCTCCTCCTCCTGAAGAAAGGTACTAGTAATATCCACAGAAGATTACATTTTGTTTTTAAGAGAGCGAGATTTTGCTAACTCAGCTCATTTTATTGGTGTTGCAAGCTACACATTTATGTACCCTCGTCCTCCAAAACCAAAGGCTCCTCGAATCTATGAGGCCCATGTTGGAATGAGTAGTTCAGAGCCTCGTGTTAATTCATACCGGGAATTCGCAGATGATGTTTTGCCTCGTATTAAGGCAAACAATTATAATACAGTACAGTTGATGGCAGTGATGGAGCATTCCTACTATGCTTCTTTTGGCTATCACGTGACAAACTTCTTTGCCGTGAGCAGTAGACCCGGAAACCCAGAGGACCTCAAATATCTGATTGACAAAGCTCACAGCTTAGGTTTACGAGTACTAATGGATGTTGTTCACAGCCATGCCAGCAACAATGTCACTGATGGTTTGAATGGTTTTGATGTGGGCCAAAGCTCACAGGATTCGTACTTCCATACTGGAGAACGTGGTTTTCATAAGCTATGGGATAGTAGGTTGTTTAATTATGCAAACTGGGAAGTTCTTCGGTTCCTCTTATCCAATATAAAATGGTGGATAGAAGAGTACAGGTTCGATGGATTTCGTTTTGATGGAGTGACGTCCATGCTATATCATCATCATGGGATTAACATGGGGTTTTTGGGGAATTATAACGAGTATTTCAGTGAGGCAACAGATGTTGATGCTGTGGTTTATCTGATGTTGGCCAACCGTTTGATACAGAACATTTTACCTGATGCTACGGTGATTGCAGAAGATGTTTCTGGTATGCCTGGGTTATGTCGCCCTGTTTCTGAAGGGGGAGTCGGCTTTGACTATCGCTTGGCAATGGATATTCCTGACAAGTGGATTGACTACCTGAAAAATAAGACGGATGAAGAATGGTCCATGAATGAAATCATGTTTAGCTTGACCAACAGAAGATACACTGAGAAGTGTATAGCTTATGCTGAAAGTCATGACCAGGTCCAACTTTTTCCTTTACAGTGGAATGTTTTTCGTTTTCCGGTTCTCTTTTTAATGTTATTATCTTGAAAATTATCCTCTTTTTATGATCAAAGAACAGAAGAAAGAAGTATTTCCTGTAACTTTTAGATCACTGAATGAGAGAAGTATTCATGTTTGTGTTTCTTGTGAAAGATACAAGTAATCTATCCTATTGTTTTCTTTTTAGATAATGTGAAATCATCTTCTCATAATACTTATGTCTCTTGTTGTAGGCAATCGTTGGTGATAAAACGGTAACATTTCTGCTAATGGACCAAGAAATGTATACTGGCATGTCCTGCCTGACAGAAGCTTCTCCTGCAGTTGATAGAGGGATTGCACTTCATAAGGTTCGTTTCCTTGTTACTTGGTTTAATATTTATTTCAAATTAAGGGCATTAGCTTGCTTATGCTGAAGGCTAGTTATTCATTTTTTTGATCCTAGTCGTTTAACTGCTCTGCAGATGATTCATTTTATTACAATGGCCCTTGGAGGGGAAGGCTATCTCAACTTCATGGGTAATGAGGTAAGCATTTGAGGCTTAGATCTTGTTAGATTGCTAGTTCTACAGGATCTTAGTATTATCCAACATGGTGTAAGGATATTAGGAGAATTATACAACTTAGACAAGTTCTGTAATGTATTAAGATCTGTCATTAAGTTCGTGCTCAGAAAACTATTATGCTTCAATCAACAACATGATTAAAACATAATCATTTTTCACAAGTATGCATTTCTTTGATAGTAATTTATTTTTCTATTGATGATTAGTTTGGCCATCCTGAATGGATTGACTTCCCCAGAGAAGGCAATGGTTGGAGTTACGAAATGTGCAGACGTCAATGGAACCTGCTTAATATACAGATCACTTGAGATACAAGGTATATATATATATATATATATATATATATATATATATATATATACAGTGAGGTTCTCGTGAAATCTTCCCTATGTTGCGAACCTGATGGTAGCCGTTGGTCATATATATTGAGTAGCAGTTATAGTCTGTGTTGCGCGCTGATCTGGACTCTTGTTTTGCATGATCCAACGGTTGCTTTTTAGTTTGCACCATAAGGGTGGTTCTCACAAGAACCTAATTTTAAGCTGTTGGTATAAAGTCTTGTTATTAGATATATCACTATATATCTTTTTCCTGCTGTCCAGTTCCTGAATGCATTCAATCGTTCCATGAATTTGTTGGATGAGAAGTTTTCATTTCTCTCTTCATCAAAACAGATTGTCAGCAGTGCAAATGAAGATGACAAGGTACAGATACACAAGCATTCAAGCATTCAAGCATTGTTGTTGTTAGGCATCCTGTACATGCGAATTATTATTAGTTGAACTGTATGCAAATAATCTATCTACATTATATAGAAAAGTTGCTGTGACTCGAATGTTAGGATTATCTATTACCAATTTTACAGGTTGTGGTGTTTGAGAGAGGCGATTTGGTATTCGTCTTCAACTTCCATCCAGTGAATACATATGAAGGGTAAATGAATTCTTTTGTGGCTTTCACATCTTGAGCTTTTTTCGATCTTTCTATTATATGCAGGACAAATATTTCATAACTTTTATGCGTTGATTTACTGATAATAATTATTTCAAAACCTTTCTAGCATTTATTGATCCATTTTCTTTTTACCATATATAGGTACAAAGTTGGTTGTGACCTGCCTGGAAAGTATCGTGTTGCACTTGATAGTGATGCATTAGAGTTTGGTGGAAGAGGAAGGGTAAGGACTTTAGATCAAAAAACCGTTTGAAGTCAATCTCCATATAATATAAGCTTCCTAAACCAGTAAATCTAGTTTTTCTTTGTCATTCAAAATACCATTATAACCTTTGCTTGACCAACAATGACCAATTGTAGGTGGGTCATGATGCCGACCATTTCACAAGTCCTGAAGGAATACCAGGGGTTCCTGAGACAAATTTTAACAACCGCCCCAATTCCTTCAAAGTCCTAGCACCAGCCCGTACATGTGTGGTATGTCTATACTCCATTTACTCTCAATCATAGATGACTAGAAAATTCGTGCTCCATTGCTAGCTTACCAGAGAGTATCTGTCTGTCAGACATCAAAGATCTTGTCTGCTTACAAACTTACAATGTTAGCAATTAGCATGGCTGCTGCAGTTTGAAGTCCCAAGCCCAAGTTGGCCAGAATTATGAAATGTGATTCGCTCATATTTTCGTTATTAATCAATGCAAATTTTTTTTATGGGCATGATTTTAGCTTTATCACTGGTGGCAAATATATTTGCCTAACAAAACATGCAACTAACATCTAGCAAATTTAGTATATGCCCATAATGAACCAAACTACACTTAGCTTCTTGTTATGGAATGAGAGAAAGTACATAATAGACTTTTACAGGCTCCTAAGTCCTAACTATTTCCTGAGTCCATGCAACCCCCCTTTTTCCCTTGAAAACGATCCCCCACTATATAACAATTTTTTTATGATCTCTAAAGTCTAAACCTATGTTACTCAAACTCTTCATTTTACCTCAAGTACCCTTGTCGGATCTTCAACACTCCAACATGGGTACAAAATAGTAGTTCAGACTCTTCATTTGAACCAAAATCATGGAAAGTTTTCATAAAAAGCCAAATTGGACACTTGGACACGTCCAGTCCGACTAACGTAGGTCTAAACACATTAAAAACTAGTTGTTTATAGATCAAATTCAAGTAAGAATTTGCCAGATAAATGGGCAGTTTTGTGGTATACAATTAAGTTCTGCAGTTGCATTTCCTTACATGATCCTGCTTACACTCGGAAATTTCTGATACAGCAGTTGTTCCACATCAGCAGTAATAGTATCTCACAATCTGTGAAGTTTAGGCGAAAGCTGAAAGTGTGAGTTTGGGAGAAGAAAAGAAAATTCTGATTTTTGTTAGGGTTGAAAAGTAACCCCAACATTATGTACACCTGGTGTACATCCTACTTAGTGCCACCAATTATCTATTAACCAATAAAAAATTTAGAATTCTTTTTAAGCTATTCAATTCCCCATAATCCCCCCTATATTCACGAGGCTGTGAGTGGGATGGTGTAACCGTTGTATAGAAAATCTTCTGGTTTTGAACTTAGAATTGATAACTTGTATATCTCGTACTCTTTTTCCTGTTATATTGACTGAGGAAACATATATTCATTCCTTTAAAGTATATGACCATTTCCTTGCCAATTTCTTTTCAATAGGCCTATTACAGAGTAGAAGACTGTCCAGAAGAGAGCGTCTCATCCTCTACCATCAACGCTAATATTCTAGCAGAAGAAGAAGAGGCAGATGATAGCCCCGAGCTCAAAGAACCAGTTCCAATTGAAGCAAGTGTCAATCCCAGCACAGAGGACATCCGTCAACAGAAGAGGAGGTGGACAACGGACGCCCAGACGATACAGAATTTAATCCCTTCACAGCATGTGACTGTGAAGTCAGTATACCTCTTCTGCCATCCATGCACTTTCCTTTCGCTCGTGGTTACCTCTTCTCAGCATAAATAAGTAGGTTTCTCACATCTACACCTTACATGCCTATGTAAATTGCAGTTCCGTTATGTAACGATGGGAATGAATAAAAATCAAATCTAAAAATTTTGTTACCTATATGTAGCTCAATAATGGACCACAAAAAATTAGCAGAGTAATACTTGATTCTTCTCCCAATGAGTCAGACCAATAGAATTTTCACCAGCTTTAGAAAACAAGAGAAGATCATCAGCCGACATTTAATGGGTAATCTAGATTTTCTTACACTTGGGATGAAACTTGAAAACTGGATTATCATGAAACTTGAAAACTGGATTATCATGAAGCTGATTGAGACATCTAGAATGATATCCCATGCCAGTGGCAAACAGGAAAGGAGAAAGAGGATCCCTATGCCTTAACCCTTTTCTAGCATTAAAACTAAGAGATATTAACAACTTCACCAATGACTTTTTGGAGCCTATGAGTCCAAATTTTAGAGATAATTTCGTAAACCATAGTACAGCAAGCAATGGGTCTAAAATGTCCTTAGAAATGGTAGGATTAAAGACTTTGGGAACGAACGTTAAGGTAGTTAATTTCACATGCCTTCTACAACTCAACTTATTGAAAAAAGTAAGGACATCTGAGTAGACATCCCCCTTGACAATATGCCATACCTTCTTAAAAAAAGTAGGTGTTGAAGCTATCTAGCCCAGGAGCTTTATCATCATTTATATCATGTAATATATCATCAACTCTGACAAGCAATACAATTCAGTCTGGAACCCTTTCTCACAGTAGGTAATGATACGAGGAAGAGCCTGGCCCCCAGCTAGTTCCAAGAAGATCTTTACAGAAAACCAATCAATTCAGTCTGAGTGTCCTCAGGATCTTCTAATCTATGCCCATTCCCATCATACAACAAAATGAGCCTATGTTCCTATCAGTACTTTACTTCAAAGAAGAAGAGAAAATCTATAATTGTATCACCCAACTTGAGTCATTGATAGACTTATGTTTAAGAGCCCACTCTCCAACATGTAACTACTTTTTCAATGGACCAGTTTGCTCATGTTCAGCCCTTTGCAAATCAACATCATTAGGACTCAAGCTCAACAACTGTTGGGTTTGCTGCAGATCTGCTCTTGCCTGATCAATCTTGTGTATAAATAATCCCATTGAATTCGTCTGTATGCAGTTGCTTGAGGCTAACCTTAACCAGCTTCGATTTAGCGAGGAGTTCCCTCTATGCTGAGATTGTCAGGTTTCCCAGACTCTACTCTCAAGCAAAGAATGATGAGTCATACCGAAAGCCAAATCAATCCTGCTACTTGTTCGATCGTCAGCTTGACCTTCTGAGCAATGAGACCCAGTGCATTTAATCTCACGCAGATCACAATCCATAAGAATTTGGCAGAAGTCTTTAGTCTAATGAATAGAAACAGGAGCACTATTGAACCTATTCTGGGCACCAAGCAAGGAATTGCAATCCCCCATAACTAACAACACATCATTGCAGCTGCCCACCAGCCCCCTCAAAGCATTCTAGAGAGGCATCGTAGTACAAACAATATGCAAATCATACACTACAGTTATTTAGACTTAAATTTCTTGTTAAACAGTATAAACTAAGCAATTGATAAATTGACAGTGAGTGTTCAAAATTTGAACATCAACATGAGTAGAATTCTAACCTAACCAGATCTTAATCCTTGGAGAAGCAATATCTCTGTTATATATGGCAACGCATGGGGACACCAAAAAATAGAAAAAGGAAAAAAAGAAAAAAGAAAAAACAAAAACAAAAAGGGATAGCTAACTGCTTCATTTAAACGAAGAAGGGGGAAAAAAAGAAAAAAAGCACCACATTTAAACTGAACAACAGTTTTTTGAAAAAACAAAGTAAAAGACAATTCTTTTAATTTTCTATATGCTTTGACACGCATTGCGTGCATATAAGGCTAGTAATTATTATGCCAACACCAATTCCTACCAAACCTCCTCTCAATAGCTTGACTTATATGGTCTTTAACTCTAGTTTCAACTAAACCTAACAATACTAAGATGATTAGTATGAACAAAATGGCAAATCTCCTTTATTTCATGAGGTAAATCCATACCCCTCACATTCAAGTAGCAAGATACATTAAGAAAAGCATGGATTAGGAACAGAGGTACCATAATCCAAATCAACCCCAACATGGTCCATAACAGGCATTAAGCTCCTAAATCAAGTTCCATTAGGAACATAACTCGTTAACCCTATCTTTAGACTTTATGGTCACCGATTTCTAGCCATCATCATCTCCATGAGAATGCAAAGTGACGTGATGTGGTGTAGTGGCCTCCTACTTAGACTCGGATAGAGTGTCTACTCAGATCGGATGTTGAGCTCCTCCATTTCTTAGAAAAATGTCAAGCTTTTGGTTTAAAAATGAAAGATCCAAGTATCATGTTTTGTCGGACACGACCAGAGTCAACAAACGACACCTGAGGTAAATGAATGTGTCGAAGCAGTGGCGGATCCAAGAACATATAGATGTTGGATCACTACCTAATACCGATCATTTTGTAACCAATCACATAGAAGTGTAACACTCCGTCCTTTTACACAATAATAATAAAGAAAGTACAACCAAATATAATAAAGTGGACGATAGCGGAAATATCGCCAAGACGGATAATGTTACTCTAAGGTTCAACTAAACATTATTACAAAGAAAATACCAGAATAACATACTAAACAACCTTAAAATGAGTTCATCCTTCCATAACAAAAACAACTAGAAATCCCAAAGTACAACCATATCATCCAAAATCCTGTGGCAAAACAACCACCCAAAACCATTTACTTCACACCTATAAGAGTAAAAGCCTTTCTAAATTCCTCATAGATATCATCTACTATAACGAAAACAATAAGCTTAGTAAAACATCCAAAACACACTTCCCGTGCCCACATTGTAACAAGTCTAGCCTTCAGAACCATCAACATTTACAACAAAAACAACAATATCCACAATCAGAGGGGAGTAACTAGGATTTCTCCCAAAACATCTAGCATCAAGATAGCATCAGAAAATAAGCTTTAATCATAAAGAAATACCATAACATGCTTCACTTATCATGTAATCACATAAAAACCCAAACTACCAACTCGCATGATGACATGGATTCTATAAATAATAAATAATGACATAATCACACTCACATAATCATAAAACACCATATGAAACAATGTAGTAAAAACATAGGAAGAAGTTTATGAGAAAAAGAGTAGAACGCCAGTGGATCGCAACCCACTTCCTAATATTTCTCAGATTGCAAGCTACAGACAACCTATGTGCTTACGTTCCAAACTGCCTGTGTCTAAGAATCACCAAACTCACGATGCAAGATAGTACCCAGCTCAGTACTTCCTGACCTCTCGGACGACTACAATTAACCTAGGTTTAACCCCTAGATCGCAACCCAGGTGGTTGGCATGTTCTTCACCGGAGACTACATCTATCCCACCGGATTTCTTACATCTCAAAATAGAAAACAAAGTACACTAACAAGTTCAAATCAAATATTTTCGTCATCAAAATCAATAGGGATGCCCATGGCCTTACACCCAAAATTCAGCAGAAAAACTAGGATTGCAACCCTAAGTAATTCAAGTTACAAAAGCATCACATTTCCATACTTCTCATCAAAGACATCATAACAATATCCAAAAAATTCTCATAATCAACAATCATACTCAAACATCACACCAAACATGGAATAGCAATGGGCGCAACAATACAAAGTGATGTAATTATAATATTCACTAATAACCCACAACATTATTAATTCACTTCTTAAGAAATAATAACCAAACTTACAACTTTCATGCATAACAAGTACCAAATAACAATCACCACAATGCAGCAATAACATGTTTAAGGCATTCGAAAGATAATAAAAATTAGACGAAATTCATGCAGCAAGCAAACTGACCAGCAGGTCTGACACGTTTGGACGAAAACTAGTTCCAGTTTTACCCGAGGATTCATAAAATCAAAATATTTCATAGCACGGAATTTAACACAATTGCAACTAAATTTCCAGCACTGTCAATTCATGAATTTCAATACTCCAACAATTATCAACAAACCAAACATAAGCAATCATATTAACATAGTTTTCATGATAAAGTTCATAGCAAATATATAATATCACAAGTAATAACATCCTAAAAACATAAACTAATCGTAGGAAACTAATAACAACAACTCTAACCAACATGAATAACTCGTTAACTAATCTAACCACAAGTAACACAACACAATTCGAAATTTCAACACCTCACAAACACACGGCACACACACTTACACAACATATTCATCAAAAATTTCTAAGTTTAAATATATGGTTTTTTCACCAAGTACCCTCCGAGTTTTCTGTTTACTAACCACATACCCTTGCACTTTTCAAAATTCACCGGTTACCCTTCAGTTTCTTGATAATACATCAAAATGCCCTTAATGGCTAACGACGGTTAATTCCGTTAGTCATTAACCCTAAATAACCCTTCTAACCCTAGTTAAGCCCTCTAACCCTAATTAAGCCCTCTAACCCTAACCCCAAACCCTAACACTAACCCCTAACCTCCTAACACCTAACCCTAACCCTAACCCTAACCCTAACCCTAATGCCTTAACCCTAACCACCCAACCATCACCACCCCCACTCCACCCCTCCCACCCCACCCCTCCCCCACGAGCACCCTACCCATCCCTCTCCCTCGCAGGTTGCAGCCTCCACCACTCCCCGACGCCCCGCAATCCCCACCCCTCCCTTCACCCCCCTTCGCCCCTGTGCTGTTGTTTTTACGGGGGAGGCTGCAGAAATCTGCAGGGGTGGGGGAGGGGTGGCAATGCTCGTGGGGGAGGTGTGGGGGTTGCAGGGGTGGGGTGGGGGGGAGGTGGTGGTGGTAGGGTGGTTAGGGTTAGGTGTTATGGATTAGAGGGCTTAATTAGGCTTACAGGGGTTAATTAGGGTTAAATACTAACAGAGTTAACCATCGTTGGTCATTAAGGGCATTTTGACGTATTACCAAGAAACTGAGGGATACCTGGTGAATTTTGGAAAGTGCAAGGGTACCTGGTGAATAAACCAAAAACTCGGGGGCACTTGGTCAAAACACCGTTAAATATAAAATAATCAAGCCTAAATGTAATCCTATCAATTAAACCTTGTTCCTACAACTACCGCGATTTCTAGCGTTCTAAAATAACTACTAGTTACCTGGAACTTCAGGAGAGGTGGAGAACCAAACTATACTAGGCGTGATTGTAGGCATGAAAATTTATTTAAATGACACATCATCACTCTGACTCATTAAAGTCAAATATTGACTTTTATAAAAAATATAGATGATAAATAAAATTAATTAATTTGGGCCTACGATTAAATTTGATCTATTTTAATTGATTATCATTTATATAATGTGTTGAAGTCCAATAATAAGAATTGGTCCATTTAAATGATGAAGGCCATGAGGCCTAGAAGGGAATACTCATAAACCCTAAACCCTAGAATTCTCTATAAATAGAGCTTCCCCACTTCATTTTGGGAGAAGAAATCAGACTCCAGAGCCAGCAAGGAGAAAACATAAGGCACAATATAAACCTCTCAAGTACTCTATCTGCCAGTCAAGTTACATCAAATTATCTCCCGAAAGAAGGAAATAAGATCAACTTTGGACGAGATCAAGCCCGAAGGCCCTTATTCAAGAAGATCATATTTGTTCGTGAGCAACAACAAATCAAAATCTTATCCTTTTCGTAGAAGAAGAACAACAAGCATTCGGCTTGCTGTTCTACTCTAGAAGTTCTACCTTGGACGAGATCTAACCTCGACGACCCTCATTCAAGAAAGTCAAGTCAATAGTTCGTGAACTCACCAAATTAGTTCATGACTTAATCAAACTCATGTGGAGATTAAATCAGAGGAGAAAATATTAGAGATAGTACTCACAAATTCAAATAAATAAAATTGGCTATTTTGTTACATTTATTTTGACTCTGTTTTACAGACTATTGTTAAATTTGGCACGCTCGGTGGGATGATTTTTACCTTTCATCTCTATCTCCATAAATCAAGATACTAAAGCACCTTCATTACTTCAAGGCGTTGAAGAATGGTGACGAAGCAAGCAAATCCAACCATGGTAGACAACAAGACATCCATGATGGGTATCTAAGATCACTCTTTTCTTTTTTTTTTATAAAAAGGAGCAATACTATTAATTAATAAAAGAGTTTATACATCCGTAGAGGGGGCATTGTGATGTTGGAAAGTCTCCAAGTCCCCTGTCAACCATACTAACATCCAAACTAAGTTTATCATCCATATAAGTATTAATACAAACCAGGGGGAATTCAAAATACATAGATTATTAAATCCATCTGTCATCCCGTTAGCATTTTTTGCCACGCTCTCCGCAAGCTTATTTGCTCCTCTTCCTTCATATGACAATCTGACACATTATTATTTATAATCTTACCCTGTAAAATGATCAAAACTGCACGGAGGCAGTCAGTTGATAATAGTGCATTCTCCCATTTATTTCTTTTAGCCCATTTTAGCGCCTGTAATATAGCAGAAATTTCAGCTTCGAGAGCATTAGCAGTAGAGCTGATCAACTTCAGCCCGGCCCAGCCCGGTATTTGGGCGGGCTTGGGCAGTTTTTTTGGCCCGCGGCCGGCCCGGCCTGGTTTTTTTTTTTTTGGGCGGGCTTTGGACAAGCCAAAAAAGACATTTTAGTCTAATTTTTTGGCTCGTCCCGTTTTGGCCCGAAAAAGCCCGCTCGGCCCGGCTCGAAATAACAGGCTTTGGGCACAATTTTTTGGCCCGGATTTGGGCCCGGCCCGCCCGGTCAATGGGCAAATTTTTTTGGCTCGACCCGGCCCGAACCCGACCCGGCCCATGATCACCTCTAATCAGCAGTAATAGTGGACATTTGAAACCCTTCGATCAAGTTGGCATTATGGTCTTGACAAACAACGCCCAAGAAGGCTTGTTTTGATGAGGTAAAAAACGAAGCATCAGTGTTTATTTTATAATGGTTTGTAGGTGGAGGTTTCCAATGAATATTAGTGGAGTTATTGGGAGCTTTACCCACCTTAGGTTGGTTTTGAGTGAAGAACCATTCGATGGCGGCCCAACTCGAGGATTTTACAAGGACAATAGATGAGACGTTTTCTTTTTAAAAAACCCAAGCATTTCGTCTTAGCCAAAGGCTCCAAGCTTAAACACAAACACGACATTACAAGGAACAACATATTTTTGATGGGTTGAGGAGTTTGTAATTTGATCTTTGAACAAGGCTTTGAAGGGAACATTTAACTAGACATCCAGATTTACGATATCCCACACTTCCCTAGCCCGTGGGCAGGCTCTAAGAATGTGATTCATATCTTCCATACTACCAAGACATAAATTACAGTGGGGGTGGAAGATCCCTAACTAAACCTAAAATTCATATTTGCATTTGTGGGCATTCTTCCCCACCAAGTTTGCCAAATGAAGTATTGTTGTTTAGGATGCCCAGGGGCATGCCAAATCCAACGCCAATCATCAGTTTCAGTCTCATTGATGTTTAGGATTTGGGCTGTGGCTAGTTTAGAGTTGAACTTATTGATGTCGGTCTACAAAGAGTAAGTTTGATCGCAAGTGTTGGTAAATTTAATAGCTCTAATTCTTTGTATTAGATTATCATTGAGGTGGAAAGACATAATTTGAGTCACATCCTTATTTTTAAGCTCACTTAGTTTTAAAATCATATCCCTATGATTAGGAGGATCAATGACATGGGATCTGAGGGACTCACCATTAAGCCACATATCACCCCACAAGTTTATACTCTCCCCGTTACCTATCTTTCAAAAAAAAAAAACTTCCAAGCTAGGCTCTTCCTGTAAACGTTTCAGCCAAACCCAACATTTCTTCATAGGTGTGAACCTTTCTC
This sequence comes from Beta corolliflora, assembly GCA_947648045.1. Lineage (NCBI taxonomy): Eukaryota > Viridiplantae > Streptophyta > Magnoliopsida > Caryophyllales > Amaranthaceae > Beta > Beta corolliflora. The sequence continues at coordinate 750,690 of CANSZD010003177.1, forward strand.
AAAGTTTGTGGGTTGAAGTTTATTTTTAACGTATTTTTCATAAAGAAATTTTGCGGCCCATATAGTACTGTTATCAAGTTTCCAGCATAGGCGCGCGAGACTAAGCTTATTAATGTCTAGATTTGACAAGCACCCAATGCCCCCATTTTTTTTTCGGTTTACAGAGGTGGTTCCATGCTACCCAAGTGATCTTACTTTTTTCACTATTCCCATTATTCCAAGAGAATCTACTACAGATTGAATCAAGTTTTGTTGTGATATACTTAGGAAAATGAATCAGGTGCATGTAATATCTAGGAATAGCTTGTAGTGTAGAGTTTATAAGGATTACTCTCCCCGCTTTGGATAGTGACCGGGACTTCCACGAGGGTAGTTTTTTCTCCATTTTATCAATGACAAAAGTAAGCTTGCCTTTAGAAGGCTTCCTATGGCATAGGGGAAACCCAAGGTAAGTTCCTAAATCTTGGGTGCTCATGATGTTTAATTCTTGCTCAAAGAAGTGTTTGGGGACAAGTATATCATGCTTTTAGTTTCATTTACTCTTTGACCAGAGGCGGAGTACAATTTTTCAAGAATTATTTTCATGGTTGTGAGAGTTTTTTTATTGGCCTCACCAAAAAGAAGGATATCGTCAGTAAATAAGAGGTGAGAGATTTCAATTTCTCCCCCTGTAACTCTAAACGGCTTCCAAGCTTTAAGGTTACATGCTTCATGGATTTGCCTAGAGAGGTATTCTAAGCAAAGAATGAAAATGTATGGTGATAGGGGTCCCCTTGATGAATCCCTCTTAATGGGCAAAAAGGGTGGAGGTTCTATTACCATTCACCTGGATGGAAATAGAGGTTGAAGTGATACAACTCATAATAAGTTGAATGGTTGAGTCACTGAAATTGTACATGTAACAGCCCGCTGCTAATCACAACTATTAGTCATCATATTATGATCTAATTAGCGGAAGCACATAAACTAAGTATAGCGGGGGCTATTACCTGCTAGAATCCGAGCAAATAAATTACATAGTTTAAATACAACAAATATGTGGGAACCCATTACAACACCAATATATATTACAAATCAAAATTAGAAATCGTTAACAAGTATTATGTTCGAAGCACCCGACTCTGCCATAGCGTAATCACATCACAAGGTCCTAAAGTTGCCTGGTTGCCAACCTCGGAATCCCTGCACAAATTAAGACTCTGCTCCCACCAGGACAGGTTCAAAGAACAAATTCAGCTTACGCTGGTACACAATTCATTCCTAGAAAATAGTATGGTGGCTGAAAATAAAGGAGATCTACTCCGCCTTTTTCTCAAATATTACTAAGCAGTAATTGATAGAGACTTATAAGATGAGTTGTGAGAACTTGAGAAGGGAAATCAAATCACTTTAACGGTTATGAACACTTACATACTTCATAAACGAATCCCTTCGATAATAAATTAGAAATACGTTTTTCTGATCCACGTAGAAATCTTAAAACTAATTTGCACAAGTTTTCAGAAACACAAATAACTTTGACAACACATTTCTCAATCTCACCAATTCATTTTCTTGAATAGAGTTTGTTTTCGGAAAGAGAACACACAATGAGGCATACACAAGGTACTGACCTCCACACATTTCGGGGTGCACACCCCTGATTTTCAGCGCTTGCAAGCTAGGACATGTCCCCACACAGTTCAAACATAATCTCTTTCCCGTGAAAACAAATTCAAATACATATTTCTAAATCATGGCTCTGCTAAATGAAACTTTATGGAAATCCAACCTTTTCCAATACGAACACATTTCTAACTCACACACATTGCCAATTCAAATCTTTGAAATCTAGTTTCTCTTAGCAAATCGCTTGAGATCTTGAGTAATAGCTCAATGGCTTGAGGTCAGTGGTAATATGGTATGAGGTGCTAAGGAAAGTTTATTGAAATTTTTACACAAAAGATTTTTTTATTGAAATCGAAACCGTGAACCAAATGTAAGGTATGTGGTTGCATTTGTCGAATCTTCACATAATATGTTGAAGAAGTTCAAAATACATTTAGTCGCTGCCAATTTAACATTTAAATTGACTAAAATGCCCTCAATGGCTATAAGATTTATAAACTCGGAGACGATGTTCAAAAACGTTGTATGTCAGCTTTATTGAATATTTTTCGGAAAGGACTAACATATTAATATTTCTACTCTCGTTAGCATACGCTATATTTATAGTTGAACTACCGTAAAATATCATTTTGTCTCAAAACAATTGCTCTTAAATTTATCTTGAATACTTAAGCAAGTTGTATACCAAGTCAGTGGGTTTTAAGCGGTTTTCGAGGAAAATACATTATAAATTCTTAAAAACTCAATATAATTAAATTTATTTAGATAAGTACCACATACTTACTGTCATATTTCAAATCATAAATTTCGAGAATTGGAATGCATAATTTATTTGTGATTTATAACATAATTTTTATGCAAAACAAGGTGTCCTTAATCACATTTTTCTGATAAAATTACTTAGTAATTCTTATACAAATCTTTGGCTACTCAAACCTCAAATGAAACCTCATAGAAACAAACATACCTACTGCTTACTCAAGCCAAATCAAGCAAATCACAAACTCACAACAACAAATCATAATCTCACAAAAGTTCCTTCACAAAATCGATTATTTGACACAAAACCCATATAAATACTAAAAAATCATATCTATACTCAATTCCTTAAACATGCATCAACTTAATTAGATTAAACAGAAAAATACACAAGAAAACATAATCCCAATTAACTAATTCGTGCTCATCATTTATCTCCAAAAATTCCTTAATAATCGAAAATTCTTAATTCCAAAATGGGGTGAATTTGTGTACCTCAACTCCAAAGTTTATGACTTGAATAATTCCTTCTCTTAGAGCTGATTCCTTGTCTCCTTAGTATCCTCAAACATGCATTAACATTCACACCAAGTTTCGTGAGAAAACTCCCATAGAGGTACTCTAATTAACCCAAAAGTTTCATAGAACTTACTGTTTTTGTAAATGAAAAAGATGATTCCCTTCCTCCTCTTTCCTTAGCTTTTAGGCTCAAAGTGAAGCTTCCCCAGCATGTATTTGGATGTGTAGAACAATAATCAAGCCTTGCATGCAAGAGATTTCAAGAGAAAATGGAAGAAATTCAAGAGGAGCAAAGCTCCCTCAATCTCGCTGAACCTAGCGAGTAGGAAAGGGGTGGAGAAGTTCTTCTGGCTAGCAGAAATTTGAGAGGATTTGGAGCTAAATTTTTAATGAGGATTCCTGGTGTTTGTGAGGAAGGTTATGCGGTTTTATTTCGTGGCTCCACTATCCTAGTAAGGGTGTTTTGGTCCTTTTTACTCCAAGTGATCAAACAACAATATTATGGACTTCTTTTCTTGTTCTAATCATCCTTAAATATATAATCATTCTTCTTGATAGTGATTTTAGGACCCCATTTGATCCACCACTTCCCCTACATGAGATTAGATCCCCTTATATATTCAAACTTAAGCACAAGTATTTTTGTAAATTAGGTTCTTCCAGTACTAATCCTTTTATCATAAGTACATGAGTACTTTTGCCTCAACTATTTTCAACTCATATCTCTAGTAATTCTTCATATAAATCTTAAGCACAAATAACACATAACTAATGAATGAAGGTGCTTGACACTCCATTACACAAATTCTAGTACCTAATAAATCACACACTTATAATCACATACAAATACGAAAATATAACAGAATAGAATACTCGTTTTCTAAAGAACATTTATATAAGAAAACCTTTATCACATTTTTGAAAGTGTCCCTAACTAACACACTTATCACATATATTGCACTTAATCGTTCAAAAAAAATTTTAATTTAATTTAATTTTTTTTATCTTTCCTAATTAAATCGGGTTGTTACACGCTTTCCCCCTTAAGAAGTTTCGTCCCGAAACTTTCGGCAGTACCTCAGATATGATGAGGTAGCGATAGAATGAATTTTTGAAATTGAAGCCGGAAGAAATACAAAGAACTCGAATTATTACTACTAATATCAAAATCGCATAAGTTACTTCATCACACTTCCTTATAATTCACATGTCCCATTGGTCATGGTCCGGTTCGCTCATAATCCAAATTATTTATACTGTTCGGAAGAGTATATATATATATATATATATATATATATATATATATATATATATATATATATATATATATATATATATATATATATATATATATATATATATATATATATTAGACTTGCTTCCTTCCGTTTACAATATGCGACTTACTCCATTGGATGTTAACACGTATCCTTCATCAAATTTGAGCGACTTATCGTTTCTCGTATCGTGCATTCATGGTCCATAGTTCCTTAATTTAGGTCAAGTCTCACTACCACTTTTACAAAAAAATTATTCTAATAAGTCAGAGCTCAACGGTTTCGGACACACCAGCTTCACTTAATGATGTTTAGATGGTGACTCAATGACTGGTGGTAGGTTGCTTTGATTATGGCTAATTGATTTTTCATTGATCCTCGGAGTTTAACAAACACACTCAAGTTGCAAGGGTGAGAATAGTGTTTAACTTGACGATTTCCAATGCTTCTTGAAGTTTTTTTTTTCTCTCCCCAAGCGAGATAAGAAGTGAAAGTCTTAATCTGATATGATGGTTACAGTTGCCCGCGAGTTTGAAATTTGATTTCCCCTCACACCATGAATAAGCTTGCGGTATTTAGGAGAGGTCTTCTATTTCCCATATTTATGCATCCCTTTTCTAGATCTAGAGAAACTAATATCAAAGTCCACAAGGGCCCGTGTTACCACCTATATTGGAAGGGTTGTAATAACCCCGGCATTCCTTGCCTATTACATTTACACTGTAACTTACTTAAACATTCACAATGTGCTTTGATACTTCACCTTTGAGGTCTTCTTATCAGAAAAAAAAATAAAAAAAATCTTGTACTTTTTTTTTATCGTTTTATTGCTTCCAAGGTGACTAATATTGACCATTAGGGTGTCCTTAATATTCCTTCCCTTAGATCCTCATTGTTGGGTATTATTCCTTAATTCCGATAGTTTCAACCCTATACTTGGGAAATTTTGAGCTTCTAACTCTATCTCGAATCTCTGATAAATCTTTTTTTTTCCTGGACTTCTTCGAGATATTCTCATAAGGACGAGTCTTATTGTCGTAGCGCATTAATCATCTGCTGGAGTTCTTCCTCCCTGACTGGGGCGGCTCGTAAAACATCGACTCTTAACTTAGCTTCTTTCATTAATTGAAGTACATATACCTTACACATAACCCCATACGGTAGTGCCACTATAACTTAATGTACATACTATAGCTGCGAACTTCAGGTTGTACACCGGATAAATATTCTCATGCAATTTCAATTCACGGAACACTTAAATCACCATCATACTATGCTACACAAATATACATCCTGGTTCCTCTTAGGAGTTGTAACTCATAAATTATAACTCCTCTATTCCACGGTAGAGGTTAAGGTCGAAGCACTTGTTATTTTTTGCTTAAATTCTCATAATGCTGCCTCACATTTCCCATTCTACTAACTCTAGTGCTTTCCTTATTTGAGCTCGATCTAGTGAAGCTAGTTAGAAGAATTCTTTTTCAAATCTTTGGTAATATCCAGTGCCCCAGGGAAAGTTGTTTACCTCTAAGTCGTTTGTTGGTACTGGCCATCCTTTTACTGCTCATATCCCTTGATATTACATACCTTCGAAATTTATCTCCTTTAATCCAGATATTGTACTTGATACATTGGCGTGCATTTTCTGCTCTAGATTTACTTCTGACTTTGTTCTTAAGTAACTCTCACAACTTTTGGTTCCCCAAATAATTTAGAGTATTATTGGAGGATATGGATACAATTTGCTCCAGTTATAGCTTTAAACATTGCCACATTAATTCCGTACAGGTTGTAGGTGCACTGCTTAACTACCAAACTCATAGTGCTCATATCAATCTGGAATGCAATCTTAGGAATATCCTCACTATTGGAAGTAATTGGTGCAGCCTTGACCTAAGGTGGATCTTCAAGAATTCCTAGTGACTTACTGAATCACTTATTTGAGTTGATACCCATTTTCGATGGTGACCTTAATGATTTCATATTGCCCGAGGGAACACTTCAATGAATCATGTTCCTTGCTAACAAGAGCGACGTCGACTCCCCAACTAAACTCCCATTTAATATATCCTTCCAGAAGTAATCTCTTATTTGCTTCTTAATCCTTTTTTTTTTTTTTGAAGTAAGGATGGCCTTTTATTTCTAGTTTATTTCCATTGATCTTAACTATCTGCCATAGGCCCTTCTTGTGGCTCCTCTCCTTTTAGTATTCCTCATAAGCTATAACTCACTTTACAAAATGATTTGGATTTCACAACTCCAACAGGCTGGTCAATTTAACCAACCAATTTCATTCCTAAAATTCCATCATACTTTCTTATATCAAATTGAGTCAAACCCGCCATAAAAATAACTTTTACAATCCAATATCACGCTTTTCCAACACATCACATTGGATGGAAACTGACATTCCAATCATCCGATGTCATACATAGCTTTAGTTTCCTACCCTTGAGTACACAAACATATTCAGAACCATGGAGCAGAGTTCCCCGAAACAAATTACACACATAAACTGTAATTATCACATATCATAAGTTTTGGTTTATCACATATCAATAATTGTAACTCCTTTAGAACTTCAACCTTTTTAGCATTATCCTACCTGAGGATCTTAGATGGTCTTCCTTTGTAACTTCACTCAGAGCTCGACCTCCCAACTTACCTGAGTAGTAATACCTTCCTTAGATCTTGATTGCTTTGAGGTCTCCTTTACCTGGTTTAGTGTGGGAGACCCCTTGGCTAGATAGATGCCCGATCTTCCTATACTTGAAGCAGATGATTTCCCCTTCGAAATTATTTCCATAGATTGTGAGTGTCACTAATGTTTCGGCGATCTCAATCTTAGGCTTCTTATCCCTATTCCCTTGGAATTATCTTCAATCTTGTTCTTTTTCTGGGAATCATTATCCTTTTTCTCCTTTCGCATCTAGTGTAGTTAGGGGTCAATCAGATTATTCTACACAAAACTTAACGCTGTATGTAGCCTTCCACATCCCATCTTGCCCTAATGCAGAAATTATTCCTTTATTTTGCTCTTGCTTTTCGAACATTTCCCATACTCATATGCTTATCTCCCGAATTACCGGATTTATTTATCCCTCAATCTTATTCGTCTCTTAATTTAGGACCTCCTTATTCTAATTGCTTCATTGGTCATCTTTACGTTGACTATTTCCTAAAGATAACACATTGGACTTTTATTACAAGTGGAAGGAATACCTTCATTTGGTGCTCACCCTTATCACATAGGAATTTAGAAACACACACTACTCCTTTTCTATTCATTCCCTTGCTCATTGGGTTTGAGTACTTATTATCAAAGCGTAATCACAATACCTAAGTATAATCACACATATTCATCCTAGAATTTCTCATTCTATAATTCACGTTACACAAAGACTCGTACATGGAACCTCTACCATATGGAGATAATGGAAAAACATACACATGATAATTTCTTTCACGTCAAACTAACACACTCAATCTAGACACCCTAGCAGTTTATCGGCTTATCTTGCTTCTTCAACATAGGTCGTATGGGTCAAATAGTAATGGCTATTGTTGCTACTTGGAAACGACACTTCTGGTACGAGATTAGGGTCACTAATCATAGATATGTTCTTTGGTTCATGACTCCTTTCACAATTATTGCATGGCCATTTCTGTTTGGTGATGTAACTTATCTAGTGTCCCCTGCCTTATACTCCAGTTACTTATCACGTTCTTGATGGTGGTGTCATCACTTACAGGTCTTCAGTGGCCCATACTAATTATCAACATACAATAAGTGCGTCAAATGTCGCCCACGCTTCAGACGGAGACAATATCTTAATAATCGTATGAGCCTAAAGTTCTGGACGCGTGTAGGGGTTGTAATTCCCTACCCATGTTATGCGTTCCACATTTCTATATTATTACATTAAGCACGCAACCTATGTCTTTTATCCGACAAATCGCTTTCCAAATACCCGAATCTTCTGGACGACGGTAAGTACATTGGCTATGATCGTTTCGACGAGTTCCGTTAGAGGATGTCTACCATGTCCTAACTTGGATAGCACATAATCAAACATAGTTCACATAATTCACAGAGGTGCATACATACTCAACTAATCGATCATTCGCTATTCACATTAGTCGTAAACACACACTATTATCACACAACCCATCACACGGTCATCTTCGGGGTTTTCGAACATAATTGGTTGCAAATCTTTTACATTTTTAAAAACATTTTACAAATACTTATGTGAAGATAAGTAATTAAAATCCTTTTCATATAAAAGAAAGCATTTGCTCTGATACCACTTGTAACAGCCCACTGCTAATCACAACTATTAGTCATCATATTAGGATCTAATTAGCGGGAGCAAATAAACTAAGTATAGCGGGGGCTGTTACCTGCTAGAATCCGAGAAAATAAATTACATAGTTTAAATACAACAAATATGTGGGAACCCATTACAACACCAATATATATCGCAAATCACAATTAGAAATCGTTAACAAGTATTTTGTTCGAAGCACCCGACTCTGCCATAGCGTAATCACATCACAAGGTCCTAAAGTTGTCTGGTTGCCAACCTCGTAATCCCTGCACAAATTAAGGGTCTGCCCCCACGAGGACAGGTTCAAAGAACAAATTCAGCTTACGCTGGTACACAATTCATTCCTAGAAAATAGTATGGTGGCTGGAAATAAAGGAGATTTACTCCGCCTTTTTCTCAAATATTACTAAGTAGTAATTAATAGAGACTTATAAGATGAGTTGTGAGAACTTGAGAAGGGAAAGCAAATCACTTTAACGGTTATGAACACTTACATACTTCAGAAACGAATCCTTTCGATAATAAATTAGAAATACGTTTTTCTGATCCACGTAGAAATCTTAAAACTAATTTGCACAAGTTTTCAGAAACACAAATAACTTTGACAACACATTTTTCAATCTCACCGATTCATTTTCTTGAATAGAGTTTGTTTCGGGAAGAGAACACACAATGAGGCATACACTAGGTACTGACCTCCACACATTTCGGGGTGTACACCCCTGATTTTCAGCGCTTGCAAGCTAGGACATGACCCTACACAGTTCACACATAATCTCTTTCCCGTGAAAACAAATTCAAATACATATTTCTAAATCATGGCTCTGCTAAATCAAACTTTATGGAAATCCAACCTTTTCCAATACGAACACATTTCTAACTCACACACATTGCCAATTCAAACCTTTGAAATCTAGTTTCTCTTAGCAAATCACTTGAGATCTTGAGTAATAGCTCAATGGCTTGAGGTCAGTGGTAATATGGTATGAGGTGCTAAGGAAAGTTTATTGAAATTTTTACACAAAAGATTTTTTTATTGAAATCGAAACCGTAAACCAAATGCAAGGTATGTGGCTGCATTTGTCGAATATTCACATAATATGTTGAAGAAGTTCAAAATACATCTAAGTCGCTGCCAATTTAACATTTAAATTGACTAAAATGCCCTCAATGGCTATAAGATTTGTAAACTTGGAGACGATAATGTTCAAAAACGTTGTATTTCAGCTTTATTGAATATTTTTCGGAAAGGACTAACATATTAATATTTCTACTCTCGTTATCATACGCTATATTTATAGTTGAACTACTGTAAAATATCAATTTGCCTCAAAACAATTGCTCTTAAATTTATGTTGAAGACTTAAGCAAGTTGTATACCAAGTCAGTGGGTTTTAAGCTGTTTTCGAGGAAAATACATTATAAATTCTTAAACACTCAATATAATTAAATTTATTTAGATAATTACCACATACTTACTTTCATATTTCAAATCATAAATTTAGAGAATTGGAATGCATAATTTGTTTGTGATTTATAACATAATTTGTATGGAAAACAAGGTGTCCTTAATCACATTTTTCTGATAAAATTACTTAGTAATTCTTATACAAATCTTTGGCTATTCAAACCTCAAATGAAACCTCATAGAAACAAACATACCTACTGCTTACTCAAGCCAAATCAAGCAAATCACAAACTCACAACAACAAATCATAATCTCACAAAAGTTCCTTCACAAAATCGATTATTTGACACAAAACCCATATAAATGCTAAAAATCATATCTATACTCAATTCCTTAAACATGCATCAACTTAATTAGATTAAACAGCAAAATACACAAGAAAACATAATCCCATTTAGCTAAATTCGTGCTCATCATTTATCTCCAAAAATTCCATAATAATCGAAAATTCTTAATTCCAAAATGGGGTGAATTTGTGTACCTCAACTCCAAAGCTTATGACTTGAATAATTCCTTATCTTAGAGCTGATTCCTTGTCTCCTTAGTATCCTCAAACATGCATTAACATTCACACCAAGTTTCGTGAGAAAACTCCCATAGAGGTACTCTAATTAACCCAAAAGTTTCATAGAACTTACTGTTTTTGTAAATGAAAAAGATGACTCCCTTCCTCCTCTTTCCTTAGCTTTTAGGCTTAAAGTGAAGCTTCCCCAGCATGTATTTGGATGTGTAGAACAATTACCAAGCCTTGCATGCAAGAGATTTCAAGAGAAAATGGAAGAAATTCAAGAGGAGCAAAGCTCCCTCAATCTCGCTGAACCTAGCGAGTAGGAAAGGGGTGGAGAAGTTCTTTTGGGTAGCAAAAATTTGAGAGGATTTGGAGCTAAATTTTTAATGAGGATTCCTGGTGTTTGTGAGGAAGATTATGCAGTTTTATTTCTGGCTCCACTATCCTAGTAAGGGTGTTTTGGTCCTTTTTACTCCAAGTGATCAAACAACAATATTATGGACTTCTCTTCTTGTTCTAATCATCCTCAAATATATAATCATTCTTCTTGATAGTGATTTTGGGACCCCACTTGATCCACCACTTCCCCTACATGAGATTAGATCCCCTTATATATTCAAACTTAAGCACAAGTATTTTTGTAAATTAGGTTCTTCCAGTACTAATCCTTTTATCATAAGTACATGAGTACTTTTGCCTCAACTATTTTCCACTCATATCTCTAGTAATTCTCCATATAAATCTTAAGCACAAATAACACATAACTAATGAATGAAGGTGCTTGACACTCCATTACACAAATTCTAGTACCTAATAAATCACACACTTATAATCACATACAAATACGCAAATATAACAGAATAGAATACTCGTTTTCTAAAGAACATTTATATAAGAAAACCTTTATCACATTTTTGAGAGTGTCCCTAACTAGCACGCTTATCACATATATTACACTTAATCGTTCAAAAAAAAAATTAATTTAATTTAATTTTTTTTATCTTTCCTAATTAAATCTGGTTGTTACACGCTTTCCCCCTTAAGAAGTTTCATCCCGAAACTTTCGGTAGTACCTCAGATATGATGAGGTAGCGATCGAATGAATTTTTGAAATTGAAGCCGGAAGAAATACAATGAACTCGAATTATTACTACTAATATCAAAATCGCATAAGTTACTTCATCACACTTCCTTATAATTCACATGTCCCATTGGTCATGGTCCGGTTCGCTCATAATCCAAACTGTTTATTCTGTTCGGGAGAGTATATATATATATTAAACTTGCTTCCTTCCGTTCACAATATGCGACTTACTCCACTGGATGTTAACACGTATCCTTCATCAAATTTGAGCGACTTATCGTTTCTCGTATCGTGCATTCGTGGTCCATAGTTCCTTAATTTAGGTCAAGTCTCACTACCACTTTTACAAAAAATTATTCTAATAAGTCAGAGGTCAACAGTTTCGGACACACCAGCTTCACTTAATGATGTTCAGATGATGACTCAATGACTGGTGGTAGGATGCTTTGATTATGGCTAATTGATTTTTCATTGATCCTCGGAGTCTAACAAACACACTCAAGTTGCAAGGGTCGAGAATAGTGTTTAACTTGACGATTTCCAATGCTTTGTGAAGTTTTTTATTTTTTTTTCTCCCAAGCGATATATGAAGTGAAAGTCTTAATCTGATATGATGGTTACAGTTACCCGCGAGTTTGAAATTTGATTTCCCCTCACACCATGAATAAGTTGCGGTATTTAGGAGAGGTACTCTATTTCCCATATTTATGCATCCTTTTTCCAGATCTAGAGAAACTAATGTCAAAGTCCACAAGGTCCCGCGTTACAACATATATTGGAAGGGTTGTAATAACCCCGGCATTCCTTGTCTATTACATTTACACTGTAACTTACTTAAACATTCACAATGTGCTTTGATACTTCACCTTTGAGGTCTTCTTATCAGAAAAATAAAATAAAAAAAAATCTTGATGCTCTAGTTTGCCAATAACTTTCCTCTGGGTCTCATGGTCAAAAAGGAATGGATTGAGGGGCTCAGCCTAAAGCGCCAATTGGGCTTCATTGAACCGGGCCATTAGCTTTCTTTTCTTTTTTAAAATGTTACAATTCTCATCAACCCAATTTGTAATATCTTTAGACAGACTCGAAAGCTTAGTGGGAAAAGAAAAGTTTGACTTGGCCCAGCTACTCTAGTCCCAAGGAACAAAGCCTGGTTAAGCAATCCAAAAGAGCTCAATTTTGAACTGACGATTTCGACGGGATAGGATAGTAAGCTTAAGGGTTAACAAAATAGGATTGTGGTCTGAAGTTAATCTTGGGAGCTTATTTGCCACTGCTGAAGGGTATTGAAAGATCCACTCAGGCGTGGCCCAACATTTATCCAAACGCTCGAAGATGGGATTTTTCTTCCTTTTAGGTAAATTTACTTCCAATAAATCCTAAATCTCTTAAGTTGCAATTTTCCATTGTTTCCCTATATTTTCTCCTTTTGTGCTCCTTAGGCCTATTGCCCCTAACTTTTTCATGGGCATGGGCATGGGCAATTTCATTGAAATCTCCTAAGACTAACCATGGTGGTTGCACCTTTTTCCTGAAATCTTGAAGATTTTCCCACATTTCAAGCCTACCATTGTACTTAGTATTAGCATAAAGAACCGAAATTACAAAAGGGTTTTGGTTACTAACTTAGATAACTCCATGGATTGCACGTGGTTCCTTAGCTATGGTGGTGAAAGAGAGCAAGCCCTTTTTCCATAAGATAAGGATACCACCCATGTACCCCATTGGCTCCACAGTTTCAAATGAATTGAAAGGCAAGCTATCAGCAATTACCTCGATGTTTGGACGCCCTACTTTAGTTTCAGTGATGACTATCATCATCGGATCATGGTCTCTGATTAATTGATTTATATTGCAACGGAAACCTTTTCTAGCCACCCCTCTAGCATTCCAAAGTAAGATAGACATCCCCGGATTAATTGGTGGCATCATTAGTATCTCCTCCGTCACAGCAGCCGGGGTTTGAGAAGATAGCATGACCATCCGCTGAGCTAGGGAGCTGTAAATGATGTCCGAGTTTACCTTTACCTTTATCCCCGCCATCCATCCCTCTTTCTTCGAGTATCCCCATGCACACTTTAGAGTCATTTGGTTGCATGGCTTTGTGAGACTTAGCCACTTGACGTTGTCTGTTCCGCTTAGAGCTTGAACCATAAGCCAGATCTTTGTAATTGATAGAGCCTTTCGTTCTTGCGGAAGAACGGGTACGGGATCGAAGATTAACTACAATTCCCATGGGACCGGGATGAAGTTGAAGTCCTTCATCATCTGTTGAGTCCACCATTGAAGCACAATCCCCACTACCTTGGACACACTTTCGACATCCGATAGGCTTGGTACATAGGTTGGAACCTGGCTCATCGGATCCTCGGACACCACCATTCTCATTTGGGTAAACTGTTGGGGTACGACATTGGGCTGCATAAGGATTTCCCTTAGTAACCATGGGTTAATGCGACATCATTCACCCAGTGTGTCTTGGTAGAAATAACTAAATTTGTTTAACCAAACTTCCGAGAATGTCATATGCAGGCGAGTACGTGTAATTATTGATGTAGCTTGGGATAATATCACATGGATTGGTTTGGGATGGGGCGATGGGGGCATTATGAAACCCCTGTTGAAGCTGGGGTCCAAAAGATAGCGTGATCTTTCTCTTGGAAAGGAAAGGGTGAAGCCATGGTTATTTTTATGGATCTCAAAGTAATTCTGGGTATGTGTTGGTTTCTTTTTTGGGTCACCGTTTATATGGAGAAAGTTATAATGGTTTCCAGGGTGGATTGATTGATGTTGCCGAGTTAGGTGGGTCCAGAGTCTGAAATGGTGGTTGCGAAAATCTTTTGGGGGGATTTTTCCCATTGTTTAAGGTGATGGTATATGTGAAGGCTTGGTTCTCTTTTCCCATGAGGCTCATAGGTTCAGAGTTGCAGAGAGTTATGAATTTGTTTCTCTCACTTACATGTCTTGAAACTTCGAGCAGATTATTTGAGATGGGCCCTTTGGAGTTTCCATCCTAATAGGCTTTGCGGTTTTTAGACTGTATCACAATCCAGTTAACTTCTTTTTGCCCTTTGTCGTTTAGTGAGACAATTTTTTGGAGGCTATTAGGGTCTTTGTCTGCATGATGGGGTTCATCTTGAACAACTTTTGTTACTTGTGGCAGGGGGTAGTTTTTGATAGGGTTTTTGGAGCAAGTTGTTGTATGACGGTTTATGACGGAGCACTCATCACATAGGGATGGCCACTCATGGTAAACCAACAATTGCTCAACACTACCCAGTCAAACGAAATCTTTTCTAACCATGGTTGTATCCATCAACACGAGTAGTCTCGCAAACCTAAACTTATTTTCAACTACGGATTCATGTCTGTTTTGATGAAACTTCCCAGGCTATCTCCAATTTTTCTCAAAATAGGCTCAACAAGAAACTCAATAGGGATCAGCGGCAATTCAATCCATATTGGGAGTAAAGATACTTTGGATGCAGACGCTCGAAAACCAGGGAGCCATTTTTGGACCGATATGAAAGTTATGTTTAGGAACCAAGGACCTGAAGACATGATTCTTGCGACTTCCACGTGGGATGGAAGTTTTGTTACGAAGAATCCTTTGCCTAACGATGAGGTTTGCGATGGGGATTTTGTTTGCCACAGTTTTGAGATTGATTTAATGTAGTAATCGGAGGAGAAAGATCCTCCACAAGGTTTCGAGATGATTGCATTTGACCAAGGAGAGCAGAGATTTCTATATGACGCATCCGAAATAGGAATGAATACATCCTTTGACTTATTAAAGGTGGCTAGAGGATTTAGGACAGCCGGAGTTAGTCTAGAGAAACTTGGTGTTGTACCCAAGGAGTCTTTAAACGACTTCTTAGAAGAACTAGCAACTTGCCTTTCAAAACCATTTTCACTACTGTTTGCCACGGGGGTACCTGCAATCACCAAAGAATTAGTATAATTAGAGGGGAGGGGGATCAGGAGGTTTATTTTTGTGGTGTTGGGTTAACATTTTTATGGGCGGGTATAGAGGGTGATGGATAGGGTGTTTGAGAGGGGAAGGGGAGGGGGAGAGCATTCTATAGAGAGAGGGTGATGGAGCTGTTATGGGTGTTTCCAAGATCACTCATTGGAGCCAATCAACGGTTCATTAAGCATTATCAACGCAAGTGTCATGACCGTTGAAGCAAATACCATAGAGGAAGAGCTAGCAAACTTGAAGATGCTTATTTACAAACCCGCCAAAGAGAATGAAGGAAAAAAGCACAAATCAAACTCCAGCGCAAACAAGTTGCTGCTTTGACAAAGAAACTCAAAAAACGTCCGACTGATGAAAGTGAAGACGATGGTGAAAAATCAACCGCGAGTTCAGAGTTTAAGAAAAGTGCAAGGAGTGCAAAGCCTTATGGAGGTCCTTTGAATCCATTCACCATTTAACAGCTCCATGAAATGATAGCAAGTGTCTTCAAACTTCAACTAGGTGGAGATTTTGGTAGAAATAACCACTACACGAATCCATATACAAGGAGGATCGAATCCTGCAGATGCCTAGCGGTTATCAAGCTCCAAAATTCAAGCAATTTGTTGTAAAAGGTAATCCAAAACAACATGTTGCAGCACACACTTTGTTTAAACATGTAACAATGTAGGAATCGAAGACGACCTACATGTGATGAAATTTGTTCGCACACTCAAAGGCGTGGCATTCTATTGGTACACAAACTTAACTCCTGAATCTATCAATGGTTGGTAGGAAATGGAAGAGACATTCATGAATCACTTCTACAACACTCGTCGTACGGTGAACATGATTGAGTTATCGCACACCAATCAATTAGAGGACGAACCAATCGTGGATTACATCTATCGATGGCGAACACTAAGCCTTCAGTGCAAAGATCACTTGTCCAGAACTTCTGCTATGGAGATGTGCATCCAAGGAATGCATTGGAACTTGACGTACATTTGCAAGAAATCAGGCCCAAAACATTCCAGAATTTAGCAACTAGAGCTCATGAAATGGAGCTTGCAATTATCTGTCATGAAGATGAATTTGATTAGACATCTACATCGATGGATGATCATGGCTGCAACCTTGTGAACAAAAAAACCAATTTCATAAAGAGACAAAAATATCCAAAAAAAAAAAATCACTCCTAAGCAAGAGTATAAACGGCAGAAACCCAAAAAAAAATGCTCCTAAGCAAGCGGATAAACTGCATACTTGTAAAAAAAATGATAGAAATCGAACTACTTTTGGTTTGATCCAAAAAGGTGTATAATAACCACTTTATTTGGTACGTAGGCATTTTAAATAACTAAATATTCAAGGGCAACCACAAGAAAAGTAAGTATAATTTTAGAATTGTACTCGCATCAAGTCAAAATATGTTTTTACAAAAAATGAAATACAAGCTTGGGGGCAAAGCTATTGTTCCACTTGGTCTTCACTAATCCACTTTGCCAGATGATAAGCATGATCGAAACTTTGCGGTTACCATACACTCGAAGTTCTGGAGAAAGCTTCCAAGCACCAGAGATTCGACAAAAATGTTAAGCATGGAGATTGGAGAAAGCTCTCAAGCACCAATACTTCGTCAAATTTCCTCGAAGTTCTGGAAAAAGCTTCGAAGCACCATAGATTCACCAAAAATATTAAGCATGAAGATTGGAGAAAGCTCTCAAGCACCAATACTTCGTCAAATTTCCTCGAAGTTCTGGAGAAAGCTTCCAAGCACTAAAAATTCGACAAAAATGTTAAGAATGGAGATTGGAAAACGCTCTCAAGCATGGAAGGATAAGAAGAAATAAAGAGGGAGTATTTGATTATATTAAACAAAAATATTACTCATTTTTCCCCTCAAAAAAAATATTACTCATTTCGTTTCTTATTGATGTTCCTAGTTGGAATCTTGGCACTATTTAAAATAACATAAAATTTTATTTTTTTTAATATGTAATAAAAAATATAGTCATATAAAGTCTTGTTTGATTCATCCCAATTACTACTTTGATAATATCAATATTTATAATTTTACAAAAGATGTGCATTAGCAAATGTGCAAGTCAAATTATGAATATTAATAAGGAACATAGAGATTAAGATAATATGAAAACCTTTTGAAATAATTAAGTATAATCTTTCCATAATCTTTAATTCTGATTAATATTTGTATCATTTAATTACTTTTCAACAAAAAAATATTTTACTTCCACTTGAAAAAAATCAAAGAAATATTTTATTATTGTAAACAATTTTAGTTCTTGTGTACGACAAGGGTTACGATCTTAGCAAGTAGAAACTATGAAAATTTGATAGTATTTTAAAGTACGCATGGAGATGAATTTAACAAAGTATCATATCACTATATCTCTCTTTATAATGGTCATTATTCATGGTCAACGTGAGTTGCCCATCATAGACAACACAGGAACAGATTAGTCGATGAAAATTGGAATTCTAATTGTTTTGTAAAATTCGACATAAAAAGTGCAAGTATTACATTAATCAATATGGGAAGGGAGAAAGTATATATACTTCTCCGATCTGTTATTTTCTATTGCAGCAATTGGGTTTTTGCACTACTTATCCACCACCTCTTTCACTATCTATTGTGATTTTTACGCAAGGAAGAATATAGTTATGTAGGGTCTTTTTAGATTCATCGCAATATATATACTTTCAAATATCAAATTTATATAATTTTTACTAAAAAGTAGCTAAAGATATACATAGTTAAAGTTGTGCGTTGACAAGCGTGAAAACTCAATTCTTACAATAGAAAAAGAAGGGTATATATATATATATATATATATATATATATATATATATATATATATATATATATATATATATATATATATATATATATATATAACTAATAGTGGTATGTAAAAAAAAAAAAAAAAAAAACTAGTGAGTGTTGGATTAGTGTATGCAAGTGTTGAATTAATCTTATAATGAGATCGAATATGATTATAATAGAAGTATTTTCTAACCTCAACTCCTTTGCATCTGCTTAGTAGACTGTCCGTATTTTGGCACAAAGAATATGATTAATTGCTTCATAATGTGATATTGTGACGGTAAATATGTGAAACAAAGATGATGTCAAGTATGGGAGAGTTTCAGCCCCGACTTCATCTGCTCTTTTTTTGTCTATTCGTGAAAAAATTGTCTATGAATTAGGATTATTTACATGGGAGCAAGTGTATGCAACGTCTATGAATTAGGATTGTTTATATGAATTAGGATTGTTTAAATGAGTTTGGATGGTTTAGAACATGAGTTCGGATGGTTTATCCTGTTGGAATGGTTTCAATGAGTTAAGATGGTTCTTGTATTTACAAACATAGTTGTTTGTAACTAGTGAATGTTCTGTCAAAAAAAAACTAGTGAATGTTGGATTAGTGTATGCAAGTACTGGATTAATCTTATAATGAGATCGAATATGATTATAATAGAAGTATTTTCTAACTTCAACTCCTTTGAATCCGCTTAGTAGACTGTCCGTACTTTGGCACAAAGAGTATGATTAATTGCTTCATAATGTGATATTGTGATGGTAAATATGTGATATCTGTGAAACAAAGATGCTGTCAAGTATGGGAGAGTTTCAGCCTGACTTCATCTGCTCTTTTTTTGTCTATTCGTGAAAAATTTGTCTATTCGTGACATCAAATACACTGTTTTCTTAACACAAATTATCTACTGCAATAAAGTGTTATTATTTTTATGGAGCGGTGAGTTTCACTTGTTATGCAAGTGTCATTATGTTGGCAGAAATTTTCTTGAGCTCTGACATATAGGATTTGATTAATCCAATGAAAGACTCAAAATTCTTCAATGAAGTTGGCCAAATTGTAAAAAAAAGTTTATAACTTACCGGAAGATATCTTCCTATTTCAAGATATACCGAGAATAGGCATACAATTAACCATTTGGAGCCTATTTGCAATGGATTCACCATGAGTGATGTAAGTTGTTTAATGCAATCCAATTTGAACAAACATCCTGACTTTGAACAAACATCCTAACTTTCCTAATTATGTAGATTGGCAAGTGCAACTCTTGTGTAGTGGACCCGTGCCCAGTGCTTCAAGGATCCATGTTCCGAAGCCAGATTCAGATTTGATTGCTGATAAGTATTCTGATCACATTGCCAACGTGTGTGGAGGTAATTTCTCTAGCTAGTTCTCTAACTTAACTCTAGTAGTATGTCCATCTTATTATTAGCATTATCATGCAGATGCCCAACTTCAATTTTCGGTTAGATCTGCAATTGGACTAGCACAGAGCAAGAGTGAACAACTAGGACTTTATATGCGTTTTCAGATTGTCTCATCCTTGTCTTGGTTAATTCTCCTCAATTCTTTAGCAAAAGCATCAGATTTTGCCTTTTGCTCCTTCAAGGACACAGTCATCTTTTGCATCATATCCAACACTTCCCTCCAACCCTTAAATTAAGACACAAATTGCCTCTTCTCATTCTCCTTCTTCTCCAAAAGTTCTTTGATTTTCTCCTCTCTCTCTTTCTTCAGTTCTTTAAATTGTGAATCCTTCTTTATTACAAGCTCGTCTATTTCTTAATCCTTTTCCTTCAACTTTCTACGCAATGCACACATCGTATCACACATATTAGACAAGTTTCGAAGTAGTTTTTGCTTCTCCTCCTCCAATCTCTTAAGGTCGCCAAGTGATCGACCAATGGACATTGACATTTACAAGTGTCAATGGCTAGATTAGGACATGCTCCATATGAAAACTTTGAAGATTGGTATGATTTGGAGTTATGGAATGCAATTACGGATAAGATGCTAGAAATGTTTATAAAAAGCACACTGTGTTTACCATTATCAAATATGTGGCGAAGAATTATAGACTTTATCGTCACAACAACTCATTGGAGGGAATAAGGGCTCATAGACTCAGGTCCTTATTGTTATGTGTGTTTGGGCCCGTTAATGACCGTCTTAGTAGTGTTACATCCAAACATCTAAGAGTATTAGTTAATTGTGTTGAGTCCACGTCTGGTAGTGACATTACCGAGTATATTTTTTATAGTGATCCGGACAAAGATCCGAAACAGGTTCCGGAGAAAATCAAAGAAGTGGATCTTTCTCCGGGTCACTATCAAAAACATTTCGGTAATGTCTCTATCAGACGTGGACTTAGCACAATTAACTAATACTCTTAGATGTTTGGATGTCACACTACGAAGACGGTTATTAACGGGCCAAACACACCTAACAATAAGGACTTGAGTCTATGAGCCCTTATTCCCTCCAATGAGTTGTCGTGACGATAAAGTCTAATACTTCGCTACATATTTAATAATGGTAAACACAATGTGCTTTTTATACACATTTCTAGCATTAACCTCATCCGTAATTGCATTGCATAACTCCAAATCATACCAATCCTCGAAGTTTTCATATGGAACATGTCCTAATCTAGCCATTGACATTTGTCCGAAAAGCTCACAAATGTCAATGTCCATTGGTCGATCGCTTGGCGACCTTAAGAGATTGGAGGAGGAGAAACAAGAACTACTTTGAAACTTGTCTGATATGTGTGATACGATGTGTGCATTGTATAGAAAGTTGAAGAAAAAGGATTAAAAAAATAGACGAGCTTGTAAGAAAGAAGGATTCGCAATTCAAAGAACTGAAGAAAGAGAGAGAGGAGAAAATCAAAGAACTTTTGGAGAAGAATGAGAATGAGAAGAGGCAATTTGCGTCTCAATTTAAGGGTTGGCGGGAAGTGTTGCATATGATGCAAAAGACGACTGTGTCCTTGAAGGAGCAAAAGGCAAAATCTAATGCTTTTGCTAAAGAATTGAGGAGAATTAATCAAGACAATGATGAAACAATCAGGAAACGCATATACAGTCCTAGTTGTTCACTTTTACTCTTTGCTAGTCCAATTGCAGATTTGACTGAAAATTGAAGTTGGGCATCTGCATGATAATACTAATAATAAGATGAACATACTACTAGAGTTAAGTTAGAGAACTAACTAGAGAAATTATCTCCACACACGTTGACAATGTGATCAGAATACTTATCAGCAATAAAATCTGAATCTGGTTTCGAAACATGGATCCTTAAAGCCCCGGGCACGAGCTCCACTACACAAGAGTTGCACTAGCCAATCTACATAATTAACAAAATTAGGAAAGTTAGAATGTTTTTTCAAAGTCAAGATGTTTGTTCAAATTAGATTACATTAAACAACTTACATCACTCATGGTCAATCCATTGCAAATACGCTCCAAATGGTTAATTGTATGCCTATTCCCGGTATATCTTAGAATAGGAAGATATCTTTCAGTAAGTTATCAACTTTTTTTTTTTTTTTACTTTTTTTTTACAATTTGGCCAACTTCATTGAGGAATTTGAAGAATTTTGAGTCTGTCATTGGATTAATCAAATCCTCTATGTCAGATCTCAAGGAAATTCTTTGCCAACATAATGACACTTGCATAACAAGTGAAACTCACCGCTCCATAAAAATAATAACACAATTAGTACTTCATTGCAGTAGACAATTTGTGTTAAGAAAACAGTGTATTTGATGTCACGAATATACAATTTTTTCACGAATAGACAAAAAAAGAGCATATGAAGTCAGGCTGAAACTCTCCCATACTTGACAGCATCTTTGTTTCACATATATCACATATTTACCATCACAATATCACATTATGATGCAATTAATCATACTCTTTGTGCCAAAGTACGGACAGTCTACTAAGCAGATGCAAAGGAGTTGATGTTAGAAAATACTTCTATTAAATCATATTCGATCTCATTATAAGATTAATTCAACACTTGCATACATTAATCCAACACTCACTAGTTTTTTTTTTTTTTTTTACAGAACACTCATTAGTTACAAACAACTATGTTTGTAAATACAAGAACCATCTTAACTCATGGAAACCATTCCAACAAGATAAACCATCCAAACTCATGTGACCACTAAAAGCATCATGCTCCCGGTATAAAACGCTTAAGAAACTAAACAAAACGCATAAAAAACATGGACACTAGATTAACTTCATTTGTTGGAGGGATTTCCGCTGAAATACTACATTAAAAATAAAATAAAAAAGAAACATATGCGGCATTTATGGAGATGTATTTGTAAACTAATTATAAAAGAAAATAAACATATAATACTTGAGATACAAAAAACTATATAAATAATCACAACAAAATGAAAATAAACATGAAAAGAACATGGAAGTATCAAACAAAACAAAAAACACCATTAAAAAAAGTAAAGTACATGTGTGTATGTAATTGAGAAACAAAAAATACTCATAATGTATTCTTCAACAATGGACTAAAAAGGGCAAGTTATGATAGTCTTGTAAATAAACGAAGAACATGCTCTAATTGTGGAAAAAAAAGTTTTCATTAAGTCCCTCTAGGACAGCTTGTAAAAATCATCGATCTAACAACGTCGTCATCCAATTTCTTCCCCTCATATCTATTCAGCTCCATCTCCCCATCCTTCCAATCTCTCAGTTGGGTGTTTTAAAAGTTAGACTTAGGGTGTTTTAGAAGTTAGGATGTTAGGATTTTTTTAAAAGTCAAGATGTTTTGTTTGAGTTAGGTTGGTTTTTAAAAGTTAGGATGTTTTGAGTGCGGATGTTAGTATTTACATGAGGATGGTTTACTGGAGTTTTAATATGATAAGGATGGTTTACTGGAGTTTTAATACAAGTTCGGATGGTTTACATGAGTTGAGATGGTTAATATGACTTCGACTGGTTTATTTCAGTTTAAATGGTTCGTCGAAGTTAGGATATTTTCTATAAGTAAGGATGTTTCTTCATAGTTAGGAATTAGGATGGTTTACATGAGTTGGGAGGGTTTATATGAGTTTGGAGGGTTTAAAAACATAAATTAATTATCTCAACACATTTAAACACTACAATACAATATTCAATAATTATTCCAAACTTCAATGTGTAAACATTCGATAAAAACGCTAGTAATTAAGTCTACATTATTTTATCTTTTTTTTTAACAACAGAAATCTAAATTCATCATTTTTTTTTAATACAAACAAGATTACATTATCACAAGCATAAGCCATACAAAGAGTTTGAGTGTATCATGTCATATACTTGTATTGAAGCTAACCTATAACTAAGCTATAGCTAAATACATTTTCGATGGAGTCCTTGAGGAGAAGTATGAAATAAAGGCCCTACTGTAGGATTAATATAAAAAAAATTACAAAATTTAGGTGTAAATGTAATGGTATAAAGGCCCTACTGTAAACATAACAAAATTATTTTGGCCTAAGTAGCCAAAAAGCTTATCCAAATCCTCAATGAAACGATGAGTGTCATTATCTTCACACATAAAACCACTAATAACAGTTTTATCGTTACACTAAAAAGATTAAACAATTAAACAAGACAACAATGAATATTCAACATGCAACCCCAAATTTCATGCTTTTCTATTATTATCATCATCAGGAAGGACTAAAAGATAAGGAGTAGAGAAGACCTTATAACATTACAGAATAAGGCATATACTCTTTAAAAGACACATTCACTCTCAAAATCACGCATAAAAGGAAATACTAAAATCACACATAAAAGGAAATACTAAAAAGCATTTCATAGATACATGCATATTGATTTCTAAACCATATAATGAAATAGAGATCAGAATCTACCTGAGCAACATAAGTACTCTCGAATGGGCTCTTTTTAGCATTGAGCTAAAACCATAACAATAAAAGCAGAATAAGAACCCAAGTACGATAGAAAAAATGTTAATCATTAATCTCTCAAACCCTAAAGAGTTAAGTACGACAATTATATTGTACTCCAAAAAAAATGATGGCAACAGGCAAGACAACAATGTTTTTTGATAATCGCAATAAGTGCAATGCAATGTCAAAAGACATCAAATATGATTCACTTTAATTAATATATGGTGAGAGTTTCATCAATTGATCTAGTGAAATATTTGCAACATGAGATGTTGGTTTCGCCCTGAATATCATCTAATTCCAAATAAAATTCTTTCATTATATTTAGAACAAACTTCGTTGGATCTGAAGCATATAAATGATAAATTTATGTGATTGGCATGTTATCAATTTGATACTTGATACAAGAATATTTACTGCTGGCTTCTCTTTGATACAAAAAATATGTGTAGCACAATTATACACTCTAGTGTACCAAGTAGAAGAATGCTTCATATGCCATGGGATTTTTTAAATCACCACCTCGAACTTCTTCCACATTGTATCAATTTTCAGATTAAGTTAATTTTATTAGGCACTTCTATAACTGCCAAATTGATGAAACAAAAAAACATAAAGCAGACGAAGCAAGTATACAGGATGTCATTATTGGCATAAATGACCCTCCTATTCCCCTGTTTAGGCATAGGAAAAAGCATAGTTGGGAACATTAAAAAGGGAAAACATATTTACCATATGATGATCACATGTACACCAAGGAAATAAACTAACATTAATAAGACTTTTATTCAAATCCATCACTGCCGATTTTTGCCCTTCCCAGGATAAAAGTAGCAACAGAAGTGAGAGTGGGTGGTTAAAAGACAGAAGATGGAGGAGGACCTAATGGGCCATTGTTTAGGTTAAAAATCAACTTGTTTCAAACTAGTGGTTCTGACCCACTTTTCCACACACTGCAATAGAACACAAAACGTGCACATACATACGTTCAAGAGATTGAAAAATTACGTCATCTGACTCTTCTTTCTCCTCTTTCTGAGCCTCAACAGATGGAGCAGCTCTGCCAGCAGTGGCACCAGGAACAGCAGCAACACACAGAGAAAAAAATTACATCCAATTATGGTAAAGAACAACAATTAAAAAGTTCCAAAAAACGACATCAGCTCATCAGTACCCAAGTGACTAAAATCAAGCATTTTCTAAGAGAAAGAAATTTGCACCTCAACTCAAAAGCAGCATTGAAGAATCTTACATGTAAGGCCCTGCAATCACATTAATTAGCAAACATTAGAGTATTAAACAAAAAAAGACTAAAAATTAAACCCAACTAAGAATCTCAAAGAAATAAAACGAAAACAGAAGTGGAGTATGAACAAGCACAGGTCCATCAACCTGCCAAATCACCATAATTAACAATTTGTATAAAAATTTAATAAAATAAAAATGATGACAAACAGAAATTACAGTCGAGTTTGAGAGATTAAAAAGGGATGGATTAGCCAAGAATGGTACCTATTATCTGCGTGATGGTTTTCTTAATGAACCAGATCAACCATATCCCATCTGAAAATAAAAATAAAAAAAACCAGCTATCAAGGGGCAGCTTTACAGCTCAACTAAAAGCTTTATACATTCTTGTTTTCCCTATACCAGCAGATATACCATACAAGCAATGGAATAAATGGTTTACTCACTATCATTATACATCTATTGTGACAAAAAAACACACCGTCAAGGTAACAAAAATTTGCTAGACTGAGTAACCTATATCAGTTAAGAAAAATTAACTATCACTTGCAACGTGCATGGAACTAGACTGCTGCGAAGTACCAGCAATTCTGAAAGCCGCTCATATCTAGCGTTGACGTCATCCATAAGAACCTGAAAACAAATGCCAGTTTTAGCAACACACCATTAAGAAAGAGTTGCTCAAGCATAGAAAATAACAGCAGAGACTATAATAGATTAAAAAAAAATTAAAAAAGAGGATGCAAGAGAGAGCAAGGGATTGGGTAGTTTATAATTTTGGTCCATGCGCAGTTAATTGCGTTTAATTTGGTTTGCCTGATGCAATGAACTGGCCTACATGTAGGTATCGCACTATACCACTGTTGTTAGGAGTAGCTTGAAAAAGAACAAAAAAAGAAGAAAGTTAGCTAGATGAGAGAGAGAGGGGAGGGGATCAAAACTCTATAATTAGGGGAGAGTATTGACAATATTGTGAGCAAAAAATGTTGAGAGTTATTTTTTGTTTTGGCCGTGTGTAAACCCACTCCAAAGCTTAATATATCTACCTTTACATTATGTACTTCATGACACTTCAATCAAAAGATTTAGTATGACAGAAAACTGGATTAGATTTTAGAGGTTAGACAACCATATTTTGGAGACTGGAGTGTGAATTAGCTTTTAGCAGTATTCATACCACCCAAATCTAGAAAGATCTTGCAAGCTAACAGGGGAGATGGGAGGAATTGCAATGGTGAGGTATGAAAATGTATGGTCGGATCCAAGATGCTTTCTCAAACCAGCAAAAAGATCTTGATACTTACGATGTATAATATCTTTCTAGAAATATACCTAAGATAGTAACCCAAATCTTATGTTTAACGATCACTTTCTATACAGGAATTAAAGTATAGTAAGTGATCACAAGCATGTCACTGGGTTAATGGTTGGATATGACACATTTTACGTTATAGGTTAAGGGTACAAGTATTACAATGAGCACCTTAATCATATTTGGTTTATTTAATAAGACAATATTATACTGTACTCACTTGCAAAATGGACTTTAGTAGGAAGGAGTGTCACATGGCATGCAGACGTTACAGACAATGCCTTTTGATACATATATATGTATAGATGTCATAACTAAAGTTTCCTTAATCTATGTGCATGGCCTTAAATCACACTTACAAAAGAATAGGGGGATAATAAAGCACACAGTTTTTGCATAAACTTTACTACCCACGGTTAGCAGCAAAGAAAACATGAATATAGAAGGCAGAAAAATCATAAATGTCTAACCCAAAATAAAGAACATATATAACACCCGGTCACATACAATGATTCAGTAGTCCTACAAAATTCAAAAACCTCTACAAACCCACTAGAGAACCACAAACCTAGCTAATTATAATAAGGATATGCCGCGCCATGTAAATTACAAGACAAAATGAGTAAACTAACTCTCTCCAATATCAAGTCTATCTTATGAATCATCAAGGTTAGCTATAGAGGTGAACCCAGTGATGAGTTTATAAAGAAGGTTATTACAACCATAACACTCATCACTTTCTCAAAAACAAGTTTACTAGATAAAGATGTGCTCCTCTTGAACAGTCCTATACCAAATCCTCAACATGGGGGGTTGAATATCCATAACAGTTGAATCATCATATATATCACTGCTATGATTCAACAACACTTACAATTAACAATTTCTGGAATAAATTATAAACATCGAGAGCATCAACTCCTTCAAAAGACTCTTCATCCAATAAGGATAAAGCATGCTAAAGAGGGATCACACCAGATAGGCTATCGTCAATCGTGTATTATAATTAATGATGTCTCAGTCACAGTGTCACATAATTCCCTAATCTCCCCGCGAACCGCGATTCGAAAAAAGCGAATTATGGTCGGTGTTCGCCTATTTTTTGCTCATTTTGGGCGAACCGTGAACCGAAAAAGCGAATTATGTGACACTGCTCAGTCATGATTTTGTAATGAACTAGCATCACTAAGGTAGCTAAAAGAAGAACTTTAAGATGTAAAACTGATATTTGATTGATACTATGGAATTCGATAGTAGAATAAAGACAAATACAATATTTCGAGAGGCTTGCTCTCTCCCAAAAGAACTCTTAAAAAGTTCACCCGAACACTCATCAATTTGCCACATGCTTCTCTCTCTAATGTGCCTTTTTGTAGAACTTCTACTCTAACAAACTATTTTCTTCTGCAAGCTACTATCTATGTAAAGCTATTTCCTAAAATGACCCTCCCTTTTATCAGTTCATTGCAGATTTTTGCACTTTAATGGAGATTTTTAATGTACCCTTCAAATCCAACAAAGTGAAGGTAAAATATCATTCAAACCTAACAAACTGAACCAAACCTCTTATTGGCAGTACACTAAACACTAATAGAGCAGCATAACCCCTAAAACGGCCCAAAATATAAACTTCAATGGTTCGAAACTTCAAATTCCTTCAAGTCGTCTACAACGACACTATTATATAATAACTTCGGCAGGATATAGTAACTCTTACTTGATCATGCACTTTTAGCAAATTTCAGTAGGTGTCCAATGATGATTATCAGAGTAATATCTGTTAGTACATACAACAGGATTTAGCGATATGGGACGCAAACTTGGGAGTTCGGGGATCATAAATTTAAGTCTATACATAATTCATCATGACAGCACATACCTAAATTATTATATGCTTCAGCATAAGTGGATTTTGCAATGATGGCTTTCTCAATCATACTAGCAGCAGCATCCATTTTTTATTCAGAGACTGCCGGTCTCAAGCCCGGATAAAGGAGGAGAGTTGCGGTAGGTTTGGGGCGGCCAGCGTAAAACATAGCCCCATATCATGACATGCTTCATGTTAGCCGACCCCAAATCATTTTGGGACTAAGGCTTAGAAGAAGAAGAAGAAGAAGACTGGGAGAAGCTCGGTTTTATTGACAAAGCCATCTATAATGCAGTAGAAAAGAATTATTGATCTTTGGCCATACAACAATAACGAATAACTGAGATATTTCAAGGGAGGCACAATATATAAACAATTACCTGATAACACTCGACAGCCTTATCTAGATTTTTACGATCTTTGTAAATGACCCCTAAATTAGTGCATGCTTCTGCACATTGGGGATTGAAATGGAAAGCAAGTTCATAGAACACAATTACCTGCATAAAAAAGAAAACATTGTCCTCAAGATCAAGAGACTACAAAATTTCAACAGCAAGAAAGCTGGCCATTCCAGCTCATATTGTTAACACGCCATTAGTTATCTTCCACAGCCATGCCATTTTTTCCTTAGGGATACGTTAAAACTACAATAGAAAAAATGAAAGTATAAAATTTCAAACACTTGATAATATTTTTTCTCAAAATAATTAGTTGAAATGAATAATCCACCACAGACTAACAGAGAGCAAGAATGCAAAAAGTACATAATGAGGGAGTGCAGGAGAGGCTTGGAAAGGATCTATGCTTCATGAAGAGACAATGACCCTTCTAGTGTAACTTACCATGTCAAACTTCAGCATTTCACCATATGCAACACCAAGGTTTTACATAGCATCAGAATGGCCAATTGTAGTACAAAGCTTTTTTTGTAGTATGCTACACCTTGTTCAATGTCACCCTCCAGCTTAACCTGAATAGAAAGAATTGATGATTAATTAGTGTTTTGAGAAACTTCTCCAGAAAAGAAATCATAGCACAGAAAAGGGAAATATTGAATCATGGAATTCGAATCCTAGCAACGACAGCTTATCAATAGCCACAGAACAATTTGCTAAAGATACTCCAATATCTTTGTAAACTCACGATTATAGCTGAGCAAAAGAATTGTGAGAAAGAGGTACAGTAACTGAAAATAAATACGTACTTGCAAAATTCCATCTGTTTAGCATTTTAGCTTTTAATATTCTATAGGGAGGCCAATTACAAATCTGCCACAAGTACATAATCTACCAGTCTCTCTCTTGAAAGTGTGCAAAACTAGCAAAAGCACATAGTTAGAGAAAAAGTTGAATTTACTTTCTAACTACAAGGTATTTACAAGAAAAGGTGGGCTACATCATACCATAGCCACCAGAAATTCAATTTAAGAAGCCTTAAAAGGGGGGACAACAGCATAATAGCCTAAAAAGAAGAGTGATAGTATCTTTGAGATGAAAAGAGTATATGTGATGTAAAGACAACCTTGAAATACCTCATCAAATGACAATTATTTATGTACAACAATGCTGAAGAACTCAAATGTCAATTTCTTACATGAAATAAAAGCTTCAAGCTAGAATCACTACATGACATGAAAACTCTCACAAGATATTGAAGCACAAAGGTAAATGCTAAATCACCACCTACCTTTGTTCCCAAATCAGTCAACGCTACTGCCATATTATTCTTAGCAATCTCAAAATTTGGAGACACTGCCAAACACCTGAATCAGACAAAATAGTACCAAAGATTAAAATGAATACATTTGAAAACATTGCATTGACATTGTATGATCATTTACGGAGTGTTTGGAAGGATGAACATTTGTAGTGTAACTCATACAGTCATACAGATATATAAACATTGACTAATAGTACAAACATCTATAGAGTGTGTGGAAAAGAAGACCAGTTACAGTGTAACCTAGAAGTACAATTCTTATTATCGCTGAGACACAACCACCACCGGTAAGATTCTTGCCCTTGACATGTAAGCAGCCTTACCCATGATCAATAACTATTTAATTTTCAGTACATAGACTATCTCTGACAAAATTCTCAAAATACTAGTAACTACTACAGAAAGATCCTTATGAATGCACAGCTTCTCACAAGCCAAAAAAAGAAGATAAACCAAGGACAGAGTCAGAGTCAAGCTACCTCTTATAACATGTAATAGCAGACTCCAGATCCCCTCTGTTTTTGTATATGACACCCATGTTGCAGTAAGCTTCAGCATACATAGGCCTTTCTAGTGCCGCCTTCTTGTAACATGTGAGTGGAGTGTCATATTGCATCATTTCAGAGTAGACAACACCAAGGTTGTAATATGCTGGCTGCATATAACATAAAAATGCTTACACCACTAGCTATTAAAAAAACACATGCTTGAGAAACATCAAAAGGTAAACTTACAGCATAATGTGGATCTATTTTAAGAACTTGGTAGTATTTCTGAATCCCTTCTTGAGTATTTCCAGCAAGCTTTAAGCTTGTTCCAATATCAGTCAGTACAATAGCTAAGCATTCTGCCGCTGGATCAGCTCTAAGAGCCTTTTGATAAGATTGTAGAGTGTAGACGACACAAAATAATATCTCAATGACTTAAAAAAAGTGAAGATAAGATACGACCTAGTTTCTGGGAATCAAGACAAGATATACTTATTTTTTACTTCTCCGCTGTTGATGCAGAACAGAAGCATATGAATCTTTACACAAAAAAAGAAGGATATCTGTTCACTATCTCATTAGGCCCTACAAAATCATGTAACCCAATGCAAACAAGAGGAGCTTGTTACAGTGACTTAAAACTGTATTCAAGAGGAAATCAAGTGGAAATAAATATCCTTTAAGGCTTTAAGTTGGTTGTAAAGAAGGATACACAAATTTCACAAAAACGACCAACCCATAAGTCAAACTACCAAAAAAGATTATGATAGAGCAAATTATGCACTAAAGACAATGCCATACATCATTTACCAGCTTAACACGAGGGGTGACTACTCCTTAATGCCCTCATCTGCAGGGGCGTGAAGTTGAACTTCTCCTCCTTGGGCCACCCAAACGCCTTAAAATAACACTCTCTTTATCAAGACTCGAGAGTGTATCAATTTGAGTTTCTAAGGAAAAAAAAAAGTTTTATAATAGGAAAAGAACATGAGTAACTTCAACAATAAATCATGTTATTTCCTAATGATTTGGTGGTTCAAATTGGCTAACTTAGATCTTAAAGGTCAAGACAAGGCAGACAAAATTGGATGCATCGAAAATTACAAAGCTAGAATAAGTGTAATAACAAATTGCTGAAGAAAATAAAGAGAAGGAAGCACGGAACCCACCAACAATCATCAGCTATCTAAACCTATTTAGATTAGAGTTCCAATGAAAGAAAGGTATCTTAGAGTTAAATTGCTAAAAATCTGCAATGATGAATTGCTAATGAGGAAAGAGAGGGAGGCTCAGATTCCCCCACATATAATAAAATCATAGTTTTAAACTAATAAATAAGTTAAGGTTCTAAAATCCTTTCAAGAATAAGGCTAATGTTCAAAATAAGTAAATAGTAATGCCAACATAATACTAGTAAATTTTGGACAAATATCAAAAGAACATTTGCCAATTAGAATATGGCAAATTGGCAACATCGAATCAAGTGCATGATTACATAATAAAGAAGTCAGAAATCTCCTAGTTCACCAAAAAAAAAAAAAAAAAGATGACAGAACTTAGACAATGCAAAAAAATTACAAGGCAAGCAATCTTAAAATAGATTACAGTGCACCATAAAATATAAAACATAAGAAAAGAAAGCAAGTTTAATACTAGTATCTTCAGTCCTATTCTTCTGAACAGGTTGCTTCAATTAACCCTCACTGTTCCAAATAATAAACTCAAGGAGTTCCAAAAAAAAGCAATGGACATGAGGTCACCATAGTAATCTGTACACATAAATCACAAATACATGGTCAAATAAATGTGTGAATAGTGTAAAAATCCAAATGATGCAATTATAGATAATCATGATCAAACAGACAACTATGAAGTATAAACCCTAAATTTCTATAACTCGAATCAACCCATATAAAGTAAAACCCAGAGTGATTTTAGATTGATTAAGCTTATTAACGTAAAAAGAAAATGAATAGAAGACACAAATATCATCATAAAAAACACAACAAAAACTTAGCTTCTTTAGTAACTATTTACGTTGTTTGTTTCGAACCCTAATCCCAACCGTGGTAGACGAGAAAGTTTAGATGTTGATCCTAAGATTCATCTCTCCTCGAGTCTCCTACT
Organism: Beta corolliflora; assembly: GCA_947648045.1. Lineage (NCBI taxonomy): Eukaryota > Viridiplantae > Streptophyta > Magnoliopsida > Caryophyllales > Amaranthaceae > Beta > Beta corolliflora. Next base: position 783,751 of record CANSZD010003177.1, read on the forward strand.
GGAACTGGCAAGTATGAAGACAGTGGTTGTGGATGAGAGAAAAAGAGGGAAGTGGGAGTTAGGATTAGGGTTCACTAGTATTTTTTGCACGCGATGCGTGCACGAACATCGTGGTGATATTGAACATGTTTCATTTGTTTTCAAAAATTATGGAAATTACTTTCACTAAAAAAAATATGGTAGTTTTTTTTTTTGGGGGAAATCTGGTAGTTACATTAGAGTTTTTTTTTTAAAAAAGTTACATGAATTTTTCGCCTCATAAGTTATCCTGGAAGAATAAAAACATAAAGGGTATTTTAGGGAAGCTGAGGTGGACACCAAAGTCCTCAAGAGTCCCATATATAATAGAGATGAGAGGGATGAGAGAGAGAAAAAAAAAAAAAAAGACGCGTGAGAGAGGGAAAATGAGGAATGACTTTGGTTCAGTTGGCTGGCCTTATTAGGCGCGAAATGGGCCATGGATGATCAGTCAACTGATTCGGTGCTTGACCCAACAGAATCAGCTAATTGACCCAAAAACTTGTCCATTAAAATATTTAGGGCCCGTTCGGTATTACTGTGGTTTTCTGTTTTTTGGTTTTTTGATTTTCAAAGTCATGTGATATATGTCCTATAATGAATAAAAAATTAGTCAAATTTATTAGGAACGTGATGATTTTTTTGACAACTAAAAAGTGAAAACCACTTTTTCGGTTTTCCTGTATTTGGTTTTTAGTTTTCAAAAAAACTGAAAACTGAAAACAAAAAACGATAACGAACGGGCCCTTAGTTAACAGATTTCGGTTTCGATTAGCTAACTTGTGTCATTTAAGATTTTTTTCCACTAGTGCAAACCACCATAATTAACAATTTGAATAAAAATCTAATAAAATAAAACTATGACAAACAATTAAACAAATAAAGAAGTGGGAATTTTAGGCAAACAGAAATTACAGTCGAGTTTGAGAGATTGAAAAGGGATGGATTAGCCAAAAATAGCTTTAACTACCTCCTATCTTTTAGGGTTCTCGAAATTGAAGTGCTAGTACGGTAGTGTGTTGGTGCTAGAAACTGAGAGATAAAATTGGGCCAACCTCCCTTATTTAGGAAATATAGAGAGAAAAATAGACAAAATGAAAACCCTAGAGAATCTGAAATAAGAAGCAATGAGAGAAAAATCACAGCATAACCTCGAATTCTTCTTCTCGGACATCGCCGACAGGAACCCTACTCGCAACTGCGTCGATGTCTTCTTTGTCGATCGGCTCTTCTTCATCCAATAAAAATCGTTGTTTCAAGGGTTTCACCATCAAAGGGGGAAGGGTTTGGGTTTGACCGAGATTTCGACACCGGAATCTTTAGCGATCCTCTCACCATTTTTTCGAGATAGATCAACGGCGATTTCACGAGAGAGAGCGGGGGTGGGAAAGGTTGTCACACACATGAAATGGAAAGAGAGTGGAACCTACTCACTAATTCTGTATTTTGATTGTCCTCAAAGCAGCAAACTTTTTAGACTTTTTGTGAATGTAACTAACTCAATCTTCTTATTCTTGATTGCTGAATCTATATTTATTTATTTTGTTCTTTCTTGCATACGGTTATAACAAGTACAATACTCCAATACGTCTAAATATCATACGTATGAAAGTTCAGGTGTCTTTAGTAAAACACTTATTGTAATATGGTCAACTTCAGTGGCGTCTCGAACATATTTTGGGCCCTAAGTGAAAACTGAAAAGAGGGCCCTAAACAATAGTCAAGTACTCCCCTCTGTCCACACATGTTTGCTACATTTTCCTTTTATATTCGCTCTTAAAAATGTACTACATTTCCATTTTAAGTAATATGATCCCCACAACTCCTTTATACTTTTTCTCATACCCCCACATACAAAACAACAAAATTACCTACCCATTGGCCATTACACACAATCTCTTAATCTATACATATTAAAAAGCAAGAACAAATGTTTACCAGTTAATTCGCCAAAACATGAGCATTAACTCTAAGACGGCGTCGTTTTGAGAGTAGGCGATGTCGTTTCTTTGTTTAATATGACTGTTGCTGAAACGTCGTCGTTTGAGGTTTGCTTAAGTGCGTGCATGGCCGGAGTATGCACGTTTCTGTCTTCGCGGGTTTGTCTACGTCTTGTCCGCTTGGATGGTTGTCGTACTATGTCTAGTTCTCGAAGTCTATAAATATGCGGTTCTATCGTTTCTTTTCGTGAATTGCTGCTCTTTTTTCTTTTAGCTCTCATTTGCGTTCTCTAGAAAAATGATGCCCTTCGTTCTAGTTATGTTGCCACTACTACAAATTAGGTCTATTGCAACACTCTAAAAATGTTGCGTTATACCACAGAAGTGTTGCGTTATAGCTTATGCAACGCTTATATAAGTGTTGCCTAAAGTCATGTTGCATTAGCCTAATGCAACACTTATTCGACAGACAGCAACACTTTAACTAAGTGTTGCACTAAATATACTAGTGGCAACACTTTTTTCGAAAGATAATGCAACGCTTTAATTAGCCAATTGCAACACTTCTTTGCAATAATTGCAACACTTTCTCTTAAACATGTAACATTTTTTTTGTCACCCAATATTCAAATGCAACACTTCTAAAATCAAATTTACACATAATCTGTGTCTAAAAAGTTTCAATCTCTAATTTGGGCAAGTAATAAAAAAATTTAAAGTATACTTACGACCATAAGCAATAAAGATCTAAAGATATATAGTAACTCTTTTCTTTTGAAAACTAACATATACAACTAATAAAATCTTCGTCAATTACACTGTACATTAATCGATCATGTGTCTTGATAATAATGTCTACAAAATACGATGTCCACAAACAAATTAAGCGCCTTGTCTGCAAAATATTACACAAAATAAACATCATCGATCATTGTTACTCCTCTTTTCCAATGAGGATTGCATCCATGACCTATTTGATGAAAAGAAACTCGTAATTAGCATCAAGAAGAAAAGAATAAACTAATAAAATAATAACACTAAACAACATAGCAAAATTTTACGTCAACATTAAGACAAACATCAAGACCAAAGAACCTCACGTCTAAATTAAAGTTAAAAGGTACTACTAGAAATTAAATATACTCCATAACTTCAGTTTCCAAACAATATCATAAACTATTATCAGCATCTCTATCAAATCATAGTTTCTCAATTTTTCAACCCAATATTTAGTTTACAATTCAGAAGAATAGTATTCATAATAAACTAGTTGATGAAAAGCATAAGATTTTAATCAAAACATACCTCATGATAAATATTGTCGAGCAATATCTGGAGGAAGCCTTCCGACAATCTTCCTCATTACTTCTTCAAACATGATGTTCCTCTCACTATCAATTTCCCTTTGCATGTCTTCTAGCTCCGCCTTTTTCCTTACATGATCTAGTTCCAATTCTTTTCGCATATCATGTAGCTTGGTCATCTCATTTTCTAAATCTTTTTGAACATCCTCCATAACACTAGCTTTGAGTGAATCCAAAAACTCCCCAGGTAGCACATATGATGTTTGTGTGTTACTAACTTTCTTTAATTTTTTATTAGTGACACCCCTACCGTATAATCGGCGACGTCCATCATACTCCTTATTCATAATTCCCAAAAAAGCATCTGTAGGACCACTTCCATCCTCTGGAGGAACATAATTTTTCATAGCTTCCTACAATTTGAAAATATGAACTAATTAACTTTAGGAAGTGTACAATATGTGCTCGATTTAACTTACAATTTTTACAAACAAAAAAATAATACTTACAATTTTTTCAATAGTATCCTCATATGAGTCCTTGTATATTTTCCCATCTTTTCTTCGACGAGTACGTTCAAACATTTCGGCTAAGGAGGGAGGCTCCTTGTTTGGATGTTCGTTTCTCTAGATAAACGATACAAAAGCAAAAAAAAAAAATGAGAGGGGAATATGAAGTTCATTCCGGTGTCAGCTAAAAGCTTGCATATTCTTTACCATTTCTTCACGAATCCTTGCAAAACTTTTAGGACCGCAAGTGTGCATATTCTTTTGAGACAGACGACGCTCCTTATTACGCATGCATCTTAGCCGCACATCCACTAACCAAAAGCTCAACAACATTTTCTAAGAAAATAATAAATAATGTAGTTTAAATAGGTGAAACATGATAGAAATGAAATTACCCTCTCATCTTTTTTTTTTCCAAATAGCTAATAATTTCATAAACTCGCTATCAGGAACTCGTTTAGATCGATTCTCCCATCTTTCCTTATCATCCTTCCATTTATAAAAATGATTCTTCTTGAATCGACATTTATATATTCTCCATGCGACTCCTATGCTTCTTAACACCCATTCCTTAGCTTCAAGAGGTACAATGTATTTTGACTTGAAAAAAAAATTATCTTATTAGTTTAAATTAAAATAATAAAAGCTAGTTGAATATGGCATGATAATAGGTTTTAATATACATACCAATACATATTCCCACATCTTATCTTGATTAGGAACTTTATGCCAGCTTCTGATAGTTAGTGGTGCATATGAATAGTCACGGGCTATTGTACCCAAAAATCGAGAAAATTCACCAACAACATCTTCCTCCTCACTTACTGGTCCAATAGGCTGCCCAAAATCATTCACAATAATAACTTTGCGTTTCTCATATTTTCGTGTGTGCACACGATGCATCATGGTTGGTCCTCTTTTCTTCACTTCGAGATTGGCTATGTATACACGAGACATTATTTTTCAAATTATTGACCAAATGATAGAAAATAAAACATATCTAAAATTTAAGACATACCGTCCATCTCAAGGTCTTCACTCTCTAATTCTACATTCTCACTTTCATCTGCACTTTCAATGGTCTCATCACCAGATCCAAGTATATGTTCATTGTAGTTGTCCTCTCCATCATAATCATATGGATCATCAATAAACATATCATGTTCTTCATTCCTAGTATACTCATCATGATCCGCATCTATGTAATATAGTAGTTAATAGTAAAAATAATCTAGAGACGTTACTAAACTACTCTTTGCTAGATACCTAGAAAAAAAAATCAACGAGAAAAATATAAAGGTATATACACCTTGGGATTGAATATAGCCATTAGTGCGCGGTTGCGCTTGTGTCTACTTATTGTTTGTAGTTTTCCGCTAAATAGTTGTGATGACCTTTCATTTTGTTGAACTACTTGACTTTCTTTTTGTGCTTGTTTGTTACGTAAGATAGCTTCGACCAAAGTTAATGTAGTGTTGCCTTGATTTTTCTTAATAACATCTTCATGAATTAGTTGTCGATGCTGCTCATGTTGTGTCTTCTTAGAGGACGCATTATGGTCATTATAACCTCGTTGCCTAGTTCCACTAGCAAATTTCTTCATTGATCCTGGTGGAATGAATTGCATTTGATGTACTCGTTCATTGCCTCGTGTAACCTGAGTGTTAAAGAACATTAGCTCGAATTTTAAAAAATATAACATGAAGTAAAGGAGAGGTTATTATAACTAAATGACTTTTCTGAAAATTCCAGCACTTGTATCATCTTCGTCATCAGCTTCATGATTGTCATTTGGACAATACTCGGGATCTTTCTCATTAACAAGGGCCACTTTCTCTTTTGCTTTCTCTTTTGCTTTCTCTTTCGCTCTATTCTTGTTTTCTACAAGACGGTCAATGAGTTAGAAATTTCTTTTATACCGACTCTTGTAACTTTAACTTGTTCTCCCGAATACGTAACATCCTCATCCCTTCGTATGCAGTCATGGCTCTAGCACTTTTATCATTCATGTTTGTTTCGCCCTTTAGTAACCTGGATACTTCAATATTTAGGTAGCTAGAAATTGACAAAAATCTAATATACAAGTTATAATGCAACTTATAAAAATAAAATAATATGACTCACAAAGTAAACCTAAGAATGTAAGCAAAAACTACAACACAAAAAAAGGATCAACAATGTTATTGTCATTAGATATCTCATGGGAAACAAAAACGTCTCACATCAAAGATTGACATTATACATCAATTTCATTGTTAAACTCAAAATCATCATCTGCTTCCATCCATTCCCACAAAGTATCATCATAGTCTGAGTCATCTTCATTTTGACCACTAACTTTATTTACATTAGCCAAACTTGTACTTGCATCAAGAACTGTAGGAGCTATATCTTCTCTTGACCAACCAATATCATCATCACCAGTTTGTGCCAATAAATCAAGCCTAGTATCACTAGGCTCGTCTATAGATAAGTTTTCATCTTCTTCACCACTTTCACTATCAAAGTCATAGGTATCTCGTGGAACTTTTCTCATAACATAATGCAGGCCATCTACTACACCATCTGCCACATAAAAGACTTGGCGTACTTGCGACGGCATGACAAAAGGATCATCAATGGAGCAAAACTTGTTTACATTAACACAAGTAAGACCATAGTCATCTTTTTCCACTTGATACCACTCACATCGAACAAAACGACATTAAACTTGGACCAATAATCAAGTTCAATTATTTCTAGTATTGCACCATAGTATGTCACTTCTCCTACAATAGGATTTTGGTCCCTAGAGCTTGCAAAACTAGGAGTTAATGCGGCTAAAGTGACTCCACTATTCTGTGTCTTGCATTTAGCATCACGTGATTTAGTATAAAAATTGTAACCATTAACATAGAATCCTTTGTATCTCTTAGCTGTGGGACTAGGACCTTTCGCCAACCAGAAAATATGATCAGGGACATTTTCACTAATAGCTTTTTCTTTTAACCAATTGGCAAAGTCATTGCTATGGTGTTGTGCACGAGCCCATCTATTTCCTCTTCGATGAGAATTAACATAAAGTTGATGCTCTCTCGCAATATTTAATTAAAATCAGCAAAGATATAAGAGTTATTAATTGTAATTAATGACTAATTATAGTAGACTTGTAGATGCGGATAGCTTACTTAATATATTGGTCAACTTCTTTACTATCGGAATTAAATAGAGCATAACGATGAGCTTGTTCACCTCTTTCAAAATCTAAAGTGAATACTTTACCAATTCTTCTGTTTTTTCCTCCCAATGGATGACCAATATTCACAAATATGACATCATTGGATTCATTCACTTCATTGTCCGACATGACATGTAGTTGATTGTTAAGCCTTGTTTTGACCCCCTTCACGCATATACAGAGAACAAAAGTTTAAACACTCCTCTATAAGATAACCTTCGTAATAGATCCTTCGGGATGACTTCTATTACGGACATAAGATTTCAATTTACACAAATATCTTTCTATAAAGTACATGATTCGACCATGCACCGGCCCCCAAGTTCGATTTGCTTCACTAAGTGAATAGGGAGGTGCACCATTATGTCAAAAAAGCATGGCAAGAAGATTCTCTCAAGCTCACATAAGATTGTGATGATCTCCGATTGTAAGTGGGCAAGGTCTTGTGGCTTCACAACCTTACTGCTCAGTTTTCTAAAGAAAGCACCCAATTTAATCAAAGGTATGGCAACATGCTTAGGAAGTGTCTTCCTCACAGCAACCTGAAGTAAGTAATGTAATAAAATATGTGCGTCATGACTTTTATAACTTCGATATTTTCCTTTCTTTCAAATTAACACATCGAGCTATGTTTGAGGAACACCCATAAGGCAACTTTACTCCCTTCAAAACACGACAGAATATGTCTTTCTCTTTTGAAGTTAAAGAGAAGCATGCCTTTGGTAGGATTGCATGTTTACGATCATTAGAAAGTTTAGGCCGCAAATCGTGCTTTATGCCCAAATGCAATAGATCAAGTCTAGCCTTTGCATGGTCTTTTGACTTCCCAGGAATGTCCAACAATGTCCCTAGCACATTATCGCAAACGTTTTTTTCAATATGCATTACATCCAAATTATGAGGACATGCGTTATATTTCCAATATGGCAATTGAAAAAATACAGATTTTTTCTTCCAAGGGCTATCACTATCAATTTTTTTCTTTTGCGTCTTTCCAAATACATTCACAAAACCCTCGAGATCATTTAATGCTTCCACTCCAGTCATGGGATTCGGAGCTACCCTTTCTTCAATTTGACCATTAAAAGACCTCTTATTGTGTCTCCATGGGTGATCAACTTCTAAAAATCTACGATGACACATATAACACATCTTTTGACTACCATGCAAATACTCACTTTCTGTTTCATAATTGCAATATGGACATGCAAACTTCCCCTTTGTTTTCCATCCAGACAACATTGAATATCCTGGAAAGTCACTAATTGTCCACATCAAGGATGCATGCAATTGAAATGTTTCATTTTTGTATCTATCATATGTTTCTATACCAACACTCCATAAATCTTTCAACTCCTCAATCAATGGCTGCAAATAAATATCAATATTATTACCAGGAGAATCAGGACCAGGGATCAACAATGATAACATAAAGTACTTTGGTTTCATAAACATCCATGGTGGAAAATTATAATTCACTAACACTACAGGCCATGTACTATGAGAAACACTCATTGTTCGAAAGGGGTTAAATCCATCACTAGTCAATCCCAACCTCACATGTCTATGCTCTTTAGCAAAATGGGGGTACAAAGAATTAAACTCCCGCCAAGCTAGACCATCGCCAGGATGACGTAGCTTTCCATCTTTGCAACGTTTATCATTATGCCAGGTCATAAATTTTGCAGTTTCAGCACACATAAACAATCGCTGAAGTCTGGGTTTTAAAGGAAAATGCCACAACACTTTTACTGGCACTCGACTGAATCTCTTTGAAGACCCACTAGTTTGATTCCCTTCTTCACATGGTTTCCACTTAGAGGTATGACAAACAGTACACTCTTCAAGATCCTCTAGTTCTTTCCAATAAAGCATGCAGTGATTAGGACATGCATATATTTTCTTGTAGTCGCACCCTAAATCCCTCACAATATTTCTTGCTTCATTGAAATTTTTGGGAACCTTAGCCTCTGGAATGATCTCCTTTATGAATTTCAAGAAATCATCAATGGCTACATTACTTAATCCATGAAGTGTCTTGAGGAGAAAAATCCTAATGATAAAAGAAAGCCTTGTAAAACTCTTACATCCCGGATAGAACTCTTCTTTTCCTTCTTCTACCAAGTTATAAAATTTTTTTGCGTCCTCATTAAGACCCCTGTTCCCTAGTTGTTTCGTCGAAAGTGTCTCTAAATCTATCATGCAATAATTCATCAATATTATCAAACATGTTCGGCTCATCATCAAAGGAATTATCTATAAGATTATTTGATGACCGGTTCCTCTCCATGAAAACTCCACACATAGTAATTATCAACAAACCCATCTCCTTTTAGATGGTTAAAAACTTCATTCCTTCTAAACCAATAACGATTTTTACATCGTTTGCACGGACATCTTATTTGATCCCCTTGTGCTGCCTTAGTAAATGATGCATTAAGAAATTGAATAACCCCATTTTCATACTCAGGCAACCGTCTAGGTAAATACATCCAATTTCTATCTTCCCCCATGTTCTGAAAAGAATAAAAAAAAGTCCTTAAAAATGACTTCATGACTTAGGATGCCCAAAAAAACCTACATATATAACAATGCACTGCACAATATATAGAATATCACAAAACATGTCACCACAACAAATTTTATCCAATTTAATACAAGTCTTTGATGATCATGATTAAGCAATTCAAAAGATTGATATTTAACATGTATTATAACTATACCAAAAAAAGCAGGTGAACTCACGTCTAAGAAAAGAAAAGAAAAAAGAATAGGAAAGCTAACATTGAAATGAAAAGCATAATATGGAATAGCACAATAGAAAGAGAAAAAGACTAATTCATTTTCTAGGACGTAATAAGAGAGACAGATTAATGAACGAAGCATAGAATATCACTCCAACCACATGTCGTATAAGCCATGAATATTAATAACCTACTGCTCTTTTTGGAATAAGAGGAGTACATAGCACTAAGTACCTCAAACATGTCAAATAAACTCTTAATGAAAAAAAAAATGTTTAGATTAATAAAATATGTATTAAATCTCACATATTATATTTGATAGGTTGAAACTTAAATTAGTTTTTGTCAGCTATTAACCTTGATTTTACAAAAGAAGAAAGTGAAAGATAGTATCTAGTTTGAGCTTATATATATAATACATGCCATAACTGATGGGTAAAAGATGTGAGAATAAAAAATTAGCAAGTCCATTATTATAAATAAATTAGGACAAAATCTTGTAATATCAAGAGTACATAAGCTCAAACATTGTTTCAGGCGATGGACCGACCATTTAAAGGGAAAGCTTCCAATTGCAGCCATGTATATTAATGTTGTGCAAACTATAAACCCATGTAGCGCATGTAGAGATTTATAAACCCTTATATTAAGACATTTGAAAGGTATATTAAGTAATAGGGAATGATTATGTTAGCTATTGGCTATATTTTTACAATTATATTTGTTCAATATTTTGCTCATCTGCAATGATATAATCGGTGTATTTTATTTTATAGATGCAAAAACATAAAATATTAGATTTTTCCTTATCGAAGTTGTTTGTTTCCACCTTAAGGCTTTAGAACTTTTGACTTGCTTATTGGTATAATAATCTTTTAGAGCACAGACAAGGCAAGAAAAATCAATTATTGAATCCACAAATTAATTATCAATCATCCATGACAAGGCAAGAAAAATATATTGGAAAAGTACCAAAGCTCCAAAACTATAGCATATCTACTTCTGTTTGAGCAAAAATTACAAAGGCTATATGATTACCACCAAAACACCATAGCTCTCTGCTTATTTTCCTATGTTGAAGGAGTAAAAAATGGCAAAAAGAGATACTAGCTACACTAACTATATGAATTCATCTTAATAAGTTTACCAAACAAGGGGTGAGGAGGACATTACCTTAAAACAGAACAGTCGAACAGAGCAAACACTCAATGCTACAAACTTGAAACAAGCAACTTAATAAAGGGAAATAGATATGGCCCCTCAAGTCCTAGTTAGGGGTGAAAGTTCGGTGTACGGTTTGGACTTAGGCCTAGTCCAATCCAATCCGAACAAAATTTGGATTTCAATTTTTCAATCCGAATCCAATCCAATTAGAGTTTGAGTCCAAACCAATCCAATCCGAATTTTCAGACGATAGATTGGATCCGATCCGAAATATCCAATTTTTTAAAACTCCATTTTTTCGATGAAATAAATTAGGCACGAGCATCAAAATAAAGTTTTCGATAGGTATTAACATCAAAATAAAGTTTTCGATAGTGATTAGGAAGTTAGCCGGTTAGAGTTTTAGGGGAAGGGAAAGGCCGCTAGACCATTTGGTTTTTTTTTAAAGAAGTATTTGTTAAGCCCAATTCTAATTATACAATTCAAGGCATATCTACTATTCGGTTACTTTGGATTTTTGGATCCAATCACCCTCAATCCGATCCGATCCGAAAATCCAATTTTTCAAAAAAATTCAATCCGAATCCAATCCGAACATAATTTGAGTCCAATCCGAATTACTAATTTGGTTTGGATTGGATTGGATTTCGGTTTTTATCCAAATAACTTTCACCCCTAGTCCTAGTTCTTGCAATTCCCTTTGCACCTGCGAATTCATGAGGGAAGACTAGTTGTTAGCAACATAATAATTCTCTTGTAGTTTATTGATATAATCATAATATTTTTGCTACTCTTATTCCATAGATATGGACAAAAATAGAACAATTTGAAATAAAAATAAAAAATCTGATCAAGAAGTATGTAGTAATTAATTAATTCAACACCCTCACAAGTCACAAACCTCTACTTTTTTTAGTGACTAAATGCAAAGGACTTATAATCACCTACTGGGTTTCATATCAGATAGAATTCTTCTTTCATAATATAGTCGGTGGTTTGCTATATAAAATTCAAAAAGAAACTCGAATAGTGTTTATCTAAGCAATTCATATCTGACTATGATTGTAATTGACAAGAAACCAAACCATTAACCATTATAATTGACAATAAATGATTTGATTATGAAATCTAACCCTAAACTAATTCGTACCTGACGGCTGACTCTTCACAATGTACAAGTTACTGCCTTCAAAGAGATTGTAACATGCAACGCCAAAAACGCAAGAAGATAATAGTTGTTTTGTGGTAGAAATCATAGAAAATTTAGTAGTCTTGAAGCAGGAGAGATGAGTGCATAATAGAAAAAGGAAGACTAACAGACCAAACAAGGATGAAAGGGGTTAGGGTAAATTGTTTCTAGAATATCTGTTTTTCGGGTAATGGGATATAAGTCCGTAATTTTTTTTTCTTTAATTTTTCTATTGAGCAGGCGGGACAAGGGAGGGACTAAAAATTTAGAATCCCGCCCAACATTTGTCCTCAAGTCAAATAGGAATTAGGGGTATTAACATTGCACGCAACACTATAAACTAGGAGTAGCTTCAAAGTCAAAACGCAACACTTGTGTTAAAGTGTTGCATTTGACAAGGTAATGTGCAACACTTTATAAAAAGTGTTGTATTTGATAGACATATGCAACACTTCATTATAAGTACTATTATCTAAATCATCTTTTAATACCAAATGCAACACATAATAAAAGTGTTGCATTCAAAGTGTTGCAATAGACCTAATTTGTAGTAGTGCGTTGCTTCTCCTCCCTTCGTCGGCTGTTTTGATTTCACCTTTTGGGTGTTTCATAGGTGTTTGTGAGTGCTTAGATATTGATTTGATTTTGATGGCGTGTTTTTAGAGCTTTTGGTTATGTTTTAAGTTCCTTTTTGCTTGTTGTTCTTCTGTTATGTTTCCTTGTGATACTTTGCTACTTTGCTACTTTTGTTTGCGTTATGATATCTTCCTATAATTTTTTCGCTTGTCTTCTTTAGTCTGCCATACCCATGTTTATTGTAGTTTGACTTTCTGTTGGTGTCTGCTTGTAGTTTCTCTTCTTTGTGTCTGTCTTGATATATCGTCTTTGTTAGTTTGTGTCTAATTCTGATTTTGCGTCCCAGGTTTTCCTTTTCTCTTAGCCTGCTCATTTTATTGCTTTTGTGTGCTTTTTTGAGTCTGAGACCCATGTATTTTGTTGTATGGTTGCTTGTATGTGTTTTGTTATTTGGTCTTATTTGTCTGTGTTTGATTCTCATTATGCCACATGGGTTTTTCCTAAGTGTTTTGCTTTTACTTGTCTCTTTGAGTCTGCGTTCCATGTATCCTGTAGTTTGATTCTCTGTTGGCACTTGCGACTTGGCTTCTAGCGTCAGCCTTGTGCGCTTTTCTTTTCTTTTAGCCTGGATGTTATTTTGCATTTTTAGAATATTTGACCTTTCATGTCTCTTTTATTTGCGTTTGTGTCTTGGTTTGCTACTTACCTATCTATTGGTTTGCATCTCTGTTTGAGCCTGTCTGCGGTTTGGCATCATCTGTCGTACGGAGTGGTTTGTATGTTTTTGTTCTATTATCAAGACCACAATAAATCAAATCAAATCAAATCATGCTAAGATGTTAATACTTGGACGTTGACTATTAACTCTTCCTTTAAGTCTTTAAAGATCGAGTATCACATATGCTCTATAAGGACTTAAATTACAGAAGTACATCTTAGCACTATAGTTTGGGTTTTGTAATTTCCTGCACTAACATTACATCTTTTATATATATGTATATATATATATATGTATATATATATATATATATATGTGTATATATATATATGTGTATATATATATATATAATCTAGAAAAATCTAGTAGAGATGATGGAAAGTGATCTAGAATAATCTAAATTGAAAAATCTAGAGTGTAGCCTAGTATTATCTAGAGTTAAGTCTAGTATTATCTAGATTGTTATAGAAAAAAAAGAGGAGAAAAGATGGAGTATGTATGTCGGTGTTTGACCGACTCAAACATGTATAAATAGCCATGTTCTTTGAAGATGAAAATGAGACAACAATTCTAAACAATCCTAAGTGAGCCACTAACTCTCTCTCCACCTTTTCCAAGTAATACATCCAACTCCTAATACACCAAAGTCAGACCCAAACCACCAGCCAAAATCTCCACAAGCCAAGTTTCTAACATTGGTATCAGAGCCATTTTAATCCAGAGCCTCCACTACATCATACAAATTATCATACTCCTATAAAACCTATACACCAAACACAAAATAAATCAACTCCTTTAAAAAAAAAACAAACACCACATAAATTAAAATGACTTCCCCAAACACTTCAAACTCAAACACATTTAACTACCCCCAAGTAAATTGGGTACCCACATTTAAGGGAGAAAAATATCAACAATGGTCTATTCAAATGAAGTCCATATTTATCTCACAAGATTTGTGGGAGTTAGTGTAAAATAGTTATGAACAACCAAATGATTTGATCCAAGAAGCCACTTGGGATGAAACACTACGAAAGCAATATAAACAAAATCGGATAAGGGATAATTATGCCTTATCCTTAATATATCGGGGAGTACAATCCTCCCTACTATTATGGCTGCTACAACGGCCAAGGAGGCTTGGAATATCCTGGAGACAAAATATAGGGGCTCCGAAAAGGTAATACTCTTCAAACTCCAATCTTTATGGAGAGACTTCGATAATTTATTAATGGCATAAAATGAAACAATTCAAGAGTTTTTTAGTCGAGTAACAAATATTATAAATCAAATCCGAACTAATGGAGATAAAATTGATGATGTCCAAGTTGTTCGGAAAATATTAAGAAGTCTCCCCAAAAATTATGATCACATAGTGGCTGCCATAGAGGAGTCCAATAAAGATTTATCTAAATTAAGTTTAACTGAATTAATGGGCTCCCTTCTAGCACATGAAGATAGAATGCGTAGATTTACGTAATGACCACTAGAACAAGCTTTTCAAGCAAAATTAAAATTCTCGAATAATGGAGAAAATAAAAGTAAAAATGGCTACCGTAAAGGAGGTACTTCATATAACCAGTAAGGGCGGGGAGAGGAAGTTATAAAAATCAAGGAACTCGAGAAAATAACCAATCTGGTTCCTATTGCAATTCATGTAAGAAAAATGGCCATAATACACAAGATTGCCGGTATAAGTGTAAAAGATGCAAAAAACACACTCATTTTGAAAAAGATTGTTGGTTCCGGCAAAAGGAAGAGGCCAATTTTACGGAAAATAAGGAGCCTAGAGATCAATTATTTTATACATGTTTAAATGCTTACCAAGAGTCAAATGATATATGGTATATTGATAGTGGTTGTTCTAACCACATGACTGGCAACAAAAATTCATTTGTCAGTCTAGATGAAAACATAAAAACACAAATTACTCTTGGTGATGGAAGCAACCAAGAGGTTGCCGGTAAGGGGACAATAGCCGTTAGAACAAAAAATGGCTCGTCTAAATTTTTTTTTTGACGTTTTCTATGTCCCCGGGCTTGCACAAAATTTGTTAAGTGTAGGCCAACTGATCCAAAGAGGCTACATGGTGAAATTTGATGCTAATAAATGCCTCATATTTGATAAGAGAAAAGGGCAATTAATTACTATTACTCAAATGGCTCCTAATAAGATATTTCCATTAAGAATGCAAATGGAGCATAATGTTACCCTAAGTTCTATAATAGATGAATCCACATTGTGGCATTTAAGATTCGGGTATCTAAATTTTAACAGTTTAAAACTGTTAAAACAAAAAGAAGTGGTGATTGGGCTTCCACATATAATTAATGAAATAAAAATTTGTGAGGGCTGTATATATGGCAAAATGTATAGATTGCCATTCCCCACTTCATCTTGGAGGGCCAGAGCTCCATTAGAGCTCGTTCACGCAGATATATGGGGTCCTACCAGAAATTCGTCTCTTGGCAAAAAAAGATATTTTCTATTATTTGTCGATGATTTCACTCGCATGATGTGGGTTTATATCTTGGAGCAAAAATCAGAAGCATTTTTCCACTTCATGCAATTTAAAGCCCTCACAGAAAAACAAAGTGGGTATTCTATAAAAATTATGAGAACAGATCGTGGGGGAGAATTTACAAGTAAAGAATTTAACGGCTTCGTAAGGAGCATGGGATTAAAAGAGAATTAACAATAAGACGCACACCTCAACAAAATGGTGTTACGGAAAGGAAAAAATAGAACAATTGCTGAAATGGCCCGTAGTATGATGCAAGCAAAGAAATTGCCAAAATATTTTTGGGCCGAAGCTGTCCATACAGCAGTATATATTCTCAATAGATCTCCCACGAAAGCAGTGAAGGGTATGACACCCTATGAAGCTTGGCATAAGAGAAAGTCAAGAGTGGAGCACCTCAAAGTATTCGGGTGCATATCATATGCCCACATCCCGAAAGAAAATCGGGAAAAACTTGATGGAAAAGGAGAAAAAATGGATACAGTGACGAATCTAAAGGGTATCGTCTCTATCAGCCTGACTCCAAAAAGTTAATCATTTCAAGAGATGTCATCTTCGATGAAGGAGCTCAATGGACGTGGATGGAGAATGAATCTCAGCCACGTGAAGGAGATTTTCTTCCACCAAGCCCAAGTGAAGATGAAGGCTCAATTCATCCAACAACGCAACCATCTTCCAGTCCACCATCACCGAGATCTCCAACAACATCCTTGAGATCGGTGAGTCCAACATCAGGATCAAGCTCTCAAAGCTCAACTCCAGTAGCACGACGTTCACAGAGAGATCGGTGACCACCAGGCTACTTGGAGGATTTCCAGCGCAATCAAGCTATCATGGCTCTCTTCACAAGTGAACCACAATGTTTTCAAGAAGCTGCTCGAGAAGACAAATGGATCGAGGCCATGAATGAAGAAATCAAGATGATCGAGAAAAACAACACATGGGAGCTTGTTGAGAAACCTGAAGACAAAGAAGTCATTGGTCTCAAATGGGTCTACAAGGTCAAGTATAACGAAGATGGCTCCGTCCAGAAGTACAAGGCACGTCTCGTTGCAAAAGGTTACTCCCAACAACCAGGGATTGACTTTAACGAGACATATGCTCCCGTTGTCCGCATGGAGACTATCAGGTCAGTCCTTGCTCTTGCTGCTCAACTTAAATTACCAGTCTTTCAATTAGATGTCAAATCAGCATTTCTAAATGGGGAGCTCGAAGAAGAGGTATATGTTGAGCAACCGCAAGGATATCTCATCGAAGGCAAAGAAGACAAAGTATACCGCCTTCGTAAAGCTCTTTATGGGCTTAAGCAAGTACCTAGGGCCTGGAGAGCAAAATAGATGGCTACCTACTTCAAAATGGGTTTACAAAAAGTCCAAGTGAGCCATCACTCTACATCAAGGTCCAAGGATCACAAGATTTTCTCATATTGTGCCTTTATGTAGATGATCTAATCTACGCAGGCACTAATCCGAAAATGATTAAAGAATTTAAGACGGCAATGATGTCAGAATATGAAATGACCGACCTTGGAGCCATGAAGTACTTCCTTGGCATGCAAGTCAAGCAAAGCCCAGGAAGAATATTTCTCTCACAGGAGAAATATGCAGACGACCTACTTAAAAAATTCAACATGAGTGAATGCAAGCCATTGGCTACACCAATGGCACTTAATGAAATGCTATCTAAGAACGATGGCAAAGAGAAGGTCGATGCATCAATATATCGAAGTCTGGTTGGCTCTCTCATCTATCTTACACAGACAAGGCCCGACATAGTACATGCTGTCAGCATCGTATCCAGGTTCATGAGTGAGCCAAGTAAAGCTCACTTGGCAGCAGCAAAAGGGATTCTCAGGTACGTCAAGGGAACAAAAGGTTATGGAATTCTGTATGAAACAGAGGAGCATCACAAGCTTATAGGATACACAGACAGTGATTGGGCCAGAAGTATTGATGACCGAAAAAGTACGAGCGGCTACGTGTTTCAGCTGGGAACCAAGGCTATATCTTGGCCGTCAAAGAAACAAGCAACAGTAGCTCTGTCATCAGCAGAAGCAGAGTACGTAGCAGCAACAAGTGCAGCATGTGAAGCAGTATGGCTTAGAAGAATTCTCGATGATCTACAACAGACATCAGAAGAACCAACAACTATCTATTGTGACAACATGTCTGCAATAGCCATGACGAAGAATCCAGTCTTTC
This sequence comes from Beta corolliflora, assembly GCA_947648045.1. NCBI lineage: Eukaryota > Viridiplantae > Streptophyta > Magnoliopsida > Caryophyllales > Amaranthaceae > Beta > Beta corolliflora. Next base: position 801,852 of record CANSZD010003177.1, read on the forward strand.
ATAGCCGCACGAAGCACATCGAGATACGGCACCATTTCATTCGAGAACTGGTCGATAAACAAGAGATCGAGCTACAATTCTGCAAAACGGGGGAGCAGCTCGCGGACATATTCACTAAAGCAATTCCAACAGAGAAGTTCATCCAGTACAGAAGACAACTCGGAGTACAAGATTTTTCAGATTAGGGGGAGTGTTGAAATAATCTAGAAGAATCTAGTAGAGATGATGGAAAGTGATCTAGAATAATCTAAATTGAAAAATCTAGAGTGTAGCCTAGTATTATCTAGAGTTAAGTCTAGTATTATCTAGATTGTTATAGAAAAAAAGAGAAGAGAAAAGATGGAGTATGTATGTCGGTGTTTGACCGACTCAAACATGTATAAATAGCCATGTTCCTTGAAGATGAAAATGAGACAACAATTCTAAACAATCCTAAGTGAGCCACTAACTCTCTCTCCACCTTTTTCAAGTAATACATCCAACTCCTAATACACCAAAGTCAGACCCAAACCACCAGCCAAAATCTCCACAAGCCAAGTTTCTAACAATATATATATATATATATATATATATAAGACTTCAGAAATTAGTTTTCCCTAAATGCAATTGAACTTTTATGTTTTATGTCTTGAAAAATGTAAAGAGAAGTCGTGTTTGTTTTCTCAAAATTAGAATTCTACTTAATTTTTCTTAGAAAATTATTATGCTAAATATCAGCTGGCTAATTACCAAGTTCTCATATGCTAACATGTGCTTGTATGTGTGGAAAGCTGCAGGTCACTATGAATAATGTTCATAGATCTCACTTCTTATTGTGGAAAAGCAGAAGCTTGCATACATTTATTTTTCCTTGCTACAGTCATTGTCGATTCATCTGATCCTATAGGTGATCTTTTTTCTTTGCTACAGATTGAGATGTGATTTAGTGTTCTTTATTCCAATCTTTCAATGTCTATTCCGAATGCTGGCCAGGTCCTACACAAGAACTCTTCGAAAAGCCCTTCTTTGAGTCAGTTGCAAGGGCACTTCGACCAGGCGGGGTTCATTGAAGACATTGTTGCAAACTCTTGTCAAATTTTCAAGGGCTCTGTCAACTATGCTTAGACAACAGTCCCTACATACCCAAGGCATACTCTCTGACCCTTGCTTCTCTTTCTCCAGTCCTATCATATTCATATATGCAGTATTTATATAATTACTTGTGCAAAACGTATAATTCATTTTGAGGTCAAACGTCTTACTACGTGTGCTTTTTCCTTATTCTTGAAATTTAAATACAGTTGCATCCAATATATACTATAGCATTTGCTAAATTGTTACTGAATATATCCTAACATGAGATGTGTTTTTCAAATTTCAGTGGGGTGATTGGTTTCATGCTTTGTTCCACTGAGCCCTGAGGGGCCGCAAGTTGATTGTATCCACAGCTAAGAAAAATTAATTTAAGCTGAAGTGATGAATATAATTCATATGTAAGATTTGAAGTGGTTAATATGGGATTCATAGGCAGCTTATCTTCTAGACAAGAACGAAATCAGTGGACAACATGCTTTAATTTGAGAGGTGTTTCCATGACTATCTCAATACGTGGACAGCATGCTTTAATTTGAGAGATTCCCATCATTGTTGTATCCTTTAGTTTGAGAGCTTGCATTACCATTTCACTTATTTTGAACTAGATAAAATGTTCTAGAATTTTTTTGCTCGTGATTGTCATGATCATTAGAACTTCATGTTTCTACTATCACAAGTATTCATGGCTCATGGATTCTTTGGTTGTTCTTCAGGTTTTGGACAAGGTAAATAACCTGCGGAAGAAGGTTACATCTGTTGGAAAGGAACATGCTTCTCTCTATGGCAAGGTTGAATTTTTAATAATATCTTAGTTATGTTTATCATCATTTTTTTTCCCTGATTCATTTATGTACATTTGACATATGTGTGGATATGGAAGAATGTGCTGATAAGAGGCATGGGAAAGTCAGGGATCAACTTTCCCTGTCTAGATAAAGCATGGGGAAAGGGATAGAACTATAGAAGTGGTTAGATTTTCTTTTCTTCCCCTTTTAGTGAATGGGAAATAATCCAATAATGGAAATAATTGAATGGGAAATGCGAGTTCACTCTCTCTTTAGCATCGTTTTCTTCTGTTTCCTCACTTTTCCTTCTCTCTATGTTTATATCCAAAAAAATTGATGTCTTCCATTACCTTGCAAGATTGTTTGATCTTTGTTTCATTTTACGTTGTTGAGATATATTATTTTGTGCTATATTTACTATTGACTAGGGGTCGTTTGTTTACTCAATGGAAAGGAAACAGATTAACAAAGGAATTGTGAGAAAATAGATAGCAACTTGACAAGTCTTGTATTGTTTTTTTATCACTTGCTCACTACTGGAATCTGGATTTTCTAATAATCTTAGTAAAAAGTTCCGTATTCCTGAACTTTTTATATTGCGCTATATCTTCATAGTATATGTTGGAACCTAAGTACTTTCTGATTGCAATGTCTGGTGAACTATACTGATTTATATGCTTGTTTCACTTTTTATGCTTATATCTATTTAAACTAAGAAGGCTCTTATATAGTTTTTTGTTAAATGAACTCTATAACAAGGGTTTTCCCAGTGTGCTTACTAATACTAATCATTTGTTAGTTTTATGTTTTCACTTGCTTGACCATTATACTTTGGATAATTGTAGTTATATTTACACTTTTACCAATGTGAGTAAAGTATGAGAATGTTGAATGGTTTGATTGAACAATGTAATTTAGCCTTTTAATTTTATTTGAGGGTCATCATAGGTGTATACACTTTTTAGGGTATTTGATGTTTACATTAAACTGGAGTTGCAGATCTTTTAAGTAGTTTGGTTTTAAGTCTAGAGTTTGCGAATGCCTATGATGGAGTTGAGGTGCATGAGGGTGGTTGAGGAGGAAGAAACGAGAATTTAGTTTGTTGATAGCTAGAGGAGAGTGATAGTGAGAGAAAGGATAGAGACTTAGGGTTGAGGCATAGTATGTTATTTTCGATGGTTTCCTCACCCCAAAACCAATGAAGAAGAAGAATTCATTCTAAAAATAAAACAACCCAAGAACCACTTTGTGAAGCTTTTTCACAGCAAGACATTCACAAAAACTAATACTGAATTCGATAAACAAGGCCAATAACATCTTAATTCAATTCTTAAATATCCTAGCATTTCTTTCCCTTCTAAATGTGGTAAATGTGAATTGTAACGACAAATGCAGCTCTATGAATCCGATGCTTATAGTTTTTTTTTTAAAAATGTGAGCATGATTTGTTTATGTTGAATATAGGGGTAGGAAATGATTAGCTTCTTGCATATAGCTAAAATTGTTTTATGGAGATGTGATTCTTGAGGTGTGGTGTCACAATATTAATTCTAATGATGGAATATGGCCTCAAGCTGTTGAGATGTCAGTACTTGCGACTTCTTTGCAAAGAGATAATCCTCATAGCCCATGGTTTGTATTCTTTAGTCTTCAACTTGTATGAGCTTCTTAGTGGCTTTTTAGTTGATTTTATTGCCACTGTTGGCAGGGTTTCTTCTATTTGAACATTAGATTTTGATTTTTGTACTCGATCGACCTTTTTATAATAGTAGTGCAATGTTTAGAGAGATTGTTGTGTGTAATACTTTGAAAGTATTTGTTTTGATTTCCTTTCACTGCTTTTATACCAGATTTGTATTTGCAACTTTTTGTTCCATTCCTTCGTGGTCAATATTGTTTCACCTTTATCTTTTGTTAAGCTACATCTTATAAATCATAATCTTAGTTCGGTCATTCCTTATAAATTAATTTTTTATTGGGTTTTTTAATAGAATACCCTGCTTAGGTTTGGAAGGGTGCTGAAGGCCAAAGAGCGGGTTGTTGATGGTAAAATTTACCATCTTATTTTAAAGGCGATTGATAGTTACAAGAAGACACTATATGAAGCAAAAGTCTTGGTTAAACCATGGATGAACCTCAAGCAGTTGCAGGAATCTAAGCGTTCTATGGACATTCACCATTTCAGAATTGCTGATCTCTGGTTGTGCGTGGTAAGAGGGTGATGTGTGTATTTTATTTACTGTCTTATTTCCTTGCTTATGTACACAATTCTCACTGCTATGGCTTCGGTGTTTAATTGTGATATTAGCACAAATACACCATGATATAAGCACAATTTGGTCTGTTTTTGGGGGGTAGCATGTGTTGAACCTCGTCCTTTTTCGTTTTGGATATGATCTAAAGTGTCTCCCTATGTTTTGGTTGAGTTGAGTGAGGATTTCAATTCAGATCTTCATTGATCTTTAATGTCCATTTTGTATACTAATAGTCGTCATACACTATGCCGTATTTCTTGTACTCTTCGGGCTTTGAAATGTGGTTATTCAATTATTAAGCATTATGAACTTGTAGTTGAGAAAAGTAATGAAGCATGTCATTTTTTATGGTTTCGGATCTTCAAGGCCTTCTTCCCCTAATTTTTGAGAGTTAGAGGTCACAAAGTGACAGAGTTAGGATGCTTGGACACAGTAATTGTCAATTTGACACTTGACCAACATTTGGGGATGGTTTCCGTTTTTCTTTTTTTCCGTTTTTCTTTAATTTTGCCCCCTTCTAAGTTTTGGTTGTGCGTGTGAAAATGTGCTTCGTATATGTTTATTATATAAACCCCGAACCCAAAACCCAAAACCCAAAACTACCCAAAACTCAAAACCCTAAATCCTGAACCCTAGAAACCCCAAACCCTAGACCCTAGACCCTAGAAACCTAGAGCCTAGACCCTAGAAACCTAAACCCTAAACCCCTAAAACCATAACCCCTAAACCCCTAACCCCTTAAACCCCTGAAACCCTAAACCCTTAAACCCTTAACCCCTGAACCCCCTGAACCTTGAACTCTGAACCCTAAACCTTGAACCCTAACCCCTAAATAACCCTAACCATAACCATGTCCACATCTACAACAGAACCAAATGATCACACGCATTAGACCATAACCAGGCCCACATCTGAGATAACACAAAAGGAACACGTGCACTGGACCAATAATGTCCCACATATGAGACTAGAAACCAAATATAGATATTAATACTATAATAATAATCGTTGAGTTCTCTATACGATCGATCGTTGGATCATTTTCTATGCGCTGTTCTTGTTTTAGCTTTTGTACCTAAAAAAGTACATTTAGTATAATTAATTCTCATTTATCATAAAAGTAATACTACTTAGAAACCAAAAATAATCTATATTTAAAAAAATTGTATAATTATCTTACCACCTTTAAACACTACAACACGATATACAATAATTATATCAAACTTCAATGTGTAAACATTCAACCAAAACCCTATTTTACCTTTTACCTTTTGGTTAAAACCCTATTCAACCAAGTCTTCATTATTTTACCTTTTGGATAAAACAAAAGAAATCTAAATCATATTTTTGAATACAACAAGATGACATTATGTTTTTCGCAATTCAATACATGGCACTATAGGAGGGATCTTTTTTTTTTTTTTTGCATAGGAGTATAGGAGGTTCTTCATGGTGATACATCTGTTACTTATTTACTAATTGTAAAAGCCATTAATCACTACTACATAAATGAGCTAATGCAACCCCTCAAAACCGTTGCAATAGAGCCCAAAACCGTTGCAATAGAGCTATTGCAACGGTTGAACAACCGTTGCTGTTGCTGCCCTTGCATTAGGTCTAATGCAACGGTTTTTAGGCCTATTGCAACGGCTACCACAGAACCATTGCAATAGGTGTGTATAGCCGTTGCATTAGCTATAAAGCCTATTGCAACGCCTCTATACCTATTGCAACTCCATCCGGTAGCTATTGCAACGCCTCTATTACTCATATTGTGTCCCATTTTGGCATCTAATGCAACGCCTCCATATACATTGCAACACCATCGTATAGCTATTGCAACGCCTCTATTACTAATATCATGCCTTATTTTGACACCTATTGCAACACCTCCGTAGCTAATGCAACTTCAATACCATAGTAGTCTAGTAGTTGTATTACATTGATATATATATATATATCATTATATATTCATAAATTTATTTTGAAATTTTATACACAGAAGAGTAATTATGCCTACAATATTCATGCTCCCATGAACTAATTTACGAAATACATTATTACAAAAGTCTATTAACTAAAAAAACTATATAAAATTTATGGTTTCTCAATTCTCTTCAAGAGAACTTCTACATGTAAAATGCTCCAATAAATCACATTACATCTAAAATGCTTCCATGCGATCTTATAAGCAACTAGTTTATTGAATGTGGCGTTCCATTTCTTCATTTATGATCACCTCCAAATTCAAACGTATTTGATCAAATTAGTAAAAATCAAACTTTTGTAATTAAGTTTCTTTAAACATAATTGTCCTATTATAGAACCAAAATCAAATTTTCAAGCAACAATAAAATATAAGCATAATGATCAATGCAAAAGGAACGGATTACATTCATTCCAAATAAGTAAGAGAACCCGTCGATGCACGTACTATGAGGTTTTAATAAGGGAGAAAGTTTGAAAGGAACTCTACCACTAGTAGAATAAACATCAAGTGCTTCGGTTAAAAACCGTACAAATGCTATGTATTTGACCCGTAGCAGACGCCATACGAGCATTTACCAATGTTAGATAAACATGGCCGCATTGTCACATTGTCACAAATTCAGACAGGAGCAAGATCTGAAGTACCTACCGTCATGAAGAAAAGACCTAAAAGAAGTCCATTATATAGTGCAAAATCTGACTCAACTTGCATTCTGATTTTCAGCAATTTACTTGTAAATTGGTCAGTCAAGCTGCAGAAGATCCAAAAAGGTATAAATTTTATGCACTGTAATCTTTCAATAAATAATATGCAAGTATAGGCCATAAATTTATGAAATTATAAGCTTGCACCCAAGGACATAGATCGGGAATATTAAGAAAATGACGTCTTGTTTCGGCAAAATTGAAAGAGACCAAAAAAGATGTAGATATAGCAAACCCCGAAGCCTACGTATGCATTTTGAAATGAATCGCAAAAAAAAACTACAAATATAAGTTGCAATGTGATTCTTTTAACATAAATAACGACAAACATAAGTTGGAGTGCCAATGTAATAACATATTTGAGCCATTTCACAAAAGTGTTACCATATCAAACATAAGCCATTTGGTCCTTGAGTGCCTTATGCCATCATTTCATCAAGTCGCCATCAAAGTGAATCAAATTCGAAAAGTGACAAACTGATAATCATTTTGATTCAACGGGATTGAATGCTTTTTCAACATCGACATCAATATCTCCTAGATGTCTACTTCAAAATATATTTCTCTTTGACCTGAAATACTACAAAATCTTAAGCCTTCAGATGTTGTATCGTAAAGAACCCGTAAAGCTAAAAAGGATCACAAGAAATTGGGATCACCGCTAGGTTCAAGTCGAGCACTAGCGAGACCCGAACGATGAATCACACAAGGCTCCAGCCGGGTTCCTTGCTCAACGTAGTTCCCTTCATTAGATCTCTAATCTCTTCCACTTCCTCCCATTGCCCAATATTAGCACACGGGTTTGACAACGATATATAAGCCCCGTGGATATGGCAAAGCAAATCAATAACAGTAGAACATATTTGAAAGTAAAACTAAAGAGAGAATAAGTGAATATAAAAGGGAGCAAAACACAACGAGAGAGCTAGTATGAATCTAAAGCATTAGTTTAACTCATGGCATTTTGTCTATTTGCATCTGTTTTATTTGCTTCAGGTTATTGCTTTCCCTCAATTTGTTCGGATATGTGCTTCAGCCGTGTTTGGCACGTGATTTAAGCGACTTACAACTAACCGACCACAGTTAAATGGACTTGACTGTCTAAACAACAATTGACTACATATATTCTCTTTTGGTAATAAATCTACAAATATGTGATCACATCCAATCCAAAGACAATTTCAAGTATAGACAAAAGTTCCGTACACAATAGCCTCCTTAGCAAAGAAAATGTTGTAATGAGTTTGCTAACAACTTCGCTCTCCCTCCTATTATATCAAATTCAACAATATTCATCAAAGATGAACAGATCTATCATTAAGTCAAATTGATAACAGAAGATAACAATTACATTAAACCAGAGAAGTGAAGAACACTCAAATCCTATGTAAGCCAACTTAAACAAATTATCAGCTAGTTAAATTAAGTCTTTCACATAAGAAAGATTTAGTTAGCCTGTCTTACCTAGCTAAGATGCAATATACTGAATCCAAACCCTGAGGAGATGGTTAGAGACATCACAACCCTGAGGATAAATCAAAATGTACCTGCAAAAAGCATATTACATTATACTTACAAACTGTTTAAATCATTGAATCCAACCCCCATAACTAATACTAATATATTATTGATCCTAAATTACAGTACTAAACAAAAATTGAATATATATCAATCTACAAATGGCTTCCATCAAACCCCGATTTGACAATGGGTTGCATAATGCAAGGTACTTGTAAATTCACTCGGAAGCATAACAAAAAACGAGAAATCAAACTCGAAGCTCAAATTGCTAGATACATTCTATGTTCACTACATCAAGCTAAACCATTACAAGCACATATTCCAGCGCCTTAAAATTCCTAGCATACATTCCATGCGAAATCACTAATGATAAACAATTTATGAAAGAAAAATGGTTATACATACATAATCCGAGAAAGCTTTGGACGAACTAGTGTTCAGTGAGAAAATTTTCAAGTTAGACAAAATAGCAAAAAAAATTAGCATTGTTTTGGCTTAATAGACATTACATAAGTCACATAGGATGTCATATTATTATAACACTGATCATATCACATCATTATCATCAAAAGTCATTCCACATATTCGAACATCATTGCCTAACGTATACGAACGTTTACCTTAAACGCAAATCTAATTCCGAGGATAAACTTCTTATAAGCTTTCTTATTTCCTTTGAGCTCCATAAGCCAACATCCAAAACCACAATGTAAACAACAATAAGAATCAAAACCCACTCACGGATCTTTATACTCGAAAACTAGTCTAACTTACTCCTAATATAATCCCATTCACTAATCTCACTTCATTGCTATTCTTTGAACATCTACTAATCAACATGAATCCCATAAGCTAGCTCTAACTACTCCAACAATAGCAATAATTAACAATGATGCTCAAACTAATCTTATGAGCAATCCTAACACTAAATAGCAACCACCCATAACAATAATTATTCTAAAATTTATCTCAACTACTATTGCAAATAATCTCACAAGTAAACTTAGTGAAATCTGATTTAGGCCCATAACTATAATTAATTAACAAATTTAACTAGGATGGCTGGACTATACAAATCAGTCTATATACCCAGATTCAAACTGTCTTCAAATGGGTAATAATTTGAGCTTAAGTTCTAAATATGAAATCAGAATTTTAGAGGGGGAGGAGAAGGTTATACCTCTGCTCTATGTGAGCAGCAACGAACAGGGGAGCAGAGCTCCGGCAAGGGTGCCGACGACGGCAGGCGTGGAGGCAGCAGCTAGGTGGTGCGATGCGACGGTGGTTGGCGACGCGAGCCCGCATTCCAGCGGTGAAACAGCACCATGAAACCGAGTAGAGAGATCGCACAGAGGAGAACGAAGGAAAGAGGGAAGCTGGGTCCGGTGCTCGTCGAACTCCGGTGAGCTCAGGGGAAGAAAGAGAGATGTGGGGAGGTGAGGGTTTCATGCGGTTGATTTTTGGTCTCCACTAGGAGAGAGAAAGAAGGGGTTTTGGGTTTGTTTGGGAATATGAGAGGAAGCCTCGAGAAAGAAGGGGGATTAAAATGGGTTTGGGGTTTGGGGTTCGGTTGACAAACCATCGTTGCAATATCTAGTAAATTAAAGGTGTTGCATTTCAAGGTATAATGCAACGGTTCCTACTAATCGTTGCAATACCTATTACATTAGAGCACACCGTTGCAAACAACCGTTGCAATAGCTCATACCGTTGCAAATAACTGTTGCAATAGCTCATGTCGTTGCATTAGACCGTTGCATATGCTCGTTTATGTAGTAGTGAATTTTCATTTCCCTAACATTAACTTACTTAAACACGCAAGTTATGTACAATTACCTACACATGTGCATAATCTTAGTATTTGACCTTCGGAAGTTGTAGGTTACAACAATATACTAATAAAATATAGATAGTAACCAAAGCCAATTTTTTTACTCAATAAATGTCAATATATGCTTAATCTGAAAATAAGAAGACCCTTCTCCTTTTATAGGAAATTCTTCTCCTAAAATTCCCTAAGTTAGTGGATTTGACAAATATAAATTTCAGCATACAAACTAAGCATAATGGAGCTTGCCCAAAATTATGTTCACAAGTTCGTGTTTCCAACAAAATTTAGATCTAAGAGACGAAGAATATGTCTATCACAAACCACAAATAACATTGAAACAAAAATAGAAGAACACTATCCTCCCCGGCTAAATATTTAATACGACCAAATAAACCAAAAATGCAATAAAATATGTGAAGCAAACAAAAAATGAACACAGAATAAATTAGTTTACATTCTTAGAAATATCCCTCCTTTATTCTTTTCTCTTTGTTTTTGCAGAGACTTTGTTGAAGATTTGTAGGTGGAGGTGAGAAGAGAAGAAATTGTTGTGCTTAGTTAGATTTTTTTGTATCCAAATTTTGCTTACATATGTAATTCTAAATGTATTAATAGACAAACCCGTCCCTGGCATTTTGGATGGAGGCCCTGGGGCGAAGTATGAATTAAAGGCCCTAATTTAGGATTAATGTAAAAATAAAGTTTGAAATTTAGGTGTAAGTCTTATATATATATATATATATATATATATATATATATATATATATATATATATATATATATATATATATATATATATATATATATATATATATATATATATATATATATATATATATATATATATATCCCTGACAAGTGGACGGGAGGAGGGAAATTTGGGGATCCCACTTTTCAAGGGGTAAGAATCGAACCCCTATCACAGGGGTGGAAGGAGGGCCTCCAACCAAGCAAGCCAACCTGAATTCTTAAGCAGAAAGTATATATAGGCTATACTCTTTTGGACTGAGCTAATGGAAATTCAGCTCATTTAGACAATTCAGTTTAGTTCTGTCCAGTTTAGACAAATTCACTTCAAACAAATTCAGTTAAGTTCAACTCATTCCAAAAGAACATAAGTACATAGCTCTATATTATTGAAGAGATCCCTTATTATAAGTGAAACTATTTTGGAAAATTGTCTAAAGTTTTGATTATCTTAGCTTTATTTTGTTTAACTTATGTTAACTTATTTAAGAAAAAATAAGTTCAAATAAGATAAGATAAGTTTAGTTAAGATAAGATAATTAGTTCAGGTAAGATAAGATAAGATAAGATAAGATAAGATAAGATCAGATCAGATAAGTCTAATAGTACAAACATCATGAAGTTCAATAAGTTCAGATAAGATAAGTTAAATTAAGTTAAAATAACATAAATTTGATTCTATAATATAAGTTCAGATAACATAAGATAAGTTTAGATAAGATAACATAAATTCAGATATGTCAAAATAAGTTGGATAGAACGAACCCTTACTCTAGAGATATCTTTTTTTATTTGGTACTAAAATATCTTCTTATTGTAAATGAGAAATTATAAATAAGAGTACTTTTGATGATATTCCAATTGGTAAAGTATAAAGTGAAGCATTAGTTTTTAGCACAAAAAAATATAGGGCCAATTTGTCAAATGAGTATTTTAAAATACACTTTTAACTATATGGGTATTTAAAAAAATATTCAGCAACATGAGGGTATTTTAAAAGGTCACTTTGCACCATATGAGTATTGTAGAAATTTCAAGTGACATGTGAGTATTTTAAAAAGTTTCGCTAATTATTTGAGCGCCTTCTTATGGATTTCAATTTTTTTAAAATTTTAAATATTCTTTTTTTTTTCTTTATATAATTTTTCATTACTTATTATTTCTTCCCCTATATATTAATTTATTGATGTCACTGATAAATATCCCAAAGAAATGTCAAATAACATTATTAACACATAACAAGAAGTAAAATTTTGATAAAATACCTAAACCCTAAATATATTTTTTATGCACCTCCGTTTATATATAAACATCATTTCAAAAGAGTTATTCCAAAAGATATTATAAAAAATCGTGAAAGATTTGTTGAAAATCAATCTATCAATACTTTATCTCTTTTTACTCTTATTTCTCCGATATCTTCACACTCAATCACCCTTTCCCAGAGTTTCATCGTATGACTCATTAGTTTGATTCATCTGTTGTTGGTACAATCTTGTACATCGCCTTTGTTCTTATACTCCCTCCGTCCCAGAATACTCTTGACACTTATCAAGGCACGTAGTTTTAGATGATAAGATGTTGTTTGGTTATCAATTGTTATTTTATTGAAAAGTAGATGTAATAGGAGTTAGTAGCTAATAAAAGGAGTATTATTTTATTTTAAGGAGAGAGAATGTAGGTCATGCTGAGAGTTGGTTGGTAGTAGGAGTGGTATTATTTTATTTGGAGGAGAGAGAATGTGGGTCAATGGTTAAAAGGTAGAAGAATTAAAATAATAGTGGGTCATATCCAAAAATAGAAGTGTAAAGTATTCGGGTCGGATGAAAAGGAAAGTGTAAAGAGTATTCTGGGACAGAGGGAGTACAAAGGAATCAAAGTACTCTTCCTCCACTCTAATGGCATTTTGTTGTGTCTCCAAATCATGTTGAAGAATGTTGTCAGCCATTCGCTTCCTCTCTCCCCTAAACACCTCCAAACTTCGATAGGTATGCCATCTGACCCCGTAGCTTTCTTCAATCCCATCTTTTTTAATGCTGCAACGACTTCTCCCTTTTGAATCCTCCTCATAAACTCTCGATTTAACATACTTAGCAGGATGTGTACATCCCCGATGTCTTGTGCTATATCACTCGTTGAACAAGGTATCAAAGTACGAGCTCCATCTATCCTTTATCTCCTCAGCCTCCACAAGCACTCTTTGGTCCACACCCTTGACGCATTTTACCTTTCTTATGTCTCTTGTCTTCCTGTCCCTCATTCAAGAAGACACTATATGAAGCAAAAGTCTGGGTTAAACCATGGATGAACCTCAAGCGATTCTTTGGAATCTAAGCGTTCTATGGACATTCACCATTTCGTAATTGCCGATCTCGGTTTTGTGTGTGGTAAGAGGGTGATGTGTGTATTTTATTTCTTGTCTTATTTCCTTGCTTATGTACACAATTCTCACTTGCTATGGCTTCGGTGTTTAATTGTGATATTAGCACAAATACACCATGATATAAGCACAATTTGGTCTCTGTTTTTGGGGGTAGCATGTCTTTGGTCTCGTCCTTTTCGTTTTGGATATGATCTAAAGTGTCTCCCTATGTTTTGGTTGAGTTCGGTGAGGATTTCAATTCAGATCTTCATTGATCTTTAATGTCCATTTTGTATACTAATATTCGTCATACACTATGCCGTATTTCTTGTACTCTTCGGGCTTTGAAATGTGGTTATTCAATTATTAAGCATTATGAACTTGTAGCTGAGAAAAGTAATGGAGCATGTCATTTTTTATGGTTTCGGATCTTAGAGGCCTTCTTCCCCTAATTTTTGAGAGTTAGAGGTCACAAAGTGACAGAGTTAGGATGCTTGGACACGGTAATTGTCAATTTGACACTTGACCAACATTTGGGGATGGTTTCCGTTTTTTTCTTTTTTTCCCTTTTTCTTTAATTTTGCCCCCTTCTAAGTTTTGGTTGTGCGTGTGAAAATGTGCTTGATTTGTTTATTATATAAACCCCGAACCCAAAACCCAAAACCCAAAACCCAAAACTACCCGAAACTCAAAACCCTAAATCCTGAACCCTAGAAACCACAAACCCTAGACCCTAGAAACCTAGAGCCTAGACCCTAGAAACCTAAACCCTAAACCCCTAAAACCCTAACCCCTAAACCCCTAACCCCTTAAACCCCGAAACCCTAAACCCCTAAACCTTAAACCCCTAAACCCCCGAACCTTGAACTCGAACCCTAAACCTTGAACCCTAACCCCTAAATAACCCTAACCATAACCATGCCCACATCTACAACGAACCGAATGATCACACGCATTAGACCATAACCGGACCCACATCCGAGATAACACAAAAGGAACACGTGCCTTTGGACCAATAACGTCCCACATATGAGACTAGAAACCAAATATAGATATTAATAATATAATAATAATCGTTGAGTTCTCTATATGATCAACTATTTGGATCATTTTTCGTGCTGTTGTTCTTGTTTTAGCTTTTGTACCTAAAAAGTACATTTAGTATAATTAATTCTCATTTATCGTAAAAGTAATACTACGTAGAAACCAAAAATAATCTATATTTAAAAAAATTGTATAATTATCTTACCACCTTTAAACACTACAACACGATATACAATAATTATATCAAACTTCAATGTGTTAACATTCAACCAAAACCCTATTTTACCTTTTACCTTTTGGTTAAAACCCTATTCAACCAAGTCTTCATTATTTTACCTTTTGGTTAAAACAAAAGAAATCTAAATCATATTTTTGAATACAACAAGATGACATTATGTTTTTTGCAATTCAATACATGGCACTATAGGGGGATCTTTTTTTTTTTTTTCATAGGAGTATAGGAGGTTCTTCATGGTGATACATCTATTACTTATTTACTAATTGTAAATAGCCATTAATTTTCATTTCCCTAACATTAACTTACTTAAACACGCAAGTTATGTTCAATTACCTACACATGTGCATAATCTTAGTATTTGACCTTCGGAAGTTGTAGGTTACAACAATATATTAATAAAATATAGATAGTAACCAAAGCCAATTTTTTTACTCAATAAATGTCAATATATGCTTAATCTGAAAATAAGAAGACCCTTCTCCTTTTATAGGAAATTCTTCTCCTAAAATTCCCTAAGTTAGTGGACTTGACAAATATAAATTTAAGCATACAAACTAAGCATAATGGAGCTTGCCCAAAATTATGTTCACAAGTTCGTGTTTCCAACAAAATTTAGATCTAAGAGACGAAGAATATGTTTATCACAAACCACAAATAACATTGAAACAAAAATAGAAGAACACTATCCTCCCCGGCTAAATATTTAATACGACCAAATAAACCAAAAATGCAATAAAATATGTGAAGCAAACAAAAAATGAACACAGAATAAATTAGTTTACATTCTTAGAAATATCCCTCCTTTATTCTTTTAATTTCTCTTTGTTTTTGCAGAGACTTTGTTGAAGATTTGTAGGTGGAGATGAGAAGAGAAGAAATTGTTGTGCTTAGTTAGATCTTTTGTATCCAAATTTTGCTTACATATGTAATTCTAAATGTATTAATAGACAAACCCGTCCCTGGCATTTTGGATGGAGGCCCAGGGGCGAAATATGAATTAAAGGCCCTAATGTAGGATTAATGTAAAAATAAAGTATGAAATTTAGGTGTAAGTGTAATATATATATATATATATATATATATATATATATATATATATATATATATATATATATATATATATATATATATATATATATATATATATATATATATATATATCCCTGACAAGTGGACGGGAGGAGGGAAATTTGGGGATCCCACTTTGCAAGGGGTAAGAATCGAACCCCTATCACAGGGGTGGAAGGAGGGCCTCCAACCAAGCAAGCCAACCTGAATTCTTAAGCAGAAAGTATATATAGGCTATACTCTTTTGTACTAAACTAATGGAAATTCAGCTCATTTAGACAATTCAGTTTAGTTCAGTCCAGTTTAGACAAATTCACTTCAAACAAATTCAGTTAAGTTCAACTCATTCCAAAATAACATAAGTACATAGCTCTATATTATTGAAGAGATCCCTTATTATAAGTGAAACTATTTTGGAAAATTGTCTAAAGTATTGATTATCTTAGCTTTATTTTGTTCAACTTATGTTAACATATTTAAGAAAAAATAAGTTCAAATAAGATAAGATAAGTTCAGTTAAGATAAGATAATTAGTTCAGGTAAGATAAGATAAGATAAGATCAGATCAGATAAGTCTAATAGTACAAACCTCATGAAGTTCAATAAGTTCAGATAAGTTAAGTTAAGTTAAAATAAGATAAATTTGATTATATAATATAAGTTCAGATAACATAAGATAAGTTTAGATAAGATAACATAAATTCAGATATGTCAAAATAAGTTGGATAGAACGAACCCTTACTCTAGAGATATTTTTTTATTTGGTACTAAAATATCTTCTTATTGTAAATGAGAAATTATAAATAAGAGTACTTTTGATGATATTCCAATTGGTAAAGTATAAAGTGAAGCATTAATTTTTAGCATAAAAAAATATAGGGCCAATTTGTCAAATGAGTATTTTAAAATACACTTTTAACTATATGGGTATTTAAAAAAATATTCAGCAACATGAGGGTATTTTAAAAAGTCACTTTGCACCATATGAGTATTGTAGAATTTTCAAGTGACATGTGAGTATTTTAAAAAGTTTCGCTACTTATTTGAGCGCCTTCTTATGGATTTCAATTTTTTTAAAATTTTAAATATTCTTTTTTTTTCTTTATAAAATTTTTCATTACTTATTATTTCTTCCCCTATATGTTAATTTATTGATGTCACTGATAAATATCCCAAAGAAATGTCAAATAACATTATTAACATATAACAAGAAGTAAAATTTTGATAAAATACCTAAACCCTAAATATATTTTTTATGCACCTCCGTTTATATATAAACATCATTTCAAAAGAGTTATTCCAAAAGATATTATAAAAAATCGTGAAAGATTTGTTGAAAATCAATCTATCAATACTTTATCTCTTTTTACTCTTATTTCTAAGACTACAAAAAAAGCGTGATATGAATATTCAATATTTCAACGTGAAAAAACTATCACAAACAGGAAAATTAGGGGAAATATGAGTAAGAAAAGGAGAAAAGAAATAAGGAAAAATAAAAGAAAAATGGTTAGAAAAAATTATTATATGGTAGAAGTGCCCAAAATTGGAGTTGGGCCAAAATAAGGATTCATACTTGGACTTTTTTCTTAGTACCCACATAGTAATCGAATATCTTTTAAAATAATAATGTGACACTAGATTTTAGAAAAATACTTATATGATCAAAGGGTGGATTTTAAAACACAAACGCCCACCTGACAATTTGGCCAAACTCCAAAGGCCCAAAGATAAAAGCATGATTACGTTGGCCATCCTCTCCATAACTTCTCAATAAATAAATAAAAGAAAAGAAACTCTTAAAAAATCAAAGGCCGTCGGATTAATTTGACCGTTGGACACGCTCTTGGTCCTTTAAAAATTAGAACAGCCGCCCGTTATCACTGTAATACAATACAATACCCTACAGGCCTATACTTCTCTCAGCCTCTCACAAAAACAACAAGACAAAAGTGACAATAAAAATGAATCCTTGGTATGATTAATCTGTCAACCAATTATTTTGTAATGGTGCATGAAATAATGGTCAACTAAAAAAAGTTAATGAAATAGAAAGATATGTGCTTTATCTTATTTAGGGTGAGTTTATCCCTCAGACTCAACTCCAAACTTCTGACTGTGCCACATCAGCTTTCCACTACTTTTTAATTCTACAGACTCACTCCAGACTCATTTCAATTTTATACTCTATCCCTCAAACTCTCTTCAGACTCACTCCACTTTATTGTAAAATAGTAAAATGCAGTTTAACAATAAAAAAAAACATGTGGCACATTTTTAGTGGGTAACAAAACTTTCCATTGCATGCTAGAGTCTTGTGTTGAGTCTTAGATTTTAAAACCCAACCCAAGACTCCCTCCCATTTTTTGATGCAATATCGGTGAGTCTTGACAAGACTCCCTCTAAGACTCCCTCCAAGACTCACTTAGAGACTAGGGATATTCACACCCTTACATAGGAAATCAGAAGATTTCGGTTATTGTAAAAGCTAAGTACTACTACTTCTGGTTAGTCTTTTCAAGATATTGTCACTTGCCACTTTACGACTGAGGTACAACCATTTCTTCACAGCTCTAGTCTCCACTAAAGTCCATATCAGAAGTAAATTAAAATTAGCTTCCTAGTCAAGTTGGATTCCTTAGGATGCTACCTGAGAACTCCTTGATTGTTACAAGACACAATCCATGTAGAACTACTAATATCTTTCAAAAAAAAAAGAACTACTAATCTAATTGTGCCTTAGAGAGTGGCATGAAATAATACCCGCAAATTCATGTAAGATTCATTAATAGTAAACACAACAATATTGAACATTGTAGACATTCCAAGGACGAGGCTATTCATTGCAACAAAAATTTCATGTTCAGTTTTGAATTATAGACGGCAAGGAAAAATAGACGTCCACTATAACCTCTACCATTCCAAGCTTACAATGCAAATTTTATTCTCGTGAGGTGCTTCTTCAACATTAATCAATGTGTTACTAAGCTTAATACACACATTTCACTCATCAATCTCTCATATATCATAATGGTGTTCACGTAATTACTCTTTTAGTTAAGTGGTTTTTCTTTTTCCAACTCTAATTATTCCTATGTTTTTCTATTATTCATATTTAATTAATAAGAAACAAAGTCGAACAACCCTACTCTTCTCTCCAAACTCAACTCTTTCTTTTTCATTTTGTTATTCTTAGTTTGTTCCCTCCCTTCCTCAACTTCTAACACTTCATATATTCTCCTCAACTCTCCTCAACTCATCTTTCCTCTTCTATACCTTTCTGCGTCCTTCTCACTAATTCTTCCCTTCCCTCGTATTACCATCATCTTTTTCCAAAAAGAAACAAAAATGAATAAAATATTCTCCTACAATTGCTTACTCCCGTATTTTTATTAAGTGAAATGCTTCCATTTTGTGGAAATTGTCTCAAACTCACTCTCCATCTTTGTCAAAAGAACGGCGAAAGTGTTTCATATAATAGAATGGATATTAAACATGCTCCTCCAACGCCCTAACTCTCTAACTCTAACTCTAACTCTAACTATCTCTCTCTCTAACTCTCACCCTTGTACATAAGCAAATACATTAACATCCTTTCCCCAACAACATTAACATCCACAACTTTTCCTGCAAATTAGTCGAAATTTTTTAAGTATGTGTATTAACTAAAAATTGAATCCAAATTGCTATTATAAAACAAAAGCATTAAGCCATTAACTGCTTAATATACTAAAATAGTTCCTGGTTTTTCTGAGCAACTGCTTATGCATTAGCTACAAGTTGAGCGCATAAACTCCTAGTGAGAGGGCGGTTAGCGGCCTGCGGTTTCTCATTGCCATTGCCTTCTCTAGCAGTCACTATGTTTCCTATTTCTCCTAAAGTTGTCCTGTTCTTCTGTCTCTCTCCTTCACCATTCTTCTACTAAGCTCCGCCTATTTTTATTTTTACACACCCCAACTTTTTAATTTATATCTTTCTCAATGTACAAGAATCAAACATACCCCACAACATCAGCTGAAGGAAATTTAATATCAATGAACTGGATATATTCCATAATCTTTTTTTACAGACACGTGAATCGAAAAGGAAATCAAAATCCAAGAGAATACTTTAACGATGTTTTTAATACCACATTAAATCAAGTTATCAGGATCATGTTTTTTCCATGTCAATGTGATAATCACTTTTGCTTTAGAATTAGATTACTTTCAGGAAAAAAAAAATCAAAAAGCAGAAAACCTTCAAATATTAAAAGGACATTAAAAATAGAAAAGAAGAGAAAGTTAAAAGGAATTAGATTATTTTGGTTCTTTTTTTATTTATTTACCCATCAAGTTGGTGGCCGAAAATCAACAAAGGAAAATCAACAGCTAGCACATACCCATGAATCATGTAAAGAATTAAATCGATGGATCAAACAAAAGGATGAAATGTATCTAATAGGAAATTGAATGAGAGAAAAGTTAAAAAAGATATATACACCTCTTCTGGGTTATTCTTAAAGAAAAGGTCTTGCAGCCATTGTTAGGAAAGGAAATTTACCAAGCCGAGTATGTCAACAACAAAGATACAATATAAGCAACTCAATCCTGTTTTTCACTCATCACACTTTCCAAATAGAGATAAGGCCCACAAGTGAATAACTTACGGATGCTTTGTTATTTTCAGCCTTTTGGTCATACTAAATGCTATCCATCAAACATGAAAAGTATGATGATATTCATCATGACGCATGAGATGTGTGACATGTCTCATGGACAGTAGCTAGAGCGAAGATCAAAGCTTCCACTTATTGTTAATATATTGTCAATCTCATTTTGTACCCTCCAATTCAAAGCGCCAACAATTGCAGAAATTCAACAATGTCAGATAAACATCAAATTAGTGTAGTTCGCAAAGAAACTTTACACCTTATGTAACATAGTACCAACTGAAATCAATATCATTTACCATTTGTGTGCCTTGTCAACATCCCATTCCCTAGCTCTAAGACACCGAGTAAGAGTTTCAGTTGCGTACCCCTGATGCATATTCTGAAATACACGATAAAAAGAAAGGGCAGCTAAGTAAAAGCAATCCTCGTCTTAGAACTCCGAAAAATATAAACACTACAAATCCTTCGGATAACCAAGACAAGAAAAGTAACCGTGATCACTATCAACTCCAAATCCATGTGATAACAATTATAAGCGGGAGCTGCATCAAAATTCAGTCAACTTGATATTATGGGTCAATAATGGTTGAACTGGACATTTTACAAACTTGTATAAATTTCTACAAGTAATACTATTGAATAATTTATACTACAAATCACTTGCACATGTCCCACTTGGATATTATGGAATCCTAAGACCAGAGATCTAGAACACTACCATCCTGCCTTCCCTGGGGCAGGCGATGCTGATTAAAGAATAGGTTAAGTAGGGAACCTGTTTTACACTAAAACACAGAAGAGAATTTGGTATGGGCACTTACAGTAGATTAGTTTTCTAAAACACCCTCTTTTGACATGTTTGCTGGTGATTTGGTGAACAATTCTCTAACTAACCCAACTCTTGATTAAGGGTGCAAAGAAACATCACAGGCAATGAAAAACAAAAATAGATGGAGAAGAAAAGTGAGCCTAATAAGATGAAGTAAGCTAGCAGATTGTAGTTAAGATTGTAGAAAAGTAAGCCTAATAAGAAATTCTTCTCCAAGATACTCTACTTGGTCCCAAATTTCGCCGCCCAATCTAAAGCCAAATTCTCCTTCTCTTTCTTCCCAGTAAAGTAATTAATCCATGAGTTCCGAAAACAGAAATGGCAATAGAGATTGAAGTAAAATTTTACTTTTTTTTATTAAATTTCATTCTATTTAATAAGTAAATTAAAAACAAATCACATATATCCCAGAAAAATCAAGAACCCCACAACTGTAGGCCTGTTTTGAATCTATATCTTTATACGCTCATTCATTTAATTGAATCCTTTGTATTTGTGTTACATATCTCATTCCTTCAGCTTCTCTCTATGTATGTTTTATTGCCTGGGGGGTCAGTTTGGATGCAGTGAAATTTAAATTGTATTCTAATGGATGAGTATTAGCCTCTACGGTCCTTGTTTTCGTTACATAAGTACTGCCCCCCTTTTTCCGATTCATTTGAACTTGTGTATTTGATGGGTGTATCCCTCAAACTAAGTGAACTTAGATTGTTAATGGTAAGTTGATGGTCTCTGAATTTGTTCCCCTACGCACGAATTTATAAACCAGTGGAATGGGAGGGAATGCTTAGATGTATTGCAAATTAGACTCTTTAATAACTCCTGTCATTATCGTTTTGGGATGCTTAAAACGATCTAATTTAATAATTTTAGAGACTGAAGCTCTGTTTTCAACATAGAATTTACTGTACTGCTTTATCTGTAATGACGTCTTTTTCTATCTTAAATCTCGTTCTTTCCCTGACTTGAATTGGGATATTGAGCTTTGGTTTAATTGACAAATACCCTTTGTTCCCTCCAATATATTCATGTGAAACTTCTTACCTTCATGTAAACATTATTGGCTTCTTTCTCTCTTCTTGACAATTCCACCAACATATCTGGATATGACAAACCCATTAGATAGACGAGCATTTCATTTTTATTTGAATCATCATCTTTTCAGTTGCTGAGTTATCATGGCAAAAAAAATCAAAGCTAATGTCACAAACTAACCGTAATTCATTCCAACCCCTTGAACTCTTGCTGATAAGGTTAGGGTTTCTCTAACTGTCATCTCTCCAATGTAAAGATCATGTTGACATATGCTGAGCTCCTTTGTGGAACAAATTTGTTCATCGTGTGTCCATTGTATGTGACACTCCCCGAAAACTGCAGTTCCATGTATTTCGGATTACTTACTAACGGTATATCACGGGCGAGATATAACAAACAAATATTTTCGGGGGAGAAACAGATTATAATAGAAGCAATTCCTTGGATATATGACTCTCACCTTAAGATCTTTGGCAAGTTTACCGGCCAACGCCGTAGCAACGTAGTCTTTCCCGAGTCGGGAGGGCCTAAAAGTAATGACAACTCTGCACATAATATAGATATGAGATTCTTATGAATGACAGAGTTTGTTGATACTTGATACTCCCCCCTCCATCAATAATAGGTCACATATCTACTCTAAGTTGTCCTGATATGATAGACCACTTTCAAATTTAGTAAACTTAATTTATAAACTTTGGCATGTTATCCTTAATGATATCTCAAAACAATAATTCCAAAGAAAGACTGGTATGGTAGGAAGGTAGTAATTCAAATAGTTAACAGCTTATTTGGTAGGCGGTACTACAAGACGACATGGTGATGACTTAAATGATTTTTTTTTGAACTATCGTGGCATTATTGATGTTATTGCTTGTCCATCCCCATTTACATCCTTTTCTTCACAAATTACCATCACCATCCATTACCACTTCAGAGATGGTATGATTTTACATAACCATGGGCATCGACATGAAAATGTCCCTACAAATTTATGTCATAAATTCATTATCATTACCACCATTATCACAAACTACCAAACTGGCTTTAAAATTAATCATTAATCATACATGACCTAAACTTTCGGGATAGAAGGAGTATACATATCTGGAACTGTTTATAATTGCCTTATACTGTACTTGAGATGAGCCTTGAAAATATCTTTACTTGCCAGGCTTGATAACTCCATTGACATCATGAAGGATTGTAAACGGTTTTCTCCTATTTGGAACAATGTGGAGAAGATTCAAGATACCCTGGAAAGAATATCCAAGAAAAAAACACACACACAAAATTATGACATTAGTAGGAATTCAAGAGAAAAAAGGAATAATAAAACTATAATGATGGTGAAAATGTTCTACCAAACAAATGAGTAATTAAGAAACATTTTGTTACCTCACTTGTATTGGTGAAGAAGTTCAATACAGATGGCAAACCTCTGCTTCCCACTAAAACTTGTGCTTCAAACATTCAAATGCTCATACCTTACCTCAATTGTTGGGATTTTAATACCAACCCTGAATACACAAAATTTTATTTCAATTTAGCTTGAAACTTAAAAAACTTACACAGAAGTATCACCTCGACTTAAGTCTAGACTTAAGTATCACCTATACTTACTCGTACAGCAAGCGAGAAGCATTAGATTCAATATAGTAAACCTGTACGAGCCTCCACTAATTAGTCAACCTAGGAAAACCCCCACCACATATCCCAAATAAAGCAGAACTGAAAAAAAAGCATTGTTTTATACCAGGACAATTTGGCATTACACAAAATTTCCTCAAAATTACATAAATTTTCAAGTAAACTATAGATTTCCTCAAAATTACAAGGACAATTCGAGAAATAAGAGATCTAATCTATAATTAAACAAACTAAGAACTATGCCTAAAACTCAAAAACATCTTCTACGAATTTCTTGTTTTTTAACAACAGTAGTAAAGAATGAATTTTGGAACATTACCTTGTAAATTACATCTATAATCAACATAGTCATAGAGATCATAGCAGATGAAAAAGGAGTAAATTTTCATGAAAACTAAACCAGATATCCACTCCAAGAAACCTAATCAACAAACAAAGTCATGTTTTCATTATACTATACAATGGAACTATAATAATGGAAGAGCGAAAATAATCAAACCTAAGAGAGCTCATAGGTGTCGACGGTTGCTCCGGTGGTGGGCGTTGGTTAGGTCGCCGATCGCCACTAATTCATGCAATAGAAAGAAGAATCAATTGGTGATGCTCATCAAATTGTAACGAATTGTTATGCCGAGCAATCCCAATTCCCAAGGATGTAAGAAGAACAATTCTCGCTTAATATCACGATGAACACCACCCATAACTTAGCAATAAAAATCATTTGAAAATAGGGGCAAATCTAGGTTCAATTCAAACCCTAATATTTATTTCTTTATCATTTTTCATCAACAACACAAAAAATTAATAGTTCCTAATAGAAAATTAAAATGAAGCAGAAATACCTTTGCGGTTTCATCAACAACAGGAAAAATTAATAGTTCCTAATAGAAAAATTACACTTTTTTGCTGGCATGGTTGTGGCTCGGCCTTTGCAAAGCTACTAAACTAATTTTAAAATAATAGTTGTTGGCCCGTGCGCAGCGCACCGTCCCCAAGGTAGCAAAATTTAGTTATTGAAATTGATAAATTATTTTAGACGAAGTATTTTGATTGTTTTATTAATGGTTAATGTAATATATTACTTTGTATTTATGGTAAATATATATTGCTATGTTATCTCAAGTGTTTATTGTATAACATGGCTATCTGATGCTTTTTGTAAAATTTACTTAAACATATGGGTTTTTCTATGGAATAGCCCTGTGTTTTTTTAGATTTTAGGAGAATAAAAAGCTAGTTTTAACCAGAACAAAATACTATGCTAATCTGACCTTTCCAATCCCCCCTCCTTTCTCGTACACTGATCTTTATGTTTTTTCGAATTTCAAATATTCAACTCCTACATGCATCCCTTCTCGCCTCTCTTCCCCCCTCCCTTTCTATCTCACTCATATTTATGTTTATGTAAATTTTAAATAGTCATTTCTACCCCCCCACCCTCTTCTCTCCTTCCTTCTCACTTTCCTTTCACTCGTCATCATAGTTTTTCAAGTTTGAGAAAATATCTTTAAAGTGTTCTCTATCTCTTCCTCAAATTACACTTTAGAAATGATCTCTTTAAGTGTTTTGCATCTCTTCTTCATTTCTTGTGTAACCCGCATCCTTTCCCTATCCACCCTTTCTCATTCCCTTTCCCTCTCCCTTTCCCTTTCACTCCCCCCTCTTGCTTCCTCTTACTTACTCTTCTTTAATGGTTTTGAAAATATTAGGAAGCCTCGTCCTGGTTGCTCCAGCCACCCTTTTACTTCCTTTCCTCTCCCCCTTTTACCTCTATGGTTATGGAAATTGAGAAAGTCTCTTTCTACTTGCTTGTGTTTTTTTATTATTATTATCTAGGAATATATCTTAGAAGAGCTCTTTTTCTTCTCCTTCCTCAACCTCATCACTTTCTCTCTCTCTTCTCCCCTCCCTCTTCTCCCTCACTCCTCTTTTATGGATGAAGAATGGAGATGGAGGGTTGAGAGGAAAACAGAGAAAGAAGAGAAAAGAAGTGGGGCAAAAGAGTAAGTCCATTGTTCCTAATATTTATTTAATAAGAAACAAGGTCGAACAACTCTACTCTTCTCTCCAAACTCGACTCTTTCTTTCTCATTTTGGTATTCTTATTTTTCCTTTCTCTAACACTTCATATCTTTTTCTCAACTCTCTGCTCATCTTCCCTCTTCTATACTTTTCTCCATCCTTCTCACTAATTATCCCCTTCCCTTGTACCACCATCATTTTTTTTCCAAAACGAAACTCAAATGAATATATTCTCCTACAAGTGCTTACTCCCCCATTTTAATTAAGTGAAATGCTTCCATTTTGTGGAAACTGTCTCAAACTCGCTCTCTATCTTCCTCAAAAGAACGGCGAAAGTATATCATATAATACAATGGATATTAAACATGCTACTCCAATACCCTAATTCTCTCCTCCCTCTCTCTCCCTCCCTTTATCTCCCCCTCTCTTTCACTCTCACTCCCTCTCCCCCCTCTCCCTCTCTCCCCCTCTCTCCCCCCTCTCTCTATCCCTCTCCCTCCCTCTCTCCCTCCCTCTCTCTCCCTCCTTCTCTCTCTCCCTCCCTATCTTCCTTAGAAGAACAGCGAAAGTATATCATATAATACAATGGATATTAAGCAGGCTCCTCCAACACCCTAATTCTCTCCTTTCTCTCTCTCCCGCTCTCCCCCTCTCTCTCTCTTAGTGATATCTCATATTTAAAAACGGTTTTTCACCATATATCCTTGACAAACTTTTTTTGCATCATATACCCTTTCGACTTTTGAAATTCACAATATACCAGTGAGTTCCTCTCAAGTGTATAAACTGTGCTCTTGCTACATTCTATTACTTTAGTTGAGCATAAAGTAGCACAATTTAAGAGCTTAGGTTCTCACAATCAGACTTGTTCTTCTCTCTCTCTCTCTCTCTCTCTCTCTCTCTCTCTCTACTCCTCCCCCCCCTAAATCTCCAACTCTTTCTTTCCTCCAGATTTCTCAACTACATAACATTGACAGATACTGTTTAGATACCCTGTACCCAAGGTGGCAAATCGTAGAATGTTGGAGGCAAGATAATTCTTCTCAAGTATCAAGTGTATAACTATGCTCCTGCTACATTCCTTTACTTCAGGTGAACATAAAAGTAACTCAATTTGAGAGCTTATGTTCTCACAATTCAATTTCTTCTCCCCTTCCCCTGCTCTCTCTCTCTCTATAGTCTCTCCTCCTCCTCGTCCCCCTCTCTCGAACCTCCCAAACTCTTTCCTCCACTCCAAATGTCTCAACTACTTAAGTATTTGACAGATACAGCTTAGACACCCAAAGAAAGACATACCTTTCACAAATGGAGACACCAGGTGCCTCTGCAAACCATCTTTTAATTTCTTTGCTGACGTAAGCTATCATTTCCCTCTTAAATGGACCTGTGACAATATAAGCAAGCCTGAATATTTTTTTCAAAATTAAGTCTCATTTCCCTCAAAAGACGTGAAAATTGTAGAAACCTGAGCCTCAAGATTCATTCCAAGAGCAAGAACTGCACCCAACGCTTCAGCAAAGGCATCACAGACTGCTGAAGTTGGATCATTGAAAAAAAGTTACATTTAGCATCAATTAATTCAAATTATCACAACAGCAAATAAAGAAGCAACAATATACAGCAAGGGAGGAGGATCTACCTTGACACAAGTAGAGGCTGAACTGTCAAGGTCTGCACCCCCTAAACCCGGTCCCCCAACATGAGCAAATGTCTTTAAACATCTAGCAGCAGCAATGCTGACGATAGATGACTTATCAACACCACCAAACCGCATGATGAGTCGAAATGCCTCTGTACATGCTGTAGCAGCAGCAACACCACCACAACCCTCCATAGAATTCTGAAGCATGTGAAGAGCCTCTTTTCTCACATACTCCTGTAAGTTTTTTGCGTTAAACATGGAATAGGATCACTTCTATTTAAAACAAAAAGGTTATTAAAAAAATAAAAAAAAAGCAATAAGCATAAGCCCTTCTAAACACCACTCAGACTGATTGCCAAATTAAAACACATAATATGTGCATCGTGCTCAGGTCAACTTCTTAACAAGAAAAATGCTGCTTCTAAAGCAACTCCAGGAAAGATGCAAATACATGTTAAAAGCAAGACAAATAGAAGTCCGTAGTTGATTTTGCTACCAATTTAGATTGGAAAGGAGATATTGTAGCACGTCAACATCGCCATATGCAGACTCAGCTCATTTATACTTATAATCTGCAAGTTTAATCCGAACCCATAATCATACAGGTAATAAATCACATAAAGTTGTTTTAATTTGCAGTTGTGAATCTAGGTTTAATTCAAGCCCTAAAATTCGAATAACTTTTGAGTAAATTTTAAAGTATTGCTACACATACCTTGAGATTTTGGGATATCTCATATCTCGCTGGCGCCGAAAAGGGTAAATCATCAGTTCCGAAGACCACTTATTCTCAAGGAAATTCTAATCTGGAAAATCTTAAGAACAATGATACAGAAAAATACAGATTTTAGATTTGAAGATGAGAGAGAAGATGGAAGTTTGAGTATTTGAAGATGAGAGAGAATTAAGGAAGTTTTTTTTCCTCCTAATCACTTAAGAGTTTTATTGTGGAATCCATGGATAGAATGAAGTTGTGGAATCCATGGATAAGCTGGGAGAGAGATAATCGAAAAAGAAGAGAGAGAAAAAATGGTGAGAAACAGAAAAAAGAGGAGAGAGACGAAGAAGTTTGAGAATGGAAGGGAGAGTAGGGCGACAAGAGGATGCTCGAAGATGAGGATGGATAAAATTAATGGAGGAGGATGAAGAATGAAGAATGAAGATGGAGGATGCAGAGGAAAAACGGGGAGGAAAAAAAAAGAAGGTGAAGGGCATAGTAACGGCAGAGCAGTGAATGAGAAAGTGAGTGGAGGGCAGGAACATCAAAGCATTGTTCCTAAGAACAGTAGCTAGACTTGTGGCTTTTTAATGGGTATAGATTTGAGGGTCATCATAGGTGTATACACTTTTTAGGGTATTTGATGTTTACATTAAACTGGAGTTGCAGATCTTTTAAGTAGTTTGGTTTTAAGTCTAGAGTTTGCGAATGCCTATGATGGAGTTGAGGTGCATGAGGGTGGTTGAGGAGGAAGAAACGAGAATTTAGTTTGTTGATAGCTAGAGGAGAGTGATAGTGAGAGAAAGGATAGAGACTTAGGGTTGAGGCATAGTATGTTATTATCGATGGTTTCCTCACCCCAAAACCAATGAAGAAGAAGAATTCATTCTAAAAATAAAACAACCCAAGAACCACTTTGTGAAGCTTTTTCACAGCAAGACATTCACAAAAACTAATACTGAATTCGATAAACAAGGCCAATAACATCTTAATTCAATTCTTAAATATCCTAGCATTTCTTTCCCTTCTAAATGTGGTAAATGTGAATTGTAACGACAAATGCAGCTCTATGAATCTGATGCTTATAGTTTTTTTTAAAAAAATTTGAGCATGATTTGTTTATGTTGAATATAGGGGTAGGAAATGATCAGCTTCTTGCATATAGCTAAAATTGTTTATGGAGATGTGATTCTTGAGGCGTGGTGTCACAATATTAATTCTAATGATGGAATATGGCCTCATGCTGTTGAGATGTCAGTACTTGCGACTTCTTTGCAAAGAGATAATCCTCATAGCCAATGGTTTGTATTCTTTAGTCTTCAACTTGTATGAGCTTCTTAGTGGCTTTTTAGTTGATTTTATGGCCACTGTTGGCAGGGTTTCTTCTATTTGAACATTAGATTTTGATTTTTGTACTCGATCGACCTTTTTATAATAGTAGTGCAATGTTTAGAGAGATTGTTGTGTGTAATACTTTGAAAGTATTTTTATTTGATTTCCTTTCACTGCTTATATACCAGATTTGTATTTGCAACTTTTTGTTCCATTCCTTCGTGGTCAATATTGTTTCACCTTTATCTTTTGTTAAGCTACATCTTATAAATCATAATCTTAGTTCGGTCATTCCTTATAAATTAATTTTTTATTGGGTTTTTTAATAGAATACCCTGCTTAGGTTTGGAAGGGTGCTGAAGGCCAAAGAGCAGGTTGTTGATGGTAAAATTTACCATCTTATTTTAAAGGCGATTGATAGTTACAAGAAGACACTACAAAACAACAACAACAACAACTAAGCCTTATTCCCAAAGTGATTTGGGGTCGGCGAACATGAATCGTCAACTGAAACCGTTACCAGAGGATATGGCATCGACAAGAGTGATAAAAAGTTTTTTTTTAAAGGGTTTAAGTTTTAAGAATTTTTAAAGAAGTTTTTTTTTTTTTTTTTTTTGAAAACAAGGTTTACACCAACAAGTTTTAAAAGAGGCTTTCAACAAAAGGTTTTAATACCAACACAATTGAGAAAAACAAATAAATGCAGTAATCACACCCCTTCCTCCACATGGATACTGCCCCTCCACCCACTTCTATCCAACGTCGTGCTCTCCTCAATCCCAAGTAACCTCATATCACTTTCAATTACCTTCATCCATGTCATCTTAGGTCTTCCCCTACCCCTTACAATTTGATTACTCCTCCACTCTTCAATTCTTCTCACCAGTGCATCACCTGATCTCCTTTTCACATGACCAAACCATCTTAACCGATTCTCCCTCATCTTTTCTTTAATGGATGCAACTCCAACTTTTTCCCGGATCACTTCATTTCTTAATCGGTCCTTCCTTGTGTGGCCACACATCCACCGCAACATACGCATCTCCGCCACGTTCATCTTATGAACGTGGCATTGTTTCACCGCCCAACATTCGGTGCCATATAACAAAGCAGGCCTAATTGCCGTACGGTAGAACTTTCCCTTCAAGCTTTGGGGAATGCCGGAATCACAAAGGAATTCGGTGGCGCTTTTCCACTTTAACCAACCCGCGGTAATTCTATGCGCCACGTCTCCATCCAGTTCTCCATCCTTTTGGAGAATGGATCCTAGGTAACGGAAGACGTTCGATCCTTGAACCACTTTGCTATCCAAAGTGACCGCCCTCGCCTCGCTGCTTGTAACCCCACTGAACTTGCACTCCATATACTCCGTCTTACTTCTGCTCAATCTAAAACCACGTGCTTCTAAAGTATGCCTCCACAATTTCAACTTACTCTCAATACCTTCCTTTGTCTCATCAATCAACACAATATCATCCGCAAACATCATACACCATGGTATATCATCTTGAATTGACCTCGTTAGTTCGTCCATGACTAGAGCAAAGAGAAAGGGACTAAGTGCAGAACCTTGATGCACTCCGATCGTAATAGGGAACTCTTCTGTCCTCCCCACCGTAGTCCGCACACTCGTAGTTGCCCCTCATACATATCCTTGATGATATCTATATATTTTTGAGGAACACCTTTCCTTGCCAACGCCCACCAAAGTATTTCTCTTGGTACTCTATCATATGCCTTCTCCAAATCAATGAAAACCATATGTAGATCCTTCTTCCTATCACGGTAATGTTCCATTGTTTGTCTTATGAGGTGGATGGCCTCTATAGTCGATCTTCCAGGCATAAATCCAAATTGGTTCTCCGATATCTTCACATGTTTCCTAAGTCTTTGCTCAATCACCCTTTCCCAGAGTTTCATCGTATGACTCATTAGTTTGATTCCTCGGTAGTTGGTACAATCTTGTACATCACCTTTGTTCTTATGCAAAGGAATCAAAGTACTCTTCCTCCACTCTAATGGCATTTTGTTGTGTCTCCAAATCATGTTGAAGAATGTTGTCAGCCATTCGATTCCTCTCCCCCATAAACACCTCCAAACTTCGATAGGTATGCCATCTGGCCTCGTAGGTTTCTTCAATCCCATCTTTTTTAATGCTGCAACGACTTCCCCTTTTGAATCCTCCTCATAAACTCTCGATTTAACATACTTGGCGGGATGTGTACATCCCCGATGTCTTGTGCTATATCACCGTTGAACAAGGTATCAAAGTACGACCTCCATCTATCCTTTATCTCCTCATCCTCCACAAGCACTCTTTTGTCCACACCCTTGACGCATTTTACCTTTCTTATGTCTCTTGTCTTCCTGTCCCTCATACAAGAAGACACTATATGAAGCAAAAGTCTGGGTTAAACCATGGATGAACCTCAAGCAGTTGCAGGAATCTAAGCGTTCTATGGACATTCACCATTTCAGATTGCTGATCTCTGGTTGTGCGTGGTAAGAGGGTGATGTGTGTATTTTATTTACTGTCTTATTTCCTTGCTTATGTACACAATTCTCACTGCTATGGCTTCATTGTTTAATTGTGATATTAGCACAAATACACCATGATATAAGCACAATTTGGTCTCTGTTTTTGGGGGTAGCATGTGCTGAATTCTGTCCTTTTTCGTTTTGGATATGATCTAAAGTGTCTCCCTATGTTTTGGTTGAGTTGAGTGAGGATTTCAATTCAGATCTTCATTGATCTTTAATGTCCATTTTGTATACTAATATTCGTCATACACTATGCCGTATTTCCTGTACTCTTCGGGCTTTGAAATGTGGTTATTCAATTATTAAGCATTATGAACTTGTAGCAGAGAAAAGTAATGGAGCATATCATTTTTTATGATTTCGGATCTTAGAGGCCTTCTTCCCCTAATTTTTGAGAGTTAGAGGTCACAAAGTGACAGAGTTAGGATGCTTGGACACAGTAATTGTCAATTTGACACTTGACCCACATTTGGGGATGGTTTCCGTTTTTCTTTTTTTCCCTTTTTCTTTAATTTTGCCCCCTTCTAAGTTTTGGTTGTGCGTGTGAAAATGCAGATTTGTTTATTATATAAACCCAGAACCCAAAACCCAAAACTACTCGAAACTCAAAACCCTAAATCCTGAACCCTAGAAACCCCAAACCCTAGACCCTAGACCCTAGAAACCTAGAGTCTAGACCCTAGAAACCTAATCCATAAACCCCTAAACCCCTAAAACCCTAACCCATAAACCCCTAACCCCTTAAACCCCTTAAACCCTAAACCCCTAAATCCTAAACCCATGAACCCCCTGAACCTTGAACTCTGAACCCTAAACCTTGAACTCTGAACCCTAAACCTTGAACCCTAACCCCTAAATAACCCTAACCATAACCATGCCCACATCTACAACAGAACCAAATGATCACACGCATTAGACCATAACCAGGCCCACATCTGAGATACCACAAAAGGAACACGTGCACTGGACCAATAATGTCCCACATATGAGACTAGAAACCAAATATAGATATTAATAATATAATAATAATCATTGAGTTCTCTATATGATCAACTGCTGGATCATTTTCTGTGCGCTGTTCTTGTTTTAGCTTTTGTATCTAAAAAGTACATTTAGTATAATTAATTCTCATTTATCATAAAAGTAATACTACTTAGAAACCAAAAATAATCTATATTTAAAAAAATTGTATAATTATCTTACCACCTTTAAACACTACAACACGATATACAATAATTATATCAAACTTCAATGTGTAAACATTCAACCAAAACCCTATTTTACCTTTTACCTTTTGGTTAAAACCCTATTCAACCAAGTCTTCATTATTTTACCTTTTGGTTAAAACAAAAGAAATCTAAATCATATTTTTGAATACAACAAGATGACATTATGTTTTTTGCAATTCAATACATGGCACTATAGGGGGGATCTTTTTTTTTCTTTTGGAATAGGAGTATAGGAGGTTCTTCATGGTGATACATCTATTACTTATTTACTAATTGTAAATAGCCATTAATTTTCATTTCCCTAACATTAACTTACTTAAACACGCAAGTTATGTTCAATTACCTACACATGTGCATAATCTTAGTATTTGACCTTCGGAAGTTGTAGGTTACAACAATATACTAATAAAATATAGATAGTAACCAAAGCCAATTTTTTTACTCAATAAATGTCAATATATGCTTAATCTGAAAATAAGAAGACCCTTCTCCTTTTATAGGAAATTCTTCTCCTAAAATTCCCTAAGTTAGTGGACTTGACAAATATAAATTTAAGCATACAAACTAAGCATAATGGAGCTTGCCCAAAATTATGTTCACAAGTTCGTGTTTCCAACAAAATTTAGATCTAAGAGACGAAGAATATGTCTATCACAAACCACAAATAACATTGAAACAAAAATAGAAGAACACTATCCTCCACGGCTAAATATTTAATACGACCAAATAAACCAAAAATGCAATAAAATATGTTAAGCAAACAAAAAATGAACACAGAATAAATTAGTTTACATTCTTAGAAATATCCCTCCTTTATTCTTTTCTCTTTGTTTTTGCAGAGACTTTGTTGAAGATTTGTAGGTGGAGGTGAGAAGAGAAGAAATTGTTGTGCTTAGTTAGATCTTTTGTATCCAAATTTTGCTTACATATGTAATTCTAAATGTATTAATAGACAAGCCCGTCCCTGGCATTTTGGATGGAGGCCCTGGGGCGAAGTATGAATTAAAGGCCCTAATGTAGGATTAATGTAAAAATAAAGTATGAAATTTAGGTGTAAGTCTAATATATATATATATATATATATATATATATCCCTGACAAGTGGATGGGAGGAGGAAAATTTGGGGATCCCACTTTGCAAGGGGTAAGAATCGAACCCCTATCACAGGGGTGGAAGGAGGGCCTCCAACCAAGCAAGCCAACCTAAATTATTAAGCAGAAAGTATATATAGGCTATACTCTTTTGGACTGAACTAATGGAAATTCAGCTCATTTAGACAATTCAGTTTAGTTCAGTCCAGTTTAGACAAATTCACTTCAAACAAATTCAGTTAAGTTCAACTCATTTCAAAAGAACATAAGTACATAGCTCTATATTATTGAAGAGATCCCTTATTATAAGTGAAACTATTTTGGAAAATTGTCTAAAGTTTTGATTATCTTAGCTTTATTTTGTTCAACTTATGTTAACTTATTTAAGAAAAAATAAGTTCAAATAAGATAAGATAAGTTCAGTTAAGATAAGATAATTAGTTCAGGTAAGATAAGATAAGATAAGATCAGATAAGTCTAATAGTACAAACATCATGAAGTTCAATAAGTTCAGATAAGATAAGTTAAGTTAAGTTAAGTTAAAATAACATAAATTTGATTATATAATATAAGTTCAGATAACATAAGATAAGTTTAGACTAGATAACATAAATTCAGATATGTCAAAATAAGTTGGATAGAACGAACCCTTACTCTAGAGATATCTTTTTTATTTGGTACTAAAATATCTTCTTATTGTAAATGAGAAATTATAAATAAGAGTACTTTTGATGATATTCCAATTGGCAAAGTATAAAGTGAAGCATTATTTTTTAGCACAAAAAAATATAGGGCCAATTTGTCAAATGAGTATTTTAAAATACAATTTTTAACTATATGGGTATTTTAAAAAATATTCAGCAACATGAGGGCATTTTTAAAAGTCACTTTGCACCATATGAGTATTGTAGAAATTTCAAGTGACATCTGAGTATTTTAAAAAGTTTCGCTAATCATTTGAGCGCCTTCTTATGGATTTCAATTTTTTTAAATTTTTATATTTTCTGTTTGTTTTTCTTCATATAATTTTTCATTACTTATTATTTCTTCCCCTATATATTAATTTATTGGTGTCACTGATAAATATCCCAAAGAAATGTCAAATAACATTATTAACACATAACAAGAAGTAAAATTTTGATAAAATACCTAAACACTAAATATATTTTTTATGCACCTCCGTTTATATGTAAACATCATTTCAAAAGAGTTCTTCCAAAAGATATTATAAGAAAATCGTGAAAGATTTGTTGAAAATCAATCTATCAATAATTTATCTCTTTTTACTCTTATTTCTAACACTACGAAAAAAGCGTGATATGAATATTCAATATTTCAACGTGAAAAAACTATCACAAATAGGAAAATTTGGGGAAATATGAGTAAGAAAAGGAGAAAAGAAATAAGGAAAAATAAAAGAAAAATGGTTAGATAATATAAGATAAGTTTAGATAAGATAACATAAATTCAGATATGTCAAAATAAGTTGGATAGAACGAACCCTTACTCTAGAGATATTTTTTTATTTGGTACTAAAATATCTTCTTATTGTAAATGAGAAATTATAAATAAGAGTACTTTTGATGATATTCCAATTGGTAAAGTATCAAGTGAAGCATTAATTTTTAGCATAAAAAAATATAGGGCCAATTTGTCAAATGAGTATTTTAAAATACACTTTTAACTATATGGGTATTTAAAAAAATATTCAGCAACATGAGGGTATTTTAAAAAGTCACTTTGCACCATATGAGTATTGTAGAATTTTCAAGTGACATGTGAGTATTTTAAAAAGTTTCGCTACTTATTTGAGCGCCTTCTTATGGATTTCAATTTTTTTAAAATTTTAAATATTCTTTTTTTTTCTTTATAAAATTTTTCATTACTTATTATTTCTTCCCCTATATGTTAATTTATTGATGTC
Source organism: Beta corolliflora (assembly GCA_947648045.1). Taxonomy (NCBI): domain Eukaryota; kingdom Viridiplantae; phylum Streptophyta; class Magnoliopsida; order Caryophyllales; family Amaranthaceae; genus Beta; species Beta corolliflora. The sequence continues at coordinate 838,139 of CANSZD010003177.1, forward strand.
ACTGATAAATATCCCAAAGAAATGTCAAATAACATTATTAACATATAACAAGAAGTAAAATTTTGATAAAATACCTAAACCCTAAATATATTTTTTATGCACCTCCGTTTATATATAAACATCATTTCAAAAGAGTTATTCCAAAAGATATTATAAAAAATCGTGAAAGATTTGTTGAAAATCAATCTATCAATACTTTATCTCTTTTTACTCTTATTTCTAAGACTACAAAAAAAGCGTGATATGAATATTCAATATTTCAACGTGAAAAAACTATCACAAACAGGAAAATTTGGGGAAATATGAGTAAGAAAAGGAGAAAAGAAATAAGGAAAAATAAAAGAAAAATGGTTAGAAAAAATTATTTAATGGTACAAGTGCCCAAAATTGGAGTTGGGCCAAAATAAGGATTCATACTTGGACTTTTTTCTTAATACCCACATAGTAATCGAATATCTTTTAAAATAATAATGTGACACTAGATTTTAGAAAAATACTTATATGATCAAAGGGTGGATTTTAAAACACAAACAGTCAAACACCCACCTGACAATTTGGCCAAACTCCAAAGGCCCAAAGATAAAAGCATGATTACGTTGGCCATCCTCTCCATAACTTCTCAATAAATAAATAAAAGAAAAGAAAATCTTAAAAAATCAAAGGCCGTCGGATTAATTTGACCGTTGGACACGCTCTTGGTCCTTTAAAAATTAGAACAGCCGCCCGTTGCCGTTATCACTGTAATACAATACAATACCCTACAGGCCTATACTTCTCTCAGCCTCTCACAAAAACAACAAACAAATAAGAAAATCAAAAAACCCAAAAGCTGAAAATTTCTCAAGGTAGAAGAAAATATTTTCTTGTTTTCAATCTTCAATTTTTTTTTCCTCAATCTCAAAAATATGAAAAAAATTTCCCCCATTTCTTCTTGTTAATCTCTGTTTGTTTGTGTTGCAGAATGAAATCTGATCGGAAACCTCCGCTTGCAAAATCTCCGATGAAGATTCGTGGTCGTCGTCCCCTTCGACCAACCAACACAAACAACCCTTTACTCACACCAGGTATCTTTTAATTAAACTCATTATTTTCTTGTAATATATTATTTTTGAAGTTTTTACTTTGGTGGGTCGACTATATTTTGTAAATCAAAAGTTCGAATAATTTTTGCTATATTCAAAAAATTATTTCAGAAGAACACAAGAGTATTACTAGGTTTTTTTTTCAATTAACCTGTGATGAATATAGTCTAAAATGTTACTTTTTGAGGTTTTTATTTCGGTGGGTTGATGATAATGTTTAATGAATAAATAGTAATCAATAATCATACATTTCTGGTAATATTTAGAAAATTCTGACATGGACCCAGGAATATTGGTAATTTGTGCTTTTTATGTATTTTATGTTAGTTATAAACTTGTAATTGTACTGCTGAAATTATGCCTTAGGCTGAGTCGGTATATAAGTAGAAGAGGGATCAAACAACAAATTTCTTGAAATGTGAACTGACATGTGCATATTTTTTGAACTGCATATATGTATATTATGATTTTCAAACTGCAAGTACATCTTCTTGAGGAAAGAGACAAAAGGTTGTACATTAACTAAAAAAATGTATAGTTAGTATAAAAGATATGCACAATCAGTTCAAAAAATATTTTCTCATCTTAAGAATCTTCTTACTATGTATATGCTGAGCATAAAAATGTCTTATAGTGGGACTCATTTCTGTTTTTATTTCCATGAAAGAATGGAAATGGTAGAAATCTTCTAGATACTGATTTATTTCCTATGTTAGACCGATTCTGTAAAATCTTTTGAATTAAGTTTTTGGGGTGTAGATGCTGAGCATAAAAATTGTGTTATAGTGGGATTCATTTTTGTTTTGCATAGTTGTTGCAGTGACGAAAACCCAGATGAAAGAATCTGAAAATCGGCCAAAATATCACACAGCTTCATGTGAATTGAGAGCTTTAGCAAAGATGGTTCAAGATGAACTTGGCTCGATCAATGCGAAGAACAATGAATTTGGGAGCTATGCATCATCAATTGGTGGTAGTAATCTGTTTGAAAGGGGTAGGTACTACCAAGTTTATTCAGAGAGGAGGAATGAAAGGCTAAGGAAGAAACAGAATGAGTCAGGGGATGATGAGCCAAAAACTGCTTACAATTTGGGTGTTAAAGTTGATTGTTCAACCAAGAAAAAGGATTCAAAAAAGAAATCTGAGAGCTTCAAGAAGTCCATAATGGCAGTGAATTACTCTGTGGATCGAAGCCAGCACCCGAGGTACTCGTTGAGGAGCACCACCAAGAAGCCTCCTCTTCCAGTGCCGATGTATGTCGAAGAGACAATGACGGCGAGGAAGGGTCCTTGTTTAAGGACTAGGAGAAAGTGAGGGAAAGGATATTTCTAGATTTAGAGGGGTGGAGAAACAAAAATGGGGGGAATTATTGATCTGTTGTTATTTTTTATGGGTGGTAAACATGTCATGTTAAGTTGATGATGAGAACATTCATGAAAATTTTATAAGTTTGTAGTCCACCAATGGTAAACAATCTTGAAAAGTGTAGTCCACCAATGGTGGACAATCTTGAAAAGTGTTTTCAAGTCCTAAGCAAAATTATGGTATCCTTTGCCATGATGCATGCAATCTGGTATTTTTTGTTGATGTTTTGGTTTCCTTAGTAGAGGGTGACGTTTTGATGATTTTGTTTGAATGTATTGGAATCAGGGGCTGACGAAAGCTTGAATTCCAATTGAATTTGTTTGAGTGGACTGATTTTATGCCCTAGAGATTGCAACTAACTATAAGCTCCTTTCTACAACACGTGTTAGAGTTGGACGAATGAAATGAGTTCCCGTTTTTTAATAAAATCCAAAATCCTATTTAACTTATCAAAAACCCAAAATAGTTTACTTGATAAATTAACTTTAAATATTACCATAGTACTAATAATACTTATACCAATCAAAGATAAATTTTATACTCCTCTCCCCTATTTTCTCGCTTCTCTCTCCTCACCCACAAAACCCTAATTTTCCACCTAGGGGCTACCGCCACCCTTTTGGGCGGTGGTAAGCCCCTTTTCTCCTTTTGTTACTAGTTTTTTATGTTAATGTTTCTAATAAACTTCAGTCTCTCTCTAATGGAGAGTTTTTCAACCCATTTATTGGGTTATATCTACCCATATATTGGGTTTTATCTCTCTCCATGTGAGAGTTTGGAGACTTTGTTTTTGGGTTTTTATGTAATTCAAGAGGTTGATTTGTTGATTGAAATTTGTGCGGGGTTGCAACAGATGTCAATACTTCGTTTACAATCACTTGAATTGAATCCAGTTCTACTTCAAAACTACAAAAGATCGATAGACCCTCGCGGAAGGGCCGCATCGACGACGATGTGAAAGATAAGGGTTTTCAGAAGTGTTAGATCTACTCAACGATCGTGGTTTTGTCATATTAGAATTGTATTTATTTCACTTTGATATGTATTTGTTTAGTTTTGGCTTCTATTGTAGATGTCGTATGACTTTGAATCAATGAATTAATTTTTAATTTCAAAAAAAAAAAAATAATACTTATACCAATATAATTAAAATCCAAAATAATTTACTTGATAAACCGCCTCACCTTTCTCTCTCTAAACTTTTTCTCTCGCCTCTCTCTACTTTTTCCTTAGCCCAAGGGATTGCTCCTCTAGGAGAGCTTGCTGTCACGACACCTCTCAGCCACCAGCGAGCTCCCCTCTCAGCCTTTTCCATGGTAAGGTTCGTTGGCTCTTCTCCCTGTTGTAGCGGGTTGGCGGTGGCAAGTCCGTTTTGATCCATATATGAGTGAACCGACCTCCTTACTTTGGTTTTCTTTGTTCTTCGCTAATCTTTATTGTTTTTCAATAAGTCCCATCTATGTGATGGCTTTTTCCTCTATATGGGTTTCATAGTCACCTCCTTCATGGTAGGTTTGTCAGTTTAGTTTCCGTGTTTGTGTTGTTTAGTATCTCCAGTTCCGGGAACTTGAAGTTTTGAAGATATGGGGAATTGTACTCATTGGTTGAAGATCAAGAATATCAAGATTAAGGTCTGATTCCAGTTTACTATACTATCAGGCATAGAAGACATTGAGTCATCGAAAATCAAATATGGTTGGAATATTACCACCAAAGCGTCTATATTAGTAAATTGGATGAAAACTCTCAATTTGATGTTTTAGGTTATCTTTAATGCATGGGTTCCTACTGTTGTAGATGCGTATGACAATTTATGAATGATATTTTCGCAGTTCCCTTTCAAAAAAAAAATCCATATTAGATAGTGCAGGCCCCTAGCATCCAATCTGAAGCTGAGCCTGAAAGAAGCCGTGAGGATGAGGCAAAGTCTTCGGAGATGGTTTTAGTGGTTGGCACAAACAATACCAAAAACATTATAAAGAAAAGGAGGCATAAGAAGATGGGTAGAAGTGGTACTAATTATGTTCAGAACTTAGGAATCCTGGGAGCATAATTGGATCAAAAAAAAAAAGATGAGGGAGGGAGATGATCATGAGGACATGAAGGAGACTGATGAGGCTAACAAAAGAAGGTTGTGTACGTGAAGGCTTCGAAGAACCAGGGACGTTGCAAGTAGCGGAGGTTGGTGACACCCAACCCTGCCAATAGCCATGAAAATATTCAGTTGGAACTGTCAAGGGGTCGGTAACCCCTTGACAATTTTCTGCCCTCCAGTATTGTTGTTGGAGGGATAGGCCAAACACCGTTTTCATTATGGAAACTCTACTAGAAGCTAAGGATATGGAAAAAGCTCATAATAAGTGTGGTTGTGAGGATGGTATAAGCCTTGGATGGGAGGGTCGATCTAGTGGTGTTGGTTTCTGGGGGCATGACATCAATGTTAACATCATTTCTAAACATCACTTCTTTGCTAAGGTTCTTGATGATGCGGATATGCTAATTTAGGGTGTTGTTAGAATATATGGTTTGTCGGATGATGTGCAAAAATTCCAGACTTGGAATCGAATTCTTGATATAAAACAACCTACCTCCCTTCCCCTTGTGTTTTTTGGTGACTTTAATGAGATCGTCGATAACGCAGAAAAAAAAAGGAGGGGTGGCAAGTGGAGAAAGAAAAATGGATGCTTTTAGAAAGACATAAGATTTGTGTCATCTCCGGAATTTTGGATATTAGGGGTCTCGCTTCACATGGCAGAGAGGGAAGAACTGTGATATTCATGTGAGAGAAAGACTTGATCGTTTTCTTGCTGCTGAAGAGTGGTGCAATATTTTCCCGTGGCCATCAGTTCCAAATGGTCCAATCCAACAGATCTGTTATCAACCAAATGCACAAGACAAAAATTAAATGTAGGGAAACAATTCAAGTTTTAACCCTGGTGGATGTTTAATGAGGAGTGTGTGCAGATCGTTAAACAAGGGTGGGAATCAAAGCAGGTTGCAAGCCCAACTATTAAAGTCCAAACTTGTGCAGAGAGTTTAAAGAAGTGGGACTCATAGACTTTTGGTGTCCTGAAGAACTGAATAAAGGTGTTGGAAAAAGACCTCTCGAAGCTCCAAAAACAACCAACTTCTCTAGACTACAGATGTCGTTGTAACGCTATTTCTACTGAACTTGATGATTTGTGTCACAAAGAAGAATCCTACTAGTATATCACAACAAGGTTAAATTAAATGAACTAAAAGATGGGGATAAGAATACCGCTTATTTCCACCACAAGGCAAATCAGCGTATAAAGATGAAGAGAATTACAGGCTTGTTTAATGTGAGAGGGAATGGAAAGAAGGAGAAACAAATAAAGATGGGTACAATTGTGGAGGAATTCTATCTTGAACTTTTAACATCCAGTAGTCGTAGTGATTTTGAGCACGTGGTGAAAAAAGTGGAAAATTGGGTGACTGATTAGATGAACCTCAATCTTGACAGAGAGCCATCAGGTAAAGAAGTAAGAGTAGCATTATTCCACATGCACCCAACAAAAGGCTCGAGACCGGATGGTATGCATGCCTTATTTGACCAGAAATTTTGGCATATCGTTGGCCCTGATATTATAGACCACATAAACATAGCACTCATCCCAAACATAAAAGACCATTAGATGGCTTCTCATTTTCACTTTATTAGCCTATGTAATGTGCTTACAAAATTTTTTCGAAGTTATTGGCTAATAGACAGAAAGTGTTCCTGCCTCAGATTATAAGTATGAACCAAAGTGCATTTGTGCTAGGCCGTCTAATTATTACAGATAATGTGTTGTTAGCTTTTGACATTTTTCACGCAATGAAGTCTCCAAGTGCAGGTGGATGTGGTACTATGGCATTTAAGTTGGACATAGCAAAAGTGTAAGATAGAGTGGAGTGGATTTTTTTGGATCGATTTTATGGCTCGGATGGGGTTCAACTTTCCATAAAGACATCGGATTATGCGATGTATAACAAACACTTCTTTTGCTTTAATGATTAATAGTGTGCCGCAAGGTAATGTTATTCCTTCTCGTCGGTTACGTCAAGGCGACCCCATATTGCCTTACCTTTTTCTATTGTGTGTAGATAGTTTCTCTTCCCTCCTATAAAGTCGTAGATTAGGGGTCATTACATGGAGCACGTGTTTATCGCAATGCTCCACCTGTTTCTCACCTCTTTTTACAGACGATAGTGTACTTTTTGCACATGCAAATCTCCGGCACTGCTCTATGTTAGCTGATATTATCAGCAAGTATGAAAGAGCTTCTGATCAGAAAATAAACTGTGGCCATAGAATGTCGGGAGAAATTTCACACATGTTAGGGGTGTGGGGAAGCATTAGAACGTTTAGGATTCCGAATATAAAGCTTTTGCAAATGTGAAATGCCGAGTGTGGAAAGAGATCCAAGGCTGGTGGAGAAGCTCTTAGCAAAATCGGGAAGATAATTCTTATAAAAGCGGTAGTTCAAGCCATTCCTACATACACTAGGGGTTTTTCTTTCCTGTGCCCTAAAAAATGATTGCAAGATTTTGGTGAGGATCAAAAGAGAATGAAGGAAAATTCACTGAAGGCTAGGATAGTTTATGCACTCCAAGAGAAAGTACATTGTTTGCTTGCAAAGCAGGTTGGCTTATGCATGATACCTCGCCTTAAGGAAAAAAAAAAATATACATTTTTGGAGTCGTCCCTTGAGCACCACCCTAACTACTCATGGAGAAGCCTGGAGTGCAAAATCGCTAGTTACGGAGGGCATTAAATGGTGGGTTGGCAATGGACGGAATATAAAGATCAAGAAGAGGAAATGGTTACCTCATACTCAATCATATGCTTCTCCTAAACCTCAGCATGTGTTTGAGCCTAATCTTATGGTGTCAAATCAGATACATGATAACTACTACTTTTGGGACGAGGTGAAATTGTGTGAAGTTTTGTGCCCCGCCGAAGCTGATCATGTCCTTCAATTCCCCCTGAGTTTTTTTAATGCCACTGGACTAATTAATTTTCTGACGGTTGGAAAAGAATGGCTTATTCAGCGTGAAATCTGCTTATTGACTCGGGCACTTGGGTCATACTACACAGTAGGAAAGTACTCATGGGTAGCCCTCGGCATGGGCCGAGCCAGGCCTGTGCACGGGCTCGGCCCGCGGGCTTGAGGAAATGGCGGGTCGGGCTCGTGCCTCATGCGGGCCTGGCTCGTGTTTTATATTTTTTTTTTTTGGATTCTTGGCAATTTTAGGCTAAAAAACAAAGAAAAGGTGAGTTCGGCCTGCTGGCCGGCCCATGGGCCATATAAGCGGGCTTTTGCCGGTGCTGGCCTGAAATAAAATTTCTTGACCGTGGAAGGCCCACGGGCCACGGCCCACACATAGAGGACAACGGGCCGGGCCTCGAGAGGGCTCGGACCGGGTCGACCCGCGTGCTGGCCCGGCCCATACCCATCTCTACTCATGGGTCTGAGATGTCGAAAATCTGGAAACAAATTTGGAGCATGAATTGTCCACCAAAACTTAAAACATTTTGTGTGGAGAGCTGTTTCGAGTGCTTTGGCTGTTAAACAAAGACTTGGTACCAGACATATTATTCCAGAGAAAAGTTGTCCTATCTGCCAGGTTAGTGACGAAACGATTTTTCATGCATTGTTTGAGTGTCAATGGCTTCATGACTTTTGGACAAATTCTTCTTTTGCTTCTTGGTTTGAACAATTTGCTGCATCAAATTTTCAAGAGCTTCTTGCATGGTGTTTTGAAAAAATAGAAGTATGGGAGATACGAAACTTTCTTGCAATGACCTGGGTTGTATAGAACTGCAGGAATGAGAAATTAATACTTAATGGTGTTCCCAATCTTAAGAAAATGGCTAGTGGATTTGTTCGTTTTGTGGTAGATTATTGTCACTATGGTCATAAAGTATTTTCCAGTAATGTGAGTCCATGTAGTGCTTCTTCAACATGGTGGAATGCTCCTATTGGCAATATAATAAAGCTAAACTCTGATGCTACATTAATGGATGGTGGTATGGTTGTTGGACTAGGGGTGGTGGACCGTGATTCTAGTGGCCATGTTGTGGCAGCAACAACTTCTCGATGCAGGAATGAGTAGAGTGATTCTTTGGGTGCTGTGAAGAAAGTAAGTTCAGTGGGTGTAGGCAAATCTTACGAGGATCTCATTGTTGAAGATATTACAAAACTTCAGAAGACCTTTAATTCTTGATGTTATTTTTCTCATGTCAAAATAGCGGGAAATATTGTTGCTCATCTTATGGCTAGAGTCCCCCCCTAATGTAGGTAATGGCCATGTTTGGTAAATGACTTTTTCATTGGCTTTTGGCTTTTGACTTTTCAATTTGGTCAAACAGCCAAAAAAAAGTGTTTGGTTATTGGCTTTTTGGTTGGCTGAAAAGTTGGCTTTTAAGCCAAAATGAAAAAGCTGCCTGGAGCAGCTTTTTGGATTGGCTTTTGGCTTGTTGGCCCACAAACTCTCTAATAAACAGCCAACAGCCACAATCAATTTTGTCAAACACTTTTGCAAACAGCTGACTTAAACATCCAACTTAAAAAGCCAATACATACATCCAATACATACAGCCAATGCTTCCAGCTAGTCAAACAAGCCAACTAAACCAGCCAACAGCCAACATCCGATTGCTAAACAACCCCTGATTGTATCCTTCTTGAAAATTTCCCCCAAGAAATTATTTACTTGGCAAAACTTGATTTACTCCCTCCGTCCCATAAAGATCTGAACACTTGTTGGAACATGTAGTTTAAGGTGATAAGTTGTGGTGTGGTTATCAAATGTTATTTTATTTAGAAAGTAGATGTGATAGGAGTTGGTGGGGGTATTTTTTATTAGAGGAGAGAAAAAATTAGGTAACTTTTTATTGATAAAAGGTAGAGTGTGGGCCAAAGATGTGTAAAAGAAATAATATATTAATGGTGGAACCATGCCAAGAATGGAAGTGTTTAAACTAATTTGGGACAAACATAAAAGGAAAGTGTTCAGACAATTCTAGGATGGAGGTAGTAATTAATTTACACTCACTCTTTTATTAAAATCCATATTATTTAAACAAAGTTTGAAAATATAATAACATAACTAAGCTAGTAAAAATAATTAACTTGTGAGTAAATGGTCATTAAATGTTATTTGCTACATATAAATAAATTAAAGGGTTTTTTACGTAGTGCCCTGTGTTTTACGAAATTCTACGCTGTACCTGACCTTTTTGAACTTTCCACATTGTACCCCTAAACTTTCTAAAGATCATACAAGATACTCTTACTAATGGAACATCCTACCCGGAACCCCACTCAACCTTCAATATTTGAGGATCATGCCCCAAACCCCAGTCAACTAACAAGGCTATACTATCCTATCCTATACCCACGTGGTAAGAAAATCCCACAATCTATTTCTTGGTATTTTGTGTAAGGGTATTATGTGTAATGTTTAGAAAGTTTAGGGATATAATGCGAAAAGACCAAAAAGGTCAGGTACAACGTAGAATTTCGTAAAGCACAGGGGTAATATGTAGAAAAAACGTAAAATAAAATATCAACACCAATAAATTCATAGAATATCGTTCGTAAATATTAATATTTCAACTTAAGAAAAAAGAGTATGTAATATATAATTGGAAAAAATTGATAGGAACAACCCCAACAATGGGCGTTCCGCCATTTTCAGTCCCAATTAAGGATTATTTCTGAGCAGTGCCAAGTTTGGGGTATATTTTACAAAAATGGTCCTAGTTGACTGGTGACCATTTTACCGGTTAATTTTTATTTTTACATTTTTTAATCTGTTTTACTACCTTATCCCTCCTCTTTCTCTCTCCTTACACAGTGCAATCTCCAAGTTCTGTAAAGATGAAGTGAAATTAATGCCGGAGGATTACAGCGGCCATGAACATATGGTTGATAGCTTCGAATGTCAGGATTATCCACCAAAAGAGGATCGAAAACCACCACATAAACCATAGGAGACATCGGAAGAAGCTGCAGTTCTTGTTCTGACGATTTTTCCATCGATGGCGGAGGTTGCGGGCTCCCTCCTTCCTCCCCTGCAATCCTTTCCTCCTCCCCCGTCACCCCTGGAATTTCGAAACCCTCCCATCTCTCATTTCCAGCCACCAACCCACCGGCCACCTGCATCTTCATCTTCAACCCTGACACCCCTCCTCATACCATACAACGAGAGACAGAAAGAATGAGACCAACATCTTTAACTGCATCTTTCAAGCCATTAAAATTTCTCTCGTCATTTTCTGGATGACTTATTTTCCATAAGAAAATTTGTAACTCTCGGGGGTGTGTCAAGTTTCTAGATTCATCTATATGGCTATGAAGGGGTTTTAGGTAAATTATGAGCTACCAAGTTACTGATTTTATTAAGAATTGTCCATTATTAGGAGGGTCCCAAGTGTTAGGTTTTAATATGATCTAATCATATTTCAGAAACAACGTTTGATTCAGGATCCATGTATAATTCAAATTTATAACTATTTTTCACTTCTTCCCGTGGGCCCCACCAGTTGGGAGTACAAAGTCATTCTAGCAGCGAATGAGTAAAGGACACACGATCCTTTGCACATACTTGCTTTTATTTATAATTTGTAACTCATTTTTGCAGAAAAATGACAAAGTAAAATAAAAAAATTACCAATAATGGTCATATTTTTCATGATCTATATTTTGACAAACTTCCAAAAATATATAATCTCTCTCTATTAGAAACAGATTCTAAAATGGTAATTTTTTATATTAAAAAAAATATAATTTTTTACTAACTTTTTATTCTATACATTATGTACAACTTTTTTCATGTCATGAGTGGGAACCATTTATAATATTTGTTCATAAAACATGAAAAATTTTATGAGGATGAGAGAGAAAATGGTAGAGAGAGAGGGATGACAACTTTTTTAGTACATGACAAAGAATGCTCCAATGTTGGACATATAGTTAATTTTTCTTTTGTTATCCATACTTGTAAGAGCATGGCCACCAATGACCCAATAAAAAATGTCATCCCTTTTATTTCATAAACTTTCTCTTTTCATCTTACACAAGTTGATCATATCTCATGACCTATTTTTGACAAATGCACCCCACTCATGACTAGAAGTACCATCATCCTAAAATAAAATCTCAAGTGTGTTAAATTTAAAGAGAAAAAATGATAATTTTAGAAGTGTGTCAAAATATAGTAAAATGGATGTCAATTTCTAGATCTTAAAAAAATAACCGTTAGTAAAATTTATATATTTTACTTTGTAAGTTTAAATAATATTTGTCTTAGAGAGAAACACAAAAACCTAAGCGTGCGATTTTAGGGTTCGCTTCTTCGCAGCCGTCAAACCCTAAGATTCGACGATCGTCGGAGCCGCCTCGGCGCTCCCATGGCGGCCGTCGAGCCTTCGTCGTCATCAGCGTTCTTCTTTTGCTATGTCTTCCGGTTTATTTTTCATCTTCGCACCAGTTTCCCCCACCCCTGCTTTTCACTGTCGGGCCTATCTCCTCTTCATCTGGTGGTTGGTCGGGCTTCCCATTCCCCCTCCCCTAGTTATGCGTCGGGCTCCCCTCTCCCCCTCCCCCCTTTGTGCGTCGGGCTTCCACCTCCCCTTCCCCTGGTTTTCAGTTGTGTCGAGTTCCCCTTCCCCTCCCCTTCCTTGGTTTTGTTTGGTGGTTTGGGCCTCCCCTCCCCCTTCCCTGGTTGTGCGTCAGGTCTGGTTTTTTGCTAGTTGGGCTTCCCTTTCCCCTCCCCTTCTCGTGCTAGGTTGCAACGTTTTAGTTTTTTCTTTGTGTCATCTTCTGGCCGTAAGTGAAGGAGGGGTCATATCGTGCGGCGGTGAAAGTAATCGGTTAAGGCTTGGGTTTGGTTTTAGGTTTTTTCAATAAGTCCCACATGTGTGGTGGGTTTAGTCCCCTTTATGGGGTTTGTTAGGTTTGTGTTTGTGGCAAGGATGGCGAATTGGGTTCGGGATGCTGTTCTAGGAAACCAATCCTGCAAGATCAATCCGAAGGCTATACTAAGTTGGATCTCCGATAAGGGGGATGTATTCAAGGCATTTAATTACAGGATATCGGAGCAGTTCGTTAGTGGAGTTAATAGTTCGCGGATTGATTTTACTTGTATTGCTTTTCGGGTTTATGTTGTTTGTAATCATGTAATGTTTTATGATTAATGAAATCATCCCTCCCCTATTCCTAAAAAAAAAGTTGAAATAATACTCCCTCCGTCCCAGAATACTCTTTACACTTTCCTTGTTCATCTGTCCCGGAATACTCTTTACACTTCTATTTTTGGATATAACCACTATTATTTTAATCCTTCTACCTTTTAAGCATTGGCCCACATTCTCTCTCCTCTAAATAAAATAATACCACTCCTACTACCCACCAATTTTAACCATGGCCCACATTCTCTCTCAAAATAAAATAATATTGATTCGTCCGTAACAAAAAAAATGCAAGATTTGCCATTTTGGGACGTTTCACAAAAAATGCAACAATTTAAAACTTACTAATTATAGTAAAAAAATTTCAATATATTTACAACAATGCCATTACTAAAAAACCCTAAATTATCATTACCACTCCCTAACCCATATTACATTACTAACCTAAGTGAACCCACCCCTTAATGATTCCCACCAAAATTAATCATCTAACCTATCAACCCCTCCCAAAATCAGAAATCAAACCCCCAACCTTCAACTAGCCCCATCTCCCATTTAAGATCTTCAATAAATTCCCCCAACTTCCCAGATCAGATGCCTGCAATTTTCCCCCCTTTAAATTACCCCAATTTCCCGAAAATGCCAAACCCTAGATCTACTTTCCTCTTATCTTCTCCCTTAGTCGGCGAATTCTCTATCTCCTTCTCCTCTCCATTTAACAGTTTTGTTGTTTCTCATAATTCTTCGCTGAAAATGGTGAACCTTGAGCCCCTTAGAACAGTGCTTTTAATGGAAAAAGATCCTGATAGGAAAAATCTCTTGAATCTCAGTGTTCAACTTTTTGAAGCATCACATTTCGCGCACTTCACTCGCCTGTACCAAAGTGGCGAGGCTGCAGAGCGGTTGAGTCCCGAAGCGGTTGCGGCTTTAGGGGTTGCCATTGACAGCATCAATGAGGCGAAGAAGTTTGAGTGGAGTGTGGTTTGTGGTTTGCCTGCGGTGGGTCACTCGGAATTGGTGTTTAGGGAGCGTAGATCTGGGGGAAAAGGCAAGAAAGCGAAACTTGAGTCCCCAAAATCGACGCCTACTCGGTTTTCTAAGTGTTCGTACTTGCGCAAAACAAGAGGGGTTGGGGTGAAAATTGTTGAACCTTATTCACCGGTGAATGAGAAGGAAAAGGTGAAAATTTTGGAATCAAGTGACGATTCCTCCATTCAAATTCTGGGATCTATGGCTAAATCTGATTCTGTGGGTTCTGATTCTCATAATCCTGTTTTTATTCTGTCCTCTTATGATGAGTCCCCCAACAAATCAGAGACTATCTGATTTACTTTGCCAGAGGAATCCAGATAAGTTTAAGGCTGATCTCTAACTTTCCTCCTGTTTTTTTGTTGTTTTTGTTCGATTTTTTTTGTGAATTGTTGTTTATGATATTTGCATGTGGGTATTCATGTGTTGGGTTACTGTTGGAATTATGTTTGGGTTGCTGTCGGCTTACTTTGTTCTTCCTGTTGGATGGCTGGTTGATAGTGTTGGATTATTATTTGTTATGATGTTGGAATAATTTGTGTGGGTCTTGGATTATAATTTGTTATGATGTTGGAATGATTTGTGTGGCTGTTGGATTATTATTTGTGATGGTGTTGGATACATATTTGTTAGTGTTGGATTTTTATGTGGCTGTTGGATTTGTATTGGTGATGTTGTTGGATAAATTTGTGTAGCTGTTGGATAGGATTGGAGGATGGAATTTGTTGGATATTGGATTCATTTGGGTTGCTGTTGAATTATTATTGGTTGTTGCTGTTGGATTTTTGTTATGACTGTTGGGTTGTATTGGTGGATTGAATATGTTTGCTGTTGGGGTTTGATTTGTTGCTGTTGGGGTTTGATTTATTGCTGTTACTTTTGCATATATCCCTGTATGTGCTCCTGTTGTATGAGTCCCTGCCCTTTGAGTTGGAGAAGTCATTGTTGGATGATGTTGTGTGTGTGTGCATGTAAGAATACAACCTCAATGACCATAGGGAGAGGTTTTGCACTTGAGTGTTCCTGTCTCTTTTGTTGGTTTGAGTCCTTTATGTGTTAATGTCCAAGTGATGAAGGGACTCAACATAATTGGTTATGATGTTTGAATTGCTCTGTTTACAATAATGGACCTATGCTGGTGCTACACCATTGACATTAGTCCTTGTTGTGAACGTTGAGGTAACAAACATCATAAGCTTCTTTGTGAAAAACCCTAAACCTGATGGACCTAAGGCTGTCAAATGATAAGACCTTTGAAAAAAGTAAGCTTGCATGTAATAGGATTATAACAACACATTCTTTTCCAACCATTGAGTCCCAATAAGAATTGGCAAACATTGACATAAGATACCTTCCATTAAAGTTGAATTTTTACAATTAGGATCACCAAAATAAGTGTAACTAGTGACTGCCATCACATAAATACAAAAAGAACCTTCTAACCACTACAATTAACCTAACATAAAGGAATGTTTAACTAGAAGGCTTAAAATCTAGGTAAGTGAACAAAAAAGGGGCTTACACAATTTAGCTTAACCTTCATCAAAAGTGGTTAAAAGGGGCAGTCATCTTCATGCTTCATTTAATCTGCATCAACTTCTATGTCTTCTTCCATTACTTCTGAAAAATCAGTTGTCACAACATTAAGATATGCAACAGCCTCATCAATGACTTCTTGTTCAACTTCAACATTCTCCTTTAGTAACCCCAACCTTTCCAACCTAGCCTTCCCCACATGTGGATTCTTGTAGTTGTTCCCTCCCTTGACCTTGAGAGCTTCTACCATTACATGTTGTAAATGAATCCATGTGTACCTAATCAGATTGGGAACAAAGTTTACAAATGCTAGGTTGACTTGTTCAATCAACTCATCCACATTTTTAGGAAAGGATTGATATTGCAAACTTTGGAAATCCCTAAAAAGAGCTAAATCTAGGATGTTGAAATCAGGAGACTGTGGTGGTTGGAAAATTAGGTGAATGTTAAACCCATTTTGGCTTGCTACATTTCTGAATTCTGCATCATCATCACTTAGGTGTGGCCTTGCATTATCCTGTTGAATGAAGATGTCGCTGCACATCCCTTCTGGCCATTTCCTCATGATGCTTGGTAGCACATTTCTGATCAGCATATCTCTGATGACAGCCTTAGTAACATTTTGTATTGCCTTGGTCTCAAGCGTCTCAACTTCTCTGTTTTTGCTTCTCTTCTTTGCTCTTTGCTTGAACACAAATGGGAAAATTCCAAATTTCCCATCATGTACCATCACCCCATGCTCATTAAATAAGGGCCTTGATGTAACACCCATGAACATTGCCTTGATCTTGTACCTTTTTGACATGCATATTCTGTATGGATCAATTACTGATGGTAGCAGATAAAACCTTCTCTTGTCAGGGTTTAAGTAAAACTATTTTTCATCAATATGAACAATGTTGTTCATAGGGATGAAGCATGGCTTGCTACCCTCTATTTCATAGTCAATGTGCTTGAGTACCCACTGCATTCTCTCTATCTTATGCTTGTCTGTCACTGTTGGGTGGATGTTGCTTGTGTGGATCCTTAGCTTTCCTGCCTTCAGCAGCCTGAAAATCTTTATGTGTGAGCACTTTAAGTACCCTGCATATGCTTTGTAAGTACACCTCAGATGAAGAGGGGCTGATTGTAGCCACTCCTCAGAAACTTCTTGTGCTTTCCTCCCTGACTTGCCCTTTTTTTTGGACTTGACATCAATGGCTTCTCCTCCTGCTCTTTGATGTTCTACTTCTTTGAAAATTCTGGATATTGTACTTTTATGCACCCCAATTTGCTTAGCAACCCATGAAATTTTCCCCCATGGTAACTTTCCATTTTCCATCATACCAAGGAGTTGAAAACTGATGTAACCTCTTTGATTGTTTGTTAGATTTCCAAAAAAAATTCTTATAAATGCATTGACCCACATTTCTTCTTCTGTAGGTGTAGGTGCTCTTAACCCTTCTTCATCAAGTAGCTGGTCTATTCCAAAGAATGCATCTGCTTCATCCATATATTTTGGCTGGTTTTTGTTGTTAGGATGAGGGTGCTACTGTTGCTACTGATTTTTTTTTTTGGGTTGAAAGAAGATGAAGAAGATGTACAGTGTATGCAGTGAGTAATTAGAGAGTTAACTTAAACCATTGTGGGCTGATATTTTGTGTATTCAAACAATTATTTTCTTATGGGTTGCTTTCCTTATATAGTGGGAGGTGTAATTAGGGGTGAAACAATGGCAATTGGTGGCAAACTTTGAATTTTACTTAATGACTAAGGTTACAAATTTGGGTTGCTTAAATTTTTTGCATAAAATGGCTCCAAAAATGGCGCCTACCTTTCAGCAGCCAAAAACTTTTGGCGCCAAAATGTTTGTCTGCTTTGGGATTTATTTCCTCCTAACACTGATCAGAATTGGGGGGAATAAAAGGGTCATGTATGGGCCTTTTTTTCTCTCTTCTAAAAAGTAAAAAGGCAATAAATTTCCCCCCTAAATTTGCTCCTAAATGCCCCACATGGGCAACTAACCAAATGGTCCCCTCCTTTTTTCTCCCTCCTACTTTTTACTAATTCACCCCATCTAACTACAAGGGAAAGGCTACACATACACTTGGTGCATGTAGGCCATACATACATTATGACGTGGCAGTGTATGAGTTGGTCTTTAATTTGGGCCCCAAAAATGAAATTTTCAGAATTTTCATTCAAATGAAAATGAAAATTTCTTTTCAAATTTCAAATCTGATTTGTATTTTCAAGGCACAATTAATGCTCCCAAATTACCAACTACCCCATTCTCTCTCCTCTCATTTTTTTGTCAGTAAATTTTTTTTGTCCAATTTTTTCTCTCTTCTTTCTCTTCTAATGTTCTTCAAGTTCTTATTGCCACTCAAGAATCGGAACAAAAAACTGAAAATCGGATTCTTTTTCTCTTCTAATGTTCTTCATGTTCTTACGGTAATGTTCTACATGTTCTTAATTTTAATTTTTTTGCATGAAATTTTTTTAAAAACCGAAAAATCTGATTATTTCCATCTTCTCTCTCTTCTAATGTTCTTCATGTTCTTGATTTCAATTTTTTTGT
Source organism: Beta corolliflora (assembly GCA_947648045.1). Lineage (NCBI taxonomy): Eukaryota > Viridiplantae > Streptophyta > Magnoliopsida > Caryophyllales > Amaranthaceae > Beta > Beta corolliflora. The sequence continues at coordinate 855,912 of CANSZD010003177.1, forward strand.
ACAGAATTTTTTCTACATTGAAGAATTTTTGTATAATGTTTCACGAATCTAATTTTCTGAGTTTTTTAAAAATTTGTTTGTTTTTACATAAATTCACGACATATAATTTTTACATAATTTTTTTTTAAATTTGTGAGCTGTTCTATTTTGTTTAATTTTTTGTTCTGAGTTGGATTTATGAGGTGTTCTTCAGAAAATTTCTGAATTCTTTAGAAAAAATTGAGTTGTTCTTCAGATATTTTTTTTTGTTTTAAATGATTTGTTCTTTATCTTTGAATAAAAGATTTGATTTATGAAGTTTTCTTTGTTTGGATTTGTATGAATTCTTTGTTTAAAGCTAAAAAAAAATCATTGTAATTTTCAATGTTCTTCAGTTTTCCTAGATGTTCAACATCAAAGTTTCATTTTTCTTGATGGGGTGATTATTGATTAGTAACAGAAGATGGACATTAAATTAATCACAATGACAACACATTAAGTTCCTTGATTCATCACAGTAACAGATTAAGCTTCCTATTTAGAACCAAACATCAAGATTTAGAATCCAAGAAACGTTTGAAATCCATGAAACTTACAATCGTTTCAAATTGTTATGTTATTAAAATAATTGATTTTTTTAATATATATAATCTGTTTTAATTTTAATTTTAATTATCATATAATGGATTATTTATACTTACTGGATATTAAACATTAGATTATTAATGGGGGAAAAATGTTACAAGTTACAAAGTAAAAAGTCCTTACTACAAAATTAAAAAAAAATGGGGGGATGTGGAAGTAATAGCAAGCATGGGGTTCGAACTCGAGACCTAATAGCCAGAAACGCGCTTTCATGTTTGCAGTTGTAACCAAGTTGACGGGATATTCGACCGTGCTAACAAGTTGATACATTAAGTATTTATTGTAACAACATCGTTATATGGAAACTATAATATAGGTCCTGGTTACTATTTAAATGTTTCTTGTTACTAAAAAATCAATTATTTACAATCGTTTCAAATTGATATGTTATTAATATAATTGATTTTTTTAATATATATAATCTGTTTTAATTTCAATTTTAATTATCATATAATGGATTCTTTATACTTCCTGGATATTAAACATTACATTATTGATGGGGGAAAAATGTTACAAGTTACAAAGTAAAAAGTCCTTACTACAAAAAAAAAAAGAGGGGGGGATGTGGAAGAAATAGCAAGCATGGGATTCGAACTCGAGACCTAATAGCCAGAAACGCTTTCATGTTTGCAGTTGTAACCAAGTTGACGGGATATTCGAACGTGCTAACAAGTTGATACATTAAGTAGTTATAGTAAACAACATCGTTATATGGAAACTATAATATAGGTCCTGGTTACTATTTAAATGTTTCTTGTTACTAAAAAAATCAATTATTTACAATCGTTTCAAATTGATATGCTATTAATATGATTTTTTAATATATATAATCTGTTTTAATTTCAATTTTAATTATCATATAATGGATTGTTTATACTTCCTGGATATTAAACATTACATTATTGATAGGGGAAAAATGTTACAAGTTACAAAGTAAAAAGTCCTTACTACAAAATTAAAAAAAAATGGGGGGGGTGTGTGTGTGGAAGAAATAACAAGTATGGGGTTCGAACTCGAGACCTAATAGCCCGAAACGCGCTTTCATGTTTGCAGTTGTAACCAAGTTAAAGGGATATTCGTCCGTGCTAACAAGTTGATACATTAAGTAGTTATAATAAACAACATCGTTATATGGAAACTATATTATAGGTCCTGGTTACTATTTAAATGTTTCTTGTATCACAAAATTACAATCGTTTCAAATTGTTATGTTATTAAAATAATCTATTTTTTAAATATATATAATCTGTTTTAATTTCAATTTTAATTATCATATAATGAATCGCTTATACTTCCTGGATATTAAACATTAAATTATTGATGGGGGAAAAATGTTACAAGTTACAAAGTAAAAAGTCCTTACTACAAAATAAATAAATAAACAAAAAAAATGGGGGGGGATGTGGAAGTAATAGCAAGCATGGGATTCGAACTCGAGACCTAATAGCCAGAAACGCGCTTCCATGTTTGCAGTTATAACCAAGTTGACGGGATATTCGACCGTGCTAATAAGTTGATACATTAAGTATTTATTGTAACAACATCGTTATATGGAAACTATAATATAGGTCCTGGTTACTATTTAAATGTTTCTTGTTACCAAAAAAATCAATTATTTACAATCGTTTCAAATTGAGATGTTATTTATATAATTGATTTTTTTAATATATATAATCTATTTTAATTTCAATTTTAATTATCATATAATGGTTTTTTTTTAATATGTATCAACTTGTTAGCATGGTGAATATCCCGCCCACTTGGTTACAACAGCAACACTGAAAGCGTCTGCCTGACTTCTAGGTCTCGAGTTCGAATCCCATGTTGCTTGCCATTAGCTTAATACCCCAATTTTTTATTTTTTTTATTTTCTAGTAGCACTTTTGTCTTTTTACATGTTGTAGTGGCACTTTAGTATTTTCAAGCAGCAAGTTGTAATAACATGTTTGTAGTTTTTACTTAAGAGATAATATTAATATTAAAGAATAAGATCACATATATTAGTAATGCTAATGAGTAGTGAATGAATTGTTTAATGAAACAATTTACTAATCTCCTTACATGATTGGAAAAAAGGATAATAAAACGAATAATAGTTAGAGATCTTCTTACAAAAAGTAACATAGTATGAAAAATCTAAGTTTTATTATAAATATGTTACTTGAACCTTTTGCTTCATTTGTATTTGTTTTCACATAACGCTACATTTTTTAGTAACCGATAACTATTATTTGAATTTCAATCATTATTCTTTATAACCCTTCGGTTTTTTATTTTAACCCTTCAACGTTTAATTTTAACCATCCGGCTTAAGCTTTTGTCGTTATTATTGGGTGGTTGTATAGTAGCATAGAGTATTTCGAGGGTTACTCCTTAGTTGGTAAGTATTTATTTATACATAATATCAATTTTAGGTGAAACAATCGATCGAGATTTAGTATTTGTATATTACAATATTAATACACAAGTAGTGCCTTATAACAAAAAGTCATCTAATAATAGTATTATGGAGCATAATTTCGATTTTTGGTCAAACAATTGATCGAGATTTAGTAGCTCTGTTAATATTAAGGAGCATAACTTCAATTCTAAAGGCTAACAATTGATTGAGAGTTAGCATTTGCGTACAACAAGATTAATAATTGTTGTGACTTATAGTAAACCATAAACAAAGTATTTAAACTTTTAAGTTTTATTTAAAAAACATTATAAAACTTTTGCTTAAATTGCATTAGTATTTGTTAATTTTGACAAAATGTTGTATTTAACAGCAACATATTAGTGAGAATTTAAGCTTTCGGTTTATAATCAAACATCAAGCTTTTCCATCCGAAAAACGTTTGAAGTCTATTAATATAATACTTAATTAAAATTGAAAGTAAAACTTATTATATTTTTTTTTTTATATATATATATATATATATATATATATATATATATATATATATATATATATATATATATATATATATATATATATATATATATATATATATATAAAACCCTTCGATAACTAGTATTTGAAGTTCAATCGTTATTCATTATAAACCTTCGCTTTTTTATTTTAACCCTTCAATGTTTGATTCGAACCATCCAACATAAGTTTTGTCGTTATTATTGGGTGGTTGTAGTAGTATAGAGTATTTCAAGGGTCACTCCTTAGTTTGTAAGTATTTATTTATGCATAATATCAATTTTTGGTGAAACAATCAATCTAGATTTAGTATTTGTATATGTTGTATTCCATGTTTTGATGATGCCAAATACTTAGGATAATTTTACTATATAGTTTTTATTTAGCGAAAATTATAAAATACCAAAAATAATGTAATGTTTAATTTTGCATTTATATCTTGTGGAGAATGATTAATTATTTAATCTAAGTCAAGATATTTATTTTATGCACTTTGAATTTTTATAATATGGTATGTTTAATATTCTAGTAACTTAGAATCTTTGAATAAAAGATTCTTTAAGTTATTAGATAATTTTGTTGCTGTTGTTGTGCGTGAAAATCAGTTGGAAATTACGTGGCTGATTTTGTGGAACTAACTCCTTGAAGCTCTCTAACAAACTCCATGAACCTGCGTATTACTTACTGAAAATTCTCCCACTAACGGATAGTGGAAGGTAGTTTATTTCCGTTGCAAAAAGTGTGGAGGAAGTGCAGCGAAAATCAGGCCATGATCTCCATAACTCCACTCACACTATTTGAGGAGAACATGGAGCACAACGTGTACAGAAGAAGAAATATTGCAGCAGCTATATAAGGAAGAAATTACTTATTGAAAACTTATGACTTTCTTGAGCGACATTTAATTATCTACTTAGAAAGTTTTCATGTAATTTCTTCTTCAATACAACATACTTATTATTGTAATATTCATAGTGTGTGGGTGAGAGAAAATTCAGAGAATATCCTTGTATTCAAGAGAGAGAAAGAAAGAGAGAAGAGAGACGACTTCGAGTGAAGTCAAGAGTGAGTGTCATCAGTTCAGGGGGAACTGAGTGACTGGGAACAAGTTCCTAGAGGAACAGAGAAGGTCCATTAATAGGTTGTAAAAGAGAGAGTCTTTTGGCCTATTATAGTAAAGAGAGTTTGAGTCAAAATCCCTCGTGGTCAAGGTTTTTCTTCCTATTGGGCCTAGGAAGTTTTCCTTGTAAAAATCTCGTGTGCTTGTTTCTTTCTACTTTCAAGTTTGTTTTAATTCCGCATTACAAATAGAAAATTTCTCCTCAACTACAATTCACCCCCCTCTTGTAGTTGGTCTAGTGTTCATACTAGAATAACAGTATATTACAAGATTAATAATTGTTGTACCTTATAACAAATAATTATCTAATAATAATAATATTATGGAGCATAATTTCGGTTTTTGGTAAAACAATTGATCTTGATTTAGTAGCTGTGTAAATATTAAGGAACATAACTTCAATTTTAAAGGCTAACAGTTGAACGAGAGTTAGTATGTGTATATGACAAGATTAATAATGGTTGTGCCTTATAATAAACAATAAACAAAGTATTTAAACTTTTAATTGCATTTGTATTTGTTAAATTTGACAAAATGCTATATTTAACAGCAACAGATTAGTAAGAATTTAAGCTTCCGGTTTAGAACAACACATCAAGCTTTCCAATCCAGGAAACCTTTGAAGTCAACGCTGTTAGAATCGCTATCCGAATAGTAGAATCGTACGATCCTACGATCCTAATATGACCAAATGATCCGAACCGCTAGGATCGTTCAGGATCGGTTGGAATCGGTATAGGATGGGTAGGAATCTTATAGAATCGTAGGATCGTTTCATAAGATCGGTAGGATCGACCGATCCTACACACAACTAACCTATTGCTCTTTTTCTTTCTTGTTTGCTTTTCTACATGTATTTTGTCATCCAAATATATGAATTATGCATCTAAAATGCAAAAATAAGCAAATAACTTTACTATTATCACTTTGTTATTACTTATTAAGTTTTTTTAAAATTACTATTATCACTTTGTTATTACTTATTCAGTTTTTTTTTAAAATTAATTTTAAAAGAATTTTTTTTAATATTATTATATGAATGGTAACGTCTGTGTACAAACACATTATTATCTTATAATTCAACCCCTATGTTAGCTTAAACAATCTAATTTGCACTTTTAGGATTATTCTCCTCAAATTATGAATCATTTGGAACATATTTAGATTATATTTTATCAAATTTTAGTTATTTTGTAGGATCGTACGATTCTACGATTCGATCCAACGATCTGATCCTATATGCCCTCACCGATCCAAAGTATGATCGCGATCCTGATAACCTTATTTGAAGTCCATTATATGATAATTAACATTGAAAGTAAAACAGATTATATAAACAAAAAATATTCAATTATATAAATAGCAAAGCAGGTTCAAATGGTTTTAAGTTTGTAATTTTTCTAGTAACAACGTACGTTTAATTAGTAATCATAACCTTTATTACAGTTTGCAAATAACGGCTGTGCATACTATAATTATTTAATATATCCACTTTTTAGCATGGTGAATATCCCGCCCACTTGGTTACAACAGCAGCAATGAAAGCGCTTTTCTGGCTACTAGGTCCCGAGTTCGAATCCCATGCTTGCCATTAGTGCCACATTTTTTCCCTCATTAAAATGTTTTTTTTTGTATCGTGAAGAAATATTAAATTTGTTAATACAATGAAAACATTTGAATCCATTATTTGATAATTAAAATTGAAAGTAAAACATATTATATAAATAAAAATATTCAATTATACTAATAACAAAGCAGGTTTAGACGATTTTAAATTTGTAATTTTTCTAGTAACAACATACATTTAATTAGTAATCAAAAACTATATTACAGTTTGCAGGTTGGTGGGGGTTAATATGCATTAATAACAAAGAAGGTTCAAACGATTTTAAGTTTGTAATTTTTTTTAGTAACAACATACATTTACTTAGTAATCAAAATCTATATTACAGTTTGGTGGAAGTAATATGCATTAAATGCAGGTTGGTGGGAGTAATATGCATTAATGTATGTTGGGCGCCAACAACAATTTGTCGCGCCACACATGCTTTGTGGCGCCATTAGCCAAATTATTTCCCCCCCATTTTCCCTCTTTTTTTTTGGCTAGCAGCGACGTGGCAATACACCATTGGAAGTGTATGTATGTCATATATACACCAAGTGTATGTGTAGCGTCTCTCTAACTACAATTACCAAATTTTGACTAGGAGTCCGTGCCCATCCCAAATGTTGCAATATTTTCGTTACGGAGGAAGTACTTTTAGTAACTCCTAACTCCTATCACATCTACTTTTCAATAAAATAACAATTGATAACCAAATAACAACTTATCATCTAAAACTACGTGCATTAATAAGTGTCAAGAGTATTCTGGAACGGAGGGAGTATTTAAATTACAAATTTTGAATTATACATTGTACATATGAGCCCGATTGCTCCATGATCCAACCTTCACTTTGCAATAGAATGACTCATTTTTTTCCCATCACACTTCATGACATTTTTGCATGACCCAAAAAATACATGAGTGGATATGCTCTAATAACTCTATTTTTTTTTTCTATCCTTGTAATCCATACATTTGGCGTTCCCTCAAGTGGAGAGTGTCCTAAGATGTTCTCACTTCTTACGTTACTTAAAAAAAAAAAAAAGAGAATGATACCCAATTACCCATTGATGTATAAAAGTAGATGAACCGGCGGCTGCTCCAAATTTATTAAGCCAGAAAACACTTCCACTTTCCTTCTATAGATTACCAAAAAAAGGTCTTAACTCTTAACGTATCTTCCAACAAAAACAAATTCCATTTACCTGCTACTAATAACTATAACCTTCGATATCATCGATGGAGGGATTAGTTCGTTGCTCCGCAAACTACGTTCCTTTGACTCCAATCAGCTTCTTAGAGCGCGCAGCACTTGTATATGGAGACCGACCATCTGTTGTGTATGGAAATGTAAAGTATACATGGAGAGAGACTTTGGTCAGGTGCACTAAACTTGCCTCCGCTCTCACCCACTTACCCATTTCTTATGGAGATGTTGTAAGTTTCTTCTCAATTCCTTTTTACTCAATTTTACTCATAAAACATTCAAATTTTTGTTTTGTACTATGATTCTCTTCATTTCACTGTTTATGTTTCATATGATTGATACAAAAAGTTAGGGTCGGGTCCTATTTGTTTTATTTAATCCTTCCATATGGTGATATGGAATCAAAGTATAATAATGTGCTTTTAGTTATTTACTTTATAGATTTTTTCACTTTTTCAGCCAGTTAATCATATGTTACTCCCTCCCTTTCAAAAGGTTGAGCTTTACCCAATTCAGAATCGCTCTATACTTTTTTTTTCAGATCATCAAGAAAAGTAATATACTCTAATAAATGTTGTACATTCAATCAATCTCTATTATATAATTGAAGGGGAGCAATGGTGTCCTTTTTTTGAAATCTATTTATTTCGCCCTTCCCTTTCTAAATTACAAAAGGAATGTCAAAATCAAAATTCCAGACTCAAAAGTTAAAACTACCGAAAATTAATTTACAACACTCACTCACAAATCACTTAAAAGAAGAAACTCTACAAATCACTCATACATTTGAGAAAATCACGTTATAAAAATCACGCAAATCACTCAAATAATCAGGAAACTTTATTAACACTTAAAATTAACATACAAACTAAAACTAATAACCTAGAACGTCAATACATACAAAAATATTTACAAAAATTTACTTACAAATCACTATTCTCAAGAACCATTCACAATTACATACTCACAAAAGTTACCTATAAACACAAATCTGAGAAAAACATAAGATTTTGACAGCGATATCACACATTCATCCATCGGCAATTTGCGAACTTCCAAAAAGGTACATGATTCTTTTAACCTTCAAAATTATTTCACATTAGTTGAAATAAACAATAGCAACTTAGTCGACTGTTATGTAGTTAAAAAAATGGAGATGATAGCAATGAGTTCAAAAGGGCTTTTATACAATCAGACTTAAATTTAATTCATTTTCATATAAAACAAATTTAGTTTTTTCTTAAAAAATGCCAATATTAAAATTTTTGCCCAAAACTTTTGCAAAAAATCCATGTTCAGAAATAAATTTTGAAAAACAAAACAATATCACACTTTTTGCGAACAACTTTTGCAAAAATCCATTTTCTGGAAAAAAAAACTACATTAATTTGCGAAAAGAAACGATTTTTGTTTTTCTAAAAAAAATTCCAATATCAAATTGTGTATGAAAAATTTAAAATTTCATTTCAAATATAATCGAAGCTCAAAATGTTAAAATTTAGAAAAGGACAAAATTTAAAATGATGAAAATTTTAAATATCAATGTGTGAAAACAGAATTTTAGAAGTTAGACAAGGAAAAAAACTGAAATTAGTTTATACTTTCCGGTTACAATTTTGGGATCATGGAGAAATTACTAAAATATATGATATAAGAAATTACATTTCTTTGTTAGAAAATCGACCCAATTAGATCTACTGCTGCTTAAGACTTGATATGCCTGATATTTTTTTCAAAAAAGGATGTGCATAAAAATTTTGGCGTGCATAAAAAAGGATGTGTTGGAAAGGAACGTTCTCGGGAAGGTAATTGCTTATGTATATGTGATTGAATTCCAAAAACGAGGTCTCCACAAGTTATGCATAAAAATATCATCGCACGCATCGCGTGCATAAAAAGCTAGTAAAGTAGTATACTGGAAGTCTGGAACCAAAAATGTCACTTTGATAATATACCCTGGTCATATTTTGGGTTTCTTTTGTATAAATATACTACCTTATGTAATAAATATTCTATTGTTTTTGTTGAATATACCACCAAAAATTGTTGTGAACAAAAAAATTTCACAACAGTTCTGATTTAGGCATTTCTCCTAAATTTCTTCCTGGCTTCCTCATTCCTTGAGGGAATGTTTCCTTATATGGGCACTAAATATTAGAGTATGAGAAAAGTATCAGAAAGATACTAGAAAGTAAGACAGAAGCTCCTAAAAGTAAGAGAGAGAGATTGCAAAAAGTAGATTTTTTAGTACATTTAGAAATGGAAGGAGTATATAAACTTATTGATAAGCGAGAAGAAAATAGATGTGATTGGAGATAATGAATACTATCATATTGTGAAAAGAGATAAAGAGGATATGATTAGAGAGAGGTGTGCCCTGTTGATTTCATAGATTAACCAAGCAAAGTACCTCAGATCTTTGATTGTATATTCAGCAATTACTGTGCAAATATTTGCATCTATGCCAATATATACTTGCGTGCTTTAAGAATTGAATTTTTCAAAACGAAAAAGGAGAATTGCACTTCATAGATTGAAAATTCAATAATTTTTGACTGTATATTAATTTCATTTTGATTACAAAAATGGCACTTGATGTAGTCATGACTCGTGGAGAATAGATGGGTAATAGAGGGCAAAAAGAGCTTCAAATGCAAGAGTAGATTGTGGATGGTTTAACTTCCTAATATATCCTTTATTGGAACAAAAAGATGGATTGAAGATTGAAAGTGAGGTTGACTAGGGTTTTTTTACTCCCTCATTTCTCCTTCTTCTAGTGTTATCTGATTGTCTAAATGGGGGAGTGCTTGTTGTTTGTCCTAGTTCGCCCATCCTTCAAATGCTTAAATAGAAAAGATTCAATGACCATGTCCCAAGCCTTCTATTATCTTGGAATGCATATGATGTTGTAATGGATGTCTCGACTGAATATAGATGGTGCATTCAAAATGTTTCGAGTAATAAATACTCATCGGCTTCTTTCAGATTGTAATGGAATATATCAAATGTCTTTGTCAAATTTTCTCATGTTCTTGACATTTGAAATTCAGGTTGCTGCTCTGATCCCTAATGTACCAGCAATATATGAGTTGCATTTTGCTGTCCCGATGGCTGGGGCAGTCCTCTGCGCCTTTAATACACGTCATGACTCTCAAATGGTATCTGTCTTGCTAAAACATTCTCAGGCAAAAGTAATCTTTGTAGATCATCAATTTTTTAAGGTTGTACGCGGGGCACTAGATATTTTGTCCAAGTCAAACTCAATTCTCCCTCAAATTGTCTTAGTTCTCGATGACCAGTCAATGCCAGTCAGAATTGGCATGCCTCCTTCTAAGACCTTGGAGTATGAGAGTTTTTTAGCAACAGGAAAACCTAAATTTGAAATTCGGAGGCCAAAAGATGAATGTGATCCAATTGCGTTGAATTATACTTCGGGGACTACTTCAAGCCCTAAAGGCGTAGTTTACAGCCACAGAGGTGCATATCTGAATTCCTTGGCAACAGTTCTAGTGAATGAAATGCTTATAGGGTCTGTATATTTGTGGACTGTCCCTATGTTTCATTGCAATGGTTGGTGCTTTACATGGGGTGTAGCAGCTCAAGGTGGGACAAATATCTGCCTGCGCAATGTTATTGCAAAGGATATATTCCGTAATATTACTGAGCACAAAGTTACCCATATGAGTGGTGCACCAACAGTTCTAAACATGATCATAAATTCTTCGGATGAGGATAAGATGCCTCTTCCGAACAAGGTGGTGGTCGTGACTGGTGGTGCTCCACCTCCTCCACAAGTACTCTTCAAAATGGAAGAAATTGGGTTTGTAGTAATACATGGATATGGGCTGACAGAAACCTACGGGCCTGCTACAGTCTGTGCTTGGAAGCCTGAGTGGGATACCTTACCTCCAAATGAGAGAGCAAAGATTAAGTCTCGGCAAGGAGTGCTTCATATTGGGCTTGAGGAAGTTGATATAAAAGATCCTGTGACTATGAAAAGTGTGCCTGCTGATGCAAAGACAATGGGCGAGGTTATGCTTAGAGGGAATACCGTTATGAATGGGTACTTGAGAGATCTGAAGGCTACTCAGGAGGCTTTTAAGGATGGATGGTTTCATAGCGGTGACTTAGGGGTCATCCACCCTGATGGTTATATCGAACTAAAAGATCGGTCAAAGGATATTATAATTTCTGGGGGCGAGAACATTAGCACAATTGAGGTGGAATATGTGTTATTTAGTCATCCGGCTGTTCTAGAAGCAGCTGTTGTGGGACGTCCTGATGACCACTGGGGTGAATCACCCTGTGCATTCATAAAGCTGAAGGATGAATGTGATAATGTGACTGCTGCAGATATAATTAAGTTCTGTAGGGATAGCTTACCTCATTATATGGCTCCTCGCTCAGTTGTTTTTGAGGATTTACCAAAGACCTCAACTGGGAAGACGCAGAAATTCATTCTCAGGGAGAAAGCAAAGGCTATGGGGAGCCTTTCTCACAAGAAAACCAGCAAACTTTAAGATATGATATCCTATTTGCTTTGTTAACTCCTCTGATCGTAATTTCTTTGTCCATGCATTTTATCCAGAATAATACGTTTAATACATAGTACCTGTATATTATGTTCCTTATGTTACCAGTGTCAGTAACTAATAAATGATTAATTCTCTTGGGGACCTCCTCTATCTTTGTCAGCGTTTCCATTCTTGAAGTTTTGTTGCTTCACTAGAAACATGGATTTGAATTTTGAAGAGTTAGGAACAATTAATCAGAAATTACTTGCTGCTCAAATGCCAAGTCAGTAAAAAAAATTATGCAAGTCTTCAAAAGCATTGCTTCAAAACAGGAATGATTTTCTTCTTAGAAATACATGGTCTTTTCTTCTGTTAGATCAATATCATCTGCAATTATAATATTATATATAACACAAATGAGCAGCGTACAGGAAAGTTAGTCCAAAGCATTAAGGAATCACTCCTCGCCTATTCTATGTAGTGGGAGTGAGTTCATGCATGATCATTATCCTCATTCATTTTAAATACATGCCAAATGCTTGAGTACTGAAAACATGTCATCGACTGCTTTTTTTTCTAATTTTCTTAGACACATAATGTTCCACTACAAATTTGTGGGTTGTGACTTGTGACAGCATGTGTGTAGTGATCTGGTGTCAGTCTCAGCTAGCGCTGCTCTCTAAAGCACAGTCAAAACAACGGGTTCTTGGAAAATGATCTGTGATTGCATGAGGTAAGTCCTCTGTTTCGCTGATGTCAATCTTCTTCATTACTGAGAGAATTTATGTTGAACTCTGATTGTAATGGTCTTTTTCTTTCTTATTTGAGGCAAACATTGGTATGAGAACTCTTACTTCATATAAGATCTTGTGATCTGTTCATCTATTATGCAGTTTACCCTTGGTAAAATAATTAGTAAAGTCGTACAAGGTGTCTTTAGAACTCAGCACTAGTTTCCATACTCTGGAAGATTGAGTAGAGAATCTTTCAAAATTCAACCAAGAAACTTTAGTGGAGAAGTAAGTATCCTCTGTTTCTCTTATTATCACATTTTGTATCATCCTACCTCGTGATTTTGCTCACTAAAACCTTATGGAATTGATATTTTCTGAAAAGTGGATGGTTAGGATTTTCTGGTTAAGAAAGAGCAGTGATTTGCCAAGTGATGCATGTGTCCTACATATATACTTTCTCCGTTCTTTTTCTATTGCAACAGTTGAGTTTTCATGCTTGCCAATACACAACTTTTAACTCTTAATATCTTGAATAACTTCTTAATAAAAAATTTGATATTTAGAAAGTATATAACCAGGCGAATCTAGCAAGACCCCACATGACTATATTATTCCTTACGTAGAACTTACAATAGATAATGAAAGAATGGTGGTTGAATAGTGTAAAAATCTAATCATTGCAATAGAAAAAGAACGGAGGAAGTATATAGGAACATGTGTACAACACCCTATATTTTTTGATGTGCCATATAATGTAACTAAACTATGTGGCAAGGAGACCATTGCCTAAAGGAGGCATAATAGTAGTAGTATAAAATGGATACGCTGGAGGTTAGTTTAGAAGATGGGCCAACGGAAGTTCTATGAAAGTTTGAAAAGAACGACAAATCACAGATGTAATTGCATTATTTTCAGTAATAAGGTTTTATAATTGGCTATTACAAACATTGTGGCCCTATTTGGCAATTAGAGGTTAGTTGTTGGCAGTTAATTACTTGCATTAGCTATTATTGGTTAGTTGATTGCATTAGCTGGTTTAACTAGTTGTTTGTGTGAAAGTGTTTGGTAGATTGTTAGTTGACTGATACTTTATTAGATGAAATGACCAATAAGGATATTGGAATAATTTATTGGTGGAGTTTTTTTACACAACTAAATTCACAAACCTCTCTTCCAAAAAGCTCCTACTAGTAGCTTTTTCAAAATTAGCTTTTTGGGCTCAAACCTCTCTATTCATCTCAAACTCTCTTTTTACCTCAAAATTCTCTCAACCAAACACCCCCACAAATGGCCACAATCATTTTTTTTTTGTAAATATATGTATGTGATATCATCTATTTTATTAGATCAATGAAAAATTCTAACATCAGGATACTTAAAAATAGCAATTGACAATGCACACTACATAGTTGTAGACTTGTAGTTGTCCACAATTAGGAGATCATCGAAAAGTTGGATTGGAGGTACTTATGACTTTAGCCTCAAGCTGAAAGACCATGGAAAAAACATCAACAGAAATAGGTGGTTGAGAACCAAAAATCGCATTATCAATAGTTATCAGATGGATTTTGGCTACTAGAGGTGCAGATACCAAAATCAGGAGTTTTACCACCATTGAGCTGTAAGTAATTGACCTTGTGCGAAAACAAACACATCTTTGTTCTTTGCGAAGAGTTTATTTGTACTGCTGTCTGCTGGATTAGATTTGATGTCACAATACCCACATAGATGGTACCTTGAAAACCTCAGTGACACGGGTGTGTGTATCTGTGTATGTGGAGCAATGGGGCCATATGGTGCAAAGTAGAGCCTTGCAATTGATATTCTGAGGGTGTTGAGTCCTGGCAATTGTGCAGGTACTGGAGTGGCAGCTGGTCCTAGCCTATTGTCGGTGTCACCAGGCTTATCCAGCTCATTCTTATCCAGCTCATTGGTGAAGAAATCTTCTACCTTCACCTCTGTTTCGGGTAAAAACTTGTGAGGTAGGGGAGTCGGTCAAGAAGAGGACCGAGGTGCCGTTGACGATGGCCGAGTGCTCGAAGGGCACCATGGAGACCTGCAAGAATGAGAGTTAGACTACTCCGGGGGTGTTTCCGGGATCGCCCCTCCGACGCTCAAGTCAGTTAGGATGCTTAACTGTAAGTATTGAGCAGTTGGTCTAGAATTGATTACCTGTTCATTGATGAGACATTGGGTATTTATAGCATTGAGAATCCCCATAAAGGGAACATTGATGAGATGGGCCTCAGAGGGGCTGCTTGGCTATATTGTCTTTTCAGGCAATAAGCCTTTTTACTCCTTGCTTGAGATCCCAAGGCACCCTGGAGTTAGGGCAACCACCCTGTAGGTCCCAATGTTCCCCCTGCCCGGAGGTTTTGATGGTTCTCCGCGCAAGAACCGGGCCCAGGGAATATTGGGCCCAAACATTAGCCCCACGCGAGATGTGTGAGAGAGGACTCTCCAAAAATCGCATATCTCGCGGAAAGCTGAACCTGGACCTCGAGGGCCTTGCTCGAGATGCCCCAGGGGCTAATGAGCCCCATGAATTCCGAGGGGCGTCCACGACCTCACTCGAGATGTCTCAGGGGCTAATGAGCCCCATGTATCTCGAGGGGCGTTCTTGACCTCGCTCGAGATGGTCCAGGGCTGATGAGCCCCATGTATTTTGAGGGGCGTTCTTGACCTTGCTCGAGATGTTTCAGAGGCTAATGAGCCCCATGTATCTCGAGGGGCGTCCATGACCTCGCTCGAGATGTTCCAGGGGCTGATGAGCCCCATATATCTCGAGGGGTGTTCTTGACCTCGCTCGAGATGTTTCAGAGGCTAATGAGCCCCATGTATCTCGAGGGGCATTCTTGACCTCGCTCGAGATGTCCCAGGGGCTGATGAGCCCCATGTATCTCGAGGGGAGTCCATGATCTCGCTCGAGATGTCCCAGGGGCTAATGAGCCCCATGTATCTCGAGGGGCGTTCATGACCTTGCTCGAGATGTCCCAGGGGCTAATGAGCCCCATGTATCTCGAGGGCGTCCATGACCTTGCTCGAGATGTCCCAGGGGCTAATGAGCCCCATGTAACTCGTGAGTTAGGTGATGTGGCCTTCGGGGGACGCTGGGCAGATATTCGTCGAGCTCTTTGAGAGATCGCTGAACCTTCGCTCTGGGGTGGTGAGGGCCGACAGGCCCTGTGTGCCCCGAGGGGTGTTCCGATGCCGTAGCGCTTGACGGGAACCGACTCCAATAGTTGAGGTGACTTGGAGTAT
This sequence comes from Beta corolliflora, assembly GCA_947648045.1. Taxonomy (NCBI): domain Eukaryota; kingdom Viridiplantae; phylum Streptophyta; class Magnoliopsida; order Caryophyllales; family Amaranthaceae; genus Beta; species Beta corolliflora. The sequence continues at coordinate 871,892 of CANSZD010003177.1, forward strand.
CCCTCGCTCGATCTGGGCGAGGTGCCTAATTGTCGGTCTTTTAGCTGAATTTAGTCAACCCACTGAGCTGGGATGGACTAGTCAGGTAGCTAAGATTCGCGGTTCTAGTCAGGGCGATTGTTAGGCCTGATTGAGGGCCCAATGTCAGTCTTGCTATCTTCAGGAGTTTCCCAAGCCCGCGACATACCAGCCGTTTTGCACGGTGTTTGCTGATAAATAGGGGGGACCGTGTCATTTGTCTTATTCACGTTTCTTTTGGATTCACTGCGCAAGAGATCTTCTCGTCGAGGTTGCACAAATCGATCGACGTTCTTCTTCGAGGTGCGAGATCACGAAGGTATTTCAGATAAGGTACGACCCACTTTCTTCCTTTTCTTTTATTAATAAATGGACCTTCCTGGACAGGATCCCCCCTCGATAAATAACGGGGGTTCTTTGTCTGGCTCGGACACCCCCCCTGCGCCACTCGAGCCTTTGTTCGACGGAGTGCTAATAAATGGGGTGCCCGTGGTGTACGTAGCATTAGACTGTCCCGATCCCTCGCGGGTGCTCGATGCATTACCATGCTCGAGCAATGGGGCTTCAATAATGTCTGATGGGAGTGAGGAAGTAAATAATCCCCCATACGAAGTAACTGTCGCTCGCCCTCGGGCAATAAGGAGTTACTTAGACCATCTTCTCGATGGCCAGGTCGTTCGAGTAATGGAGGGCAGCAGTGAAGATCATTCTCATGAGGCCAGTACGAGTGGCGAAGAGGGGGAGGCCCGGACTCGGTGCAAGGGCATCGCACACTTCTTCGTTCGAGGGCCTTTCATGCAGTTTCTTTTAAACAACCTGCGCTTTCTCGAGACGTCGTATTGGATTCGACATCCGTATGCCCTTTAGATCCCTAAGCCCGACGAGACCGTTTGTACTCCTCCTACGGGCTGTATTGCTCTATATAAGGCCTACCTCGAGCTGGAGTTGAGATTTCCCGTCCACCCTTTCATTGTGGAGGTGTTGCGTACTTATAATCTGGCCCTTTGTCAGTTGATGCCTAACAGCGTTGGCTCGATGGTTGGCTTCCTCGCTATATGCGATATGATGGCGGTCGAGCCAACCGTGGTTCTTTGGCGGAACTTGATGAAGTTGGTTGTGATGTCGGCGACCTCGAATGGTGAAGGATGGTACACCTTCCAAGCGCGCTTTCCTTATAAGATCGTAGGGACCATGCCTTCGAACCAACAGAATTTTCGTACGGAGTTCATGTACATATATCGAGCAGAGCAGTGAGACTTCCCAGTTGTTCCCTGCCTTGAAGGTCCGAACATGGCCTTAAATAGGTCGGTGCCTTGGATGTCGGAGGACGAGGCCAGGATTGCCATCTATTGCCAGACCATTACTTCGGTGGTCAATGGCGATCGAAAGCAGGTCCCCACCAACTGGAACCCTAGTGCGGAGGACTTGAGTGACGAACACTTCCTCTCTTCGATGGGGTTGAGCCCGGCTTATCCCAAGGGTAGGGCTTTCGCAGCTAGGTGCACTTGCTTTGATCGACATGTATCATGGGCTAACTTTTGTTTGTTTTGTGCAGTTATTGCCCGTCAAGAACTTAGTGAAATCATGCAGAGGCGACTGACGGCTAACCAGCGGGTTTAGGAACAGATACGCTCTAAGGTGTCGAGGGGGGAAACTCGAGTCCCTCGTCCTCCCAAGGTAACTTTTCACCTCTCGATCTGATTACCAATCCTTTTGTTTTACGTTATAACTTTTGTTTTCCTGGTAGGATCCGGTGAAGAGGCCTCGTATTCATCCTCCTTCTGCGGCGGCCATCGTGCCTCCCCAAGTCTTGGGGGAGAGAGGGAGGGCAGTGATTGTTGAACCTCCCTTTAGGCCGACAGCGGGCCCTTCGATGGTCGGGGAGGCACAAGGAGAGCCTCCACGGCACAAGGGACCCCCGGCCGGAAGAGGGCAAGGACGGAGGATCCGGACCAGACTTCGAAGCCTTTCACTGAGCTTTCTGGGTCGAGAAGGCCCGACGCTTTGACTTGGCACTAAAGCGCTTCCTGACCAAGGCCGATGTCGAGGCCTGTCGAGCTCTCACCGAGGAAGAGGAAGTCGAAGGGCTTCATGCCTCCTGGATCGATGTAAGTTTTCTTTTTGCCAAGTTCCCACCCTGTTGTAAAGTTCTCTGTTTAATCATATTGTTTTGTCTTTCCAGTGTTCAGTTCGAATGGCCGTTATGAGTCATTGACATACTATCGGCTTTCGCTGGCTTCGGGAGGATTTAGCTCAGCAGAAGGAGCTTGCTCTGAATTACAAGCTCGAGCTTGAGGCTGCACAAAAGGACCTCGAGGAGAAGGAGAACAACTTTACTGTTCGGGAGGAGGGATGGAGAAAAAAGATCCAGGATGCCCAGAGCCAACGGGATTCGATCAAGAGGCAATTCGATTAGTCGAAAGACGAGTCTTCGAACTCTAGGGAGAAGATCATTCTCGAGTGGCAGAATTCTCAAGATGGTCGGGACTTTGCTGCCGACATGGGTCTCGAGGGGGCTGAAGTGGCGACACATGTTACTCTTGCTAAGTTGCGGGAGGCCTTGGCCAGGGTTTCTCCTTTGACCGATTGGGCCCTGGTCGAGAAGGAATATGAAGCCGCTGTGGCTGCTGACTTGGAGGCTGATTCTATCCCAACCTCTGAGGCTCCTGCTGAGGGCGTCGATGGCTCTACTTCTGAGGCCAGAGCCCTCATTGAGAGTGGAGATGCCCTGGACGAAGAGGATCAGGGCGAAGGGCACGATGGGCTCGGTGACTCCTCCAGTTCGACTTCTATTTCTTCTTCGAGTAGCCTGTCGAGTAGTTCTGACGATGCTGAGTAGGTGTTTGTATTTAGCCGTGAATAGACTTTGTATTTAGCTTATTCACCCTCTAGGATGTATCTTTTTAATCTTTTGATTGCAATGAGAAGCTTTTGTCGATCGTCTCATATTATCCTTCGAATCATTTTTATGTTCAGTGTGGGCCTTGCTACTCTTGACGCAACATTATCTTCGATTGGCGCCTGCAAGGGGTCGCCTCTCGAGTTTCGTGAGGGGGTTTGCTCGAGTGCCATATCATTTCATGGGAACAAAGCCCTTCACTAGAGTCGGGCCTCGAAGTGGGGCAGCGCTCTTTAGCCCTGGACTTGGATATTTTCTGGCACTGAGGGTAAGACCGTCTTTCCCATACTTGGGGTGCCATGGGGGGCTTTGGGCCCCGTGCACATAGCAGACCCTTTGGATGTTGGGCTTTTGCTTTTGGGAGAGCCATGAGGGCAGTTATTACGACCTTGTAATTCGTAATTCACTCTCCTTATATAAGTACGAGGCGTTTCAATGCTGTCATTACACCATCTACACCATCCCTCTCCAAACTCTCAATCTCGACCGTCTTCTTTGCCTATATTGCGATGTCTCGTCCAATGATTACTCCTGAGGCTCTTCGAGCGGCCAAGCGCCGTCAGCTGGCGAAGGTGGGTTCGAATTCCGCCTCCGCTGGCCCGAGGTTGCCTGATGCCTCGAAGGCCGTTAAGCTCGAGGCAGCGTCCTCGACAGAGGATGTGACCATAATTTCGGTCACAAAGGCCCTTTCTCCCTTGGCTCCTGTTGTGAAGCAGGAGCCCTTCGAGGCTAAACCTGAGTAAAAGATCCCTTATCCGGTTTTCTTTCCTGTTACTTCGCCTGGGGCGCAACAGGCCCCAGCGAAGAGGCCGAAGGTCGAGGGGTCGTCCCTCTCGACTGCTGTTGTGCCCTTTTCTGCCCTTTCGAGGGCTGACCTGGCTGGGAGGTTCGAGTGAACCTCCGCCTTCTTGGTGACGGCTGCCGATGATGCGGCCTGCTGTGGTATTGACAGTCAAGAGCTCGAAGCCCTGAAGGCTACTCTTGTCGAGGTATGTGCTTGCTCCTCTCTCCATTCCTCTTTACTTAGTAAATTTGTTGCTTACGCCTTTGTTTTCCGCAGCTCTCGATCAGGGTCTCTGCTCTGGCGCACCGTCCTCGGGGTAGTGCCCCTGCTGGAGTCAAGGACCAGATGTCCTTCGATGAGAGAAGCTCCCTCACCAATCGGGTCCTTTCTGAAGCTGAGGGAGCTATTAAGAAGGATCAGCTGGAGTTCGAGGAGAAGATGGCCGAGGCCCAGCAGACCATCGAGGACCTCACTAAGCAGAGGGACTCGGCCAGTATGAGGCATCATCAGGCCTCGAAGGACAGGAATGAGGCCCTGGCCAGGGCGGAGAAGGCCGACAAGAGGGCTACTGATGCCGTCAAGGAGGCGACTGCTTGTCGGGAGCTGATCATCGAGAATTGGAAGCTCTCTGAGGCCGGGAGGATCTTCCTCGAGGATGCCTCTCTTCAAGCTTCCGAGGTCGGTCGCTCTGAGGCTCTTAAGGACGTTCGAGCCCTCCTTGAGAAGCTGTCTCCTGGCCTTTCCTGGCAGGAGGTTGAGGAGGGAGTCGCTTCCCTCTCCCAAGAGGATGCTGAGGCTCCTCGAGGAGAGGACGACGTGGGGGTCGCACAGGTCGAGGACCAGGTTGCTGCCGCTGCCGATCTCTAGGGCGTGCACCCATGATTCCACCTCCCTCATCTTCCTCTTTCTTTCTTCTAGCTCCTACAAGGGTTAATGTTAGACCATTATAGTTTAGTTCTAATCTTTAGATGTTCCTTATGTGTGTAACTTTGCCATCTCGATGGCTTGTACTTCTCTTCATTAATAAAATTTACTATTCATCCCATCGATGTGCTTTTACTTTAACAAGTTTTTTGCCTTTGAAATTTTGTCCATGTTTGATGTGATTTCGATAGCTGTACTACAACTTAATGGGCATATTACAACTCGATAGGTGTATACTTAAGGCGCACACTTCGATTTGTTTTGCAAAATTTGCTGCCAATCCGATTACAATTCCAGAGATGTATTACAACTCAATAGATGTTTTATAAACATTGTTGAGACAGCTTTACAAAAGATGGCTCGTCATTCTGCCAAAGATATAGTAGATGCCCCTAATTTCGAGGGCTAGAACTTGTAAAATGCGCTGCTTCGAAGGCGGGCCCTGAGCTTATACGTAGAACTTTCGAAGATTGTTCGCATTCCAAGGACGAGGCAAGGGGCGGCCTTCCTGGTCTTCGAGGCGGTATGTGCCTGGTCGAACGACCTTTGTGATTTTGTAGGGTCCTTCCCAGTTAGGCTGTAATTTACCAAGGCGAGGTTCCCTTCCGGTGACCTCGAACTTCCGGAGTACCCAATCGTTGACCTGCAGAGGTCGATGCTTGACTCGTCGGTTGAAGAGCCTGGTGATCTTGAGTTTGTAGGAGATGGCCTTGAGAAGTGCGTTGCCTCGACACTCGGGGAGGAGATCGAGGTTGACGCGTCTCTCTTCTTCGTTGCTGTCATAGTCGTAGAAAGTGATCCGTGGTGAGGGAATGCCTACTTCGACGGGCAGCACAGCCTCACTCCCATATACTAAGTTGAACGGTGTTTGTCCTGTGGCCTCTAGAACCGTTGTCCTCGTACACCACAATATACCAGGTAGGTCGTCGATCCATGAGCCCTTGGCCCCTTCTAGCATGGTTTTCAATCCTTTGAGAATTACCTTGTTGGCGGCCTCAGCCTGACCATTGGTTTGGGGTCGACTGACAGCGGAGAACCTGGAGCAATAATCTTTCGTGGGGCCGCTGTTAAATTGTCGCCCATTGTCTGATATGAGGACTCGAGGGACGCCGAATCGAGTTATCAGGTTACGCCAAATGAACTTCTGAACTTGCTTGTCGGTGATGGAGGCCAGTGGTTGGGTCTCGACCGACTTTGTGAAGTAATCGACTGCGACCAACAAGAACCTCCGCTGGCCTAACGCAGGGGGAAAAGGCCCTAGCAGGTCCATGCCCCACATGTCGAAGGGCAGAGGGGCCTGGATTGTACTGAGGGGGCCTGCTGGTTGATGGGGCAAGTTGGCGTCCATCTGGCATTCCTTGCACTTTTGGACCAAGTTCGAGGCATCTTCCTTTAATGTTGGCCAGTAGTACCCTGCTCGAAGGGCTTTAGCGGCGATAGTTCTGGCGCCTTGATGACTTCCACAAGCTCCCTGGTGTATTTCTCGAAGTATGTAATCCCCGTCCTGTGGGGTTAGGCACCGAAGGAGTGGATGGGTGAAGGATTTCTTGTATAGCTGCCCCTCATGGAGCACGAACCATCGGGCTTGCCTTCTTATCTTCTCTGCCTCTAGCTCGTCCTCGGGCAACATCCCATCCCTTGCGAAGGTCACCAACTTGTCCATCCAGGTAGGGCTCCTGTCGAGGGTCACTATCCCTTTATTGATGCTGGGGGAGTTAAGTACCTCCCACATTATGGGACGGGGTGATAGATCCTCGGCGGAGCTGGCCAACCTTGACAATGCATCTGCCTGCTGATTTTCTGATCTTGGAATATGTGTGATTTCAAAGGTTGCCAGATTGCTCACTTCTTCCTTGATTTTTATGAGGTACATTTTCATGCTGTCTTCCTTGACTTCGAATTCTCCTGTCACTTGTCCCACGATGAGCTGGGAGTCTGAGTGGGCTATGATGTTTCGAGCACCCGCCGCCTTACAGAGTTGTAGCCCGAGCAAGAGGCCTCATACTGTTCGAAGCGGTGAAGGCAAATTTCACGGCGTATTCCGTCCTGTTCTTTTGAGGATCGATGATCAACAATCCTGCCCCGCAACCTGCTTTGGAGGACGATCCATCAACGAATATTTCCCAGGGGCCTTCTACGGTAGGCTCGGCCCTCGAGGTGCATTCTGCGATGAAGTCGGCCAGCGCCTGGGCCTTGATTGCCCGGCGGGGCTCGAACTCAATGCCGAAGTCCGACAATTGATTAGACCAATCCGTGACCCTCTCGATTGATTCTTACCCTCGATTATCTTTCAAAGAGGCTGACTTGTTAGCACTTTGATGGGGTGAGCTTGGAAGTATGGCTTGAGTTTGCGGGTGGCTATCACCAGGGCAAATATCATCTTTTCGACTGGGGAGTATTTAGCTTCGGCGCCTCGAAAGGCGTGATTGATGAAATAGACGGGGTGCTGGTTCTTCTCTCTTTCAGCAACAAGAACGGCGCTAAGCGAATTTTCTGACACAGCCAAGTACACGAACAGCGTCTCTCCTGATAAGGGAGAGACGAGCTTGGGAAGACTGGCTAGGTGAGCTTTCAGCTGTTGGAAGGCTTCTTCCGCGGGCTGGTCCCAGCCGAAGGTTGGCTGCTTTAATGTTCTGAAGAAGTACAGGCTTTTATCTGCTGACGTAGATAGAAATTGTCCTAGTGCCGCCATACAGCCGGTTAGGCGTTGGACTTCTTTGATGGTTCGAGGGCTCTTCATATCGATTATGGCCTGAACCTTGTCTGGGTTAGCCTCGATGCCTCTTTCGTCAACTAGAACGCCGAGGCACTTCCCCCCCTTAACGCCAAAGACACACTTCTTCGGATTTAATTTCATATTGTGGGCGCGTAAGGTGGAAAGGGTTTCCTTAAGGTCTGATACATGTTTCTCTTCTTGTTGGCTTTTGACGATCATGTCGTCAACGTAAACCTCAACATTCCTTCCTATTTGATTTTCAAATATCTTGTTGACGAAGCGCTGATAGGTGGCACCTGCGTTTTTGAGGCCAAATGGCATCACTTTGTAACAGTAAACCCCTGAGTTTGTGGTGAACGCTGTGTGGACTTGATCTTCTTCTGCCATGGGGATTTGGTGATATCCGGCGTTGGCATCCATAAAGCTGAAGAGGGTATGCCCAGCAGTTGAGTCGACAAGTCTATCGATTTTGGGAAGGGGGAAGTCATCCTTTGGGCAGGCCTTGTTCAGATCCGTGAAGTCGACACCCATTCTCCACGAGCCAGTCGACTTGCGGACCAGTACCACGTTAGCAAGCCACTCGGTGTACTGGCATTCCTTAATGAAACCTGCTGCGAGCAGCTTTTTTACTTCCTCGGTTACCGCTTTACTTCTCTCGGCACCCTGATGCCTTAGCTTTTGTTTCACTGGTCGATGGCCTTCTTTGATATTAAGGTGGTGTACCATGATCTCAGGATCGATGCCCGGCATTTCGTCGACTGTATAGGCGAACACATACTGGAACTCGCGGATGACACTGATGATTTGAGTCCGAATGTTGTCGGGGATCTGTTTGCCGATTCTTATCTTCCTCCCCCTTGTGTCGTAGATACATACCTCCTCGTCCCCATCCACGGGTCAAGGTCTCTCATACCGTTTAGGATTCTCGGCGACATAGATTCCCATCGTGGGGAGGGGCTTTTCAGGCTCGGGGTGTTTTCTCTTGTTTGTTGTAGCGTCATGTTGGTGTTTCAGGATGTTGACGTAACATTCCCGGGCAGACTTCTGATCTCCAAATAATTGAGCAACCTTCCCGTCGTCGGCCTCGAACTGCAGGAGCAACTAGTAGGTCGAGATGGCAGCTTTAACTTTGTTGAGGGTGGGACGCCCAATGATGACGTTGTAAGGGAGATCCACATCGACGACGAGGAAATCGATGAGTTCACTCCTCCCTCTACCTTTCTCCCCCATTCGCGTAGGAAGCTTGACTGATCCGAGAGGGTGGACAGATTGCCCCCCGAACCCTACCAGCGACTGGCCGATGGGCAGGAGGTCGCTCTTTTGGTATTTCAGCTTCGCTAGGCAGTCCATGGTGATGATATCCGCCGAACTCCCGCTGTCTATGAGCACTCGCCCTACCCTAAGGTTAGCGATTTTCATTTCGACGACCAGGGGGTCGTCGTACGGGGTTTGAGTAGGTCGATGGCTGTCTTTGAAGGTCATGGTAGGGCAGGCTGCTGTTCTGTTCGAGTCCGCCGTCCCATGTTTCAGGGTGTAGAGGTGTTTCTTTCGAGAGCGGCTGGTCAGGCCACCCGAAGCGTACCCTCCGGCTATGACACTGATGAATCCTGCTGTTTCCTCACTCCTTGACTCTTTCTCTTTTCGAATCTCCTTTTTCTTTTCTGCGGGGTTTTTTAGATATCGATTCAACTTTCCTTCATCTGCCAGCTTGTCTAGTGCCCTCTTGAGTTCTCTGCAGTCGCGAGTGGTGTGCCCGCAGTCATGATGGTATTCGCACCAAAGTTTCTTGTCTCTTCTGTTGATGGAAGTTCTGATGGGTGTTGGCTTTGGCAGGGTATATTTCTCCTTGACATCGAGGTATATTTCCCTTCGATTGAGGTTGTATCGAGGATCGTAACCGTTGTCTTCAATTCGAGGTTTCTTCTCTCTTTCCCTCCGAGAGGCCTCTCGAGGGGGGTCGCCTCGAGTCCCGTAGTCATTCTTCCTTTTGTTAGAGTTGGGTTCATCATGCGTCTTGCATATGTCAGAGGCTTGTATGAACTTCTGGGCGAGATTCATTGCCTCAAAGAAAGTGGAAGCTTCGCTTTCTGCGGGCTTTAGCTTGAATCGGCTTAATGGGTAGAGGCCGGACATCAAGGCTGTGAATGCCACGCTATCTTGTAGATCCGAGACTTTTAGGGACTCCTCGTTAAACAGCTTGATGTAGTCTGCCAGGTCTTCCTCTCTACGCTGCCTTATCGACATGAGGTGAATGCTGGTCTTTCGGTGCCTTCTCCCTACAATGAAATTTTGCTTGAAAGCCGTCTCGAGGGACGCGAAGTTCGAGATACTGCCTGGTGGCAACTCCGTAAACCAAGTGAGCACGAGCCCCTTGAGCGTGGTGGGAAAGAATTTGCACCAAGCTGCTTCATTCCCCGTCTGCACACTCATTTGTGCCTTAAAGGCAGCGAGGTGATCGACGGGGTCTGTTGTTCCCCCATAGTGCTCGATGGGGGGAACCTTCGCCTTTCGAGGGTTGGGAGTTCGCATGATTTCTTCGCTGAAGGGCGTGATGAAGCCGAGGTTTCCAAAGTGGGTGTCGGATTCTGTGTTCGTTGCGGAACTGCTGGCTTCGTCCTCTTGGTGCTCTCGGGGCCCTTTCTCACACTGTCGAGGTTCTTCCCTCCCTTGGCTGTTGTGTGAGGGTGGTACTCTTTCCTGTCGTGGTTGAGCCCGACGTTCGTCTAAGATTTCGCGAGCATCCCGACGACTGCTCCTGAGGGATCGCTCGATGATGATATGCCGGGCATCCCTCCGGCTAGGGGGGTCTCTAGGAGGAGCTCGAGGGGCTAGAATAGGAGCCTGGGGGGCACGAGTTGACGTTTGTGGAAATGGGCCGTCGAATGGAGGGTTGCGTCCGTCCTGCCCGATAGTTAGTCGTGGGACAGGGGGCCTGTTGGAGGTTCCCTCCCCCCCCGTTCTGGAGGCTGTAGACGAGGGCCCTGAGATTCCGCTCGAGACTGTCGCTGAGGCGTTCTGCCAGCTGCTGCAGGTCCTGTTGGGTGACGGGATTTGGACTGGGTTGCCCACCTCGAGGGGGCTCTGTTCGAGGAGGGTTTCCTCTCTCTCGAGGCGGTCCTTGATTAGCTGTGCTGGCTGCCTCTCGAGGGGCTACTTCCTCGAGGATGTGTTGGTTTCTTTCTGAGAGCACGGGAGCCCTGCGAGGGTTGCCCGCTGTCTCGTCAGCTACCTCGAGAGGGGGGTTCCCTTCTCGAGGTGGTGAATTTGGAGGTTGTTGGGTACGACGGGATCTCCGAGCGTTGGCCATGGCTTTTTGTTCGGCTATCCCCACAGACGGTGCTAACCTGTTTCGGGTAAAAACTTGTGAGGTAGGGGAGTCGGTCAAGAAGAGGACCGAGGTGCCGTTGACGAAGGCCGAGTGCTCGAAGGGCACCGTGGAGACCTGCAAGAATGAGAGTTAGACTACCCCGGGGGTGTTTCCGGGATCGCCCCGCCGACGCTCAAGTCAGTTAGGATGCTTAACTGTAAGTATTGAGCAGTTGGTCTAGAATTGATTACCTGTTCATTAATGAGACATTGAGTATTTATAGCATTGAGAATCCCCATAAAGGGAACATTGATGAGATGGGTCTCAGAGGGGCTGCTTGGCTATATTGCCTTTTCAGGCAATAAGCCTTTTTACTCCTTGTTTGAGATCCCTAGGCACCATGGAGTTAGGGCAACCACCCTGTAGGTCCCACTGTTCCCCTTGCTCGGGGGTTTTGATGGTTCTCCGCACAAGAACCGGGCCCAGGGAATATTGGGCCCAAACAACCTCAATTGGTTTCTTGCAGAGAACAGCCCGTTAACGAATACTGAGATATTAACAGAATATATTTGTGTCAATGCTTAAAAAACCGAAAAACCGAAATATATTTTGTAATCGGATGGCGATAATAACTAAAATTCTTACATCCATTTTGAGGGTCATCTGTGGTGAGTGGCGATGCATTAATCTTGGAGCCGTGTTGAAATCATTGACTTATGCTCCAGAAATAGTTACAGCTAGAACGGTAAAGTATGCAAAGAATTGGTAAACTGCCATGTTTTGGAAATCTACTTTAATGTTTAGTTTCTTGTGCAATGAGCTTTTGCGTTATGTTTTGGGGACTTGTGATGGCTCTTTCCATAGGAAGGCCCCTTTTATATTTGGGGTTATATTTTTAGATAGTGGACTGCTTTGGAGTTGAATTAGTCATGCATTTCTGGAGCACGTAAAACTAGTCGAGATGGATCTCTGTTAATGATTAAGTATTACCTGCCAATTTCAATGTGAAGACAACGAATCTCACAAATCAACTGCCATATGACTTTTTTGTAGTTTAGTACATAGTCAGCCTAGTTGAACAATATAGTTAAACCAGATTTTGTGGTTTTACTTTTCAAAGATCTTATGGAACATACGACAGCTGCATGAACAAAGTGGTCGCTTGGTCAAAGAAGTACCAAGCTAAGTTTGACTTAGTGGTTGGGATTGTGCCTTCAAACCTTGAGGTTGGGGGTTCAATTTTCACTAGGGGTACTTTGATAGTAGGGATTTCCTCTATCATCCCCCATACTCTCAGAGTGTATAGCTCGTTAACTCGGGCTTGACCTGTGCGAGGTTCCGGTATGGTAGCGCAATTCATATTACCAATAATAATAAAAAAAAAGTTAGACGAAAGAAGTTACAATTCTTTTGAATTTGGAGCTTGCAAAATTTTCTTTGGAAAAGAAAGATATGATTTTCTAGTTAGGTACTAAGGGTTGGGAGAATTATGAAACCCACAAAGTAAAGTTATATACAAAACCTCCACTAAACAAGTGGAACAAGAATTTAGTTAATGAAGACTAGTGAAATAACCATACTCTTTTGTGAAGGGTAAGCTGATGAAACTTGCATGAGCTAAAGAATTTATGACCTGACAAATTCACCCAAAATGAAGCTGATTAGATCAAAACCACTAGAGCATATATTACTCAAAAGTTCATCAAATAATTGTACTTTCTGTGTGACATTCACTGCCGGTCTCAAGCCCGGATAAAGGAGGAGAGTTGCGGTAGGTTTGGGGCGGCCAGCATAAAACATAGCCTCATATCATGACATGAATCGACAAATGAAAAACGTGGGGGCGTCCCCTACTCAGCGACGCACTGCACTTCATAGACCCGGGTGTAGTGATAAGTATGCAAGGGTTGCTAGGTCGTCGCCCGGAAGCGGCGCGCCATCCCGGCGCCCGGGGGTGGTGTCAAATATGCAAGGGTTCCCGCATCAGGGACGGGTGCGAGTAAAGAAGCTAGTCCAGGGTAGTGGTAGGGGTAGTAGGATGCGCTTTGGAACATGGAACATTGGCTCTTTGACGGGAAGATCGGCGGAGGTGGTGGAGGTTATGAGGAGGCGAAAGATTCACATAATGTGCCTTCAAGAGACTAAGTGGGTTGGTGGAAAAGCAAGAGAACTAGCCCCATGGGGTTATAAGCTTTGGTACTCCGGAAAGGATAAGAGTAGGAATGGAGTAGGCATCATTATTGATAAGGAATATATTGATGATGTGGTGGAAGTTTCGAGGAAGAGTGACCGCATTATGAGTATCAGGCTAGTATTAGGGAGTGAGGCGGTGACTATCATAAGCGCATATGCGCCGCAAGTAGGATTGGAAGCATTTATTAAACAACAATTTTGGGAGGATTTGGAGGAGGTTGTGCAACGAGTGCCTATTAACGAAAAATTGATCATTGGTGGGGATCTGAACGGACATGTGGGCACTAGTCGAGTTGGCTTTGAGAGCATTCATGGAGGTTTTGGGTATGGGGAGAGAAATGAAGCTGGAAGTGGTATCTTGGATTTCGCATTAGCCTATGGTCTTAGTATTATGAACACTTGGTTTGAAAAAAGAGAATCTCACCTTGTGACGTATAGGAGTGGAAGTAACGCGAGTCAGATTGACCTCTTTTTAGTAAGGAATGATTGGCGGAAGAGCTATACAAACTGCAAGGTGATACCGGGTGAGAGCGCAACCACCCAACATAGATTAGTCGTGCTTGATTTCCGGGGTAGGGAGTCTTTAAGAAAGCGAAAACCCAATGTGGAGCCGCGAATCAAGTGGTGGAAGCTCCAAGGGGAGCACAAAGAGAACTTCTTAGCTAAGATGGCTAGTAAAGATATTTGGCCTTGTAACACGGAAATGGATGTAGATTCGACATGGACAAAGATAGAACTTAGTATAAAGGAAGTGGCGAAAGAGGTCCTTGGAGAATCTAAAGGAACTGTACCATCAAGTAAGGACACATCTTGGTGGAACGAGGAGGTGAGACAAGCGATAAAAAACAAACGAGAAAGTTATAAACTTTTGGGAAAAGATAGTAGCGATGTGAACTATGAGAAGTACAAAGAGGCTAGAAAAGAAGCCAAGAAGGCAGTACGGGAAGCTAAAGCACAGGTAAACTAAGAGCTTTATGCAAGATTGGATACGAAAGAAGGTGAAAAAGACATTTATAGAATTGCGCGTATGAGGGACAGGAAGACAAGAGACATAAGAAAGGTAAAATGCGTCAAGGGTGTGGACCAAAGAGTGCTTGTGGAGGATGAGGAGATAAAGGATAGATGGAGGTCGTACTTTGATACCTTGTTCAACGGTGATAAAGCACAAGACATCGGGGATGTACACATCCCGTCAAGTATGTTAAATCGAGAGTTTATGAGGAGGATTCAAAAGGGAGAAGTCGTTGCAGCATTAAAAAAGATGGGATTGAAGAAAGCTACGGGGCCAGATGGCATACCTATCGAAGTTTGGAGGTGTTTAGGGGGGAGAGGAATCGAATGGCTGACAACATTCTTCAACATGATTTGGAGACACAACAAAATGCCATTAGAGTGGAGGAAGAGTACTTTGATTCCTTTGTATAAGAACAAAGGCGATGTACAAGATTGTACCAACTACCGAGGAATCAAACTAATGAGTCATACGATGAAACTCTGGGAACGGGTGATTGAGCAAAGACTTAGGAAACCTGTGAAGATATCGGAGAACCAATTTGGATTTATGCCTGGAAGATCGACTATAGAGGCCATCCACCTCATAAGACAAACAATGGAACATTACCGTGATAGGAAGAAGGATCTACATATGGTTTTCATTGATTTGGAGAAGGCATATGATAGAGTACTAAGAGAAATACTTTGGTGGGCGTTGGCAAGGAAAGGTGTTCCACAAAAATATATAGATATCATCAAGGATATGTATGAGGGGGAAACTACGAGTGTGCGGACTACGGTGGGGAGGACAGAAGAGTTCCCTATTACGATCGGAGTGCATCAAGGGTCTGCACTTAGTCCCTTTCTCGTTGCTCTAGTCATGGACGAACTAACGAGGTCAGTTCAAGATGATATACCATGGTGTATGATGTTTGCGGATGATATTGTGTTGATTGATGAGACAAATGAAGGTATTGAGAGTAAGTTGGAATTGTGGAGGCATACATTAGAAGCCCGTGGTTTTAGATTGAGCAGAAGTAAGACGAAGTATATGGAGTGCAAGTTCAGTGGGGTTCCAAGCAGCGAGGCGAAGGCGGTCACTTTGGATAGCAAAGTGGTTCAAGGATCGAACGTCTTCCGTTACCTAGGGTCCATTCTACAAAAGGATGGAGAACTGGATGGAGACGTGGCTCATAGAATCAACGCGGGTTGGTTAAAGTGGAAAAACGCCACCGGATTCCTTTGTGATTCTGGCATTCCCCAAAGCTTGAAGGGAAAGTTCTACCGTACGGCAATTAGGCCTGCTTTGTTATATGGCACCGAATGTTGGGCGGTGAAACAATGCCACGTTCATAAGATGAACGTGGCGGAGATGCGTATGTTGCAGTGGATGTGTGGCCACACGAGGAAGGACCGATTAAGAAATGAAGTGGTCCGGGAAAAAGTTGGAGTTGCATCCATTGAAGAAAAGATGAGGGAGAATCGATTAAGATGGTTTGGTCACGTGAAAAGGAGATCAGGTGATGCACCGGTGAGAAGAATTGAAGAGTGGAGGAGTAATCAAATTGTAAGGGGTAGGGGAAGACCTAAGATGACTTGGATGAAGGTAATTGAAAGTGATATGAGGTTACTTGGGATTGAGGAGAGCATGACGTTGGATAGAAGTGGGTGGAGGGGCAGTATCCATGTGGAGGAAGGGGTGTGATTATTACATTTATTTGTTTTTCTCAATTGTGTTGGTATTAAAACCTTTTATTGAAAACCTCTTTTAAAACTTCTTGGTGTAAACCATGTTTTCAAAAAAAAAAAAAAAAACCTTTTTATCACTCTTGTCGTTACCATCTCCTCTGGTAACGGTTTCAGTTGACGATTCATGTTAGCCGACCCCAAATCACTTTGGGAATAAGGCTTAGTTGTTGTTGTTGTATTGTAACTTTTATAGAGGGAACTTTCATGAGGTATTTATGAGCTTTCAATGAATGCATGATGTACACTCGTGTTTCAAAATCGCACCATAAAAGCATATCTAAGAGTATATTATGATTTTTAAAGTATAAAGTTAGAGACCATACCTTAATTAGGTTAGGTAAGAACTCAACAAAAATCAAATAAAAAAGGGTAATGAGAACACGTAATTAGCTTAATAAGGAATTTTTTTTAGCAAGTAATAATAATAATTCTAAAATGAATAGTATTCTTAGAAAAGATGGAATTGAAAACAAATTGCTGACATTTTAGGAGACCGTCACTAATTCTAATTGCAATAGTTTTTCAAAAAAGATAAACATGAAAACAAACAAACTATAGTAAATGAAGATTTCATTTATATGTTACTTTTAGTTGACCCATGATTGTTTAGTGTTTATTTTTAAAATAAATAATGGAATATTATAACATGCATCTTAAGTTTATATTACGGAATTTTAGGGAAATATCTTATTTTAAAAAAAAATAGATATATTATAAACAAATGTTATATTAAAGTATTTTTAAGTACTTTCCAAAGGTACAAAAATTATAAGTTTTCTTAATATATATTAAAAGCTATAATCTATTTACATTACTTAAGTATTTCATTGTATACCAAACTCTATTTCTTCTTATTCTAAACTCTACATATGTATTTTTTGTAATTTGGAATGTATTTTTATTACTTTTAAATATATTATAAATGGATATTGTTTTAAAGTACTTTTTAAGTACTTTCTAATGGTACAAAAATTATCAGTTTTTCCCAATATATATTAAGAGTTATAATAGGTTTACAGTACTTATTTTTAAACCTCTATTTTTTTAAAAAATAATGACATGACACTTAAGGTTTGTTTAGTTTTAGTTTAGGCTGCGTCAGACTTACTTGCCCCCAACAGCCTTAATATATCACTATAGTAAATATTTCTTCTTATACATTACTGTAATATAGAGTTGAAAAATATTATATATGGATGTTATGTTAAAATATGTTTTAAAAGACTTTCCAATGGTACAAAAATTATAATTTTTAGAAATATATATATTATAGGTTATAATCTATTTACTTTATTAAAGTTTTTCATCGTAAACCAAACTCTATTTCTCCATATCCTAAATTCTATATATATTTATTTAGATTAATTTGAAACTCTATTATTTTTAAAAATAATGACATGACACTTAACAAGCGCGACAAATGACGTCTAATAAGGATGCTAAATGTCGTGACCTCGTGCGCTGGCTTTTGGACTCTACTTTATATATTGGTTATATATACTCCCTCGTTTTTTTTAATAGTTACACTTTACCTTTTCACTCTTGCCAATATAAATGTTTGAATATTAATATCTCTAAATTTGCATTGTAAAAATTATAAGAAATTGATATTCCAAAAGTACATATTGAGACGAATCAAACATTACCCATTAATCACAAATGATAGTCATAAGTTTGTGAATTGTGTCAAAACTCAAGGTGTAACCATTAAAAAGAAACTGATGGAGTATATAATAGATTTTATAAATTTATAGAAACATTTCAATTGAATTCAAATATGAATTCTGGTGCTAATTCTAAATTCTTATATTTTGATAAATTTGTAAAAAGATATACTTCATCCGTTCTGTTTTAAATGAAATATTGGGTGAAATGACACTATTTATTGATCAATTTTGACTCCAATTTATTGCCATTATATAAAGAAAAACATAGTCAAGTGGTATATTGTTAGATTCGTCTCGATGCATACAATCAAATTATAATTTTTTTATATTTTTTACGTGTGCACAACTAAAGATATTAATGATTAAAGAAGCGCGTTGGGTTGCGTGAAAAAGCAAACGTTTCATTTAAAACAGAACGGAGGAAGTATAAAAAAATAGATATATAAAGCATACATGTTAGAGATGTGAAATAGTATCTTTATGATTTGATAAATAATATTGTGATGGACGCGATTTTAACATGGTATCTGGGCCAATTGGAAAAGGGACCTCACATGTGAGGGGGAGTGTTTAAGCTATGATGTATAGCACACAACACATGTGAGTGTCCCACATTGATAAAAGTAGAAAGATGAGTTCACTTTATAATGCAAAGGGGCTACTTTGTCTTGTGAAGTGGACTCTCTCTATTGTGAAGGGTGCAACCCATGCTCATATTTAACATGGTATCAGAGCCAGTGTAACAAAAAGGTCACGGGTTTGAATCTCATCCACCCCTCCTTTCTCAGTGGAATATTTAGCGCTAGGTATGAGGGAGGCCAGTGCTGCATCTACACTTCAATTTCTGGGCCCTCAACCATTAGTTTAAATTTTTGGTTGAGTTGGTCCTTTGAAAATACAAGTATATTAGCATAAAAATAAAATTTTGAACGTTTAAATGACTTACTTTTTTATTTCTACCTTGTTTAATAAGTTAATCTCTTTCAAACTCTTACATAGAAACGCTCACCATTAAATTACATTGTAAATTAATCATAGCAAAAACAAAGTAAAAAATAAAAATAGATTAACAGTCCATATGTATCTTCTAGATTAAACTACCAACAAAATAATGAAGAAATTGGTTTGATCGAGATATAATGAAAAGAGGAATTACTAAATGTATTTCATTTTCTTATGCTAATCTCGTATAAATTGAGCCATTATGGAATTTGAAATGTTCAAATTCTAGAAAAGCTTAAATATATTGCAAATAGTTAAATTGATTTCTTAATTGTGGGCCCTGTTCTATTGCCCTCATTGCCCATGCCTTGTCGACAATCCTGCCCGATTGCTACCTCTAATTTTTGCCATACATTTAAGAGTAGGTCCTTATTTCTACTTTAAACAAAAAACGTTGGTGGTCTAACTCATGAATCATGATATGTTATTGTAATTTTAAGTACCTACAGACCTACTCTTCAATGTAGCATTATCTATTTATCCATAGTCGATACATTTAAGAGTAGGTCCTCATACTGATTGCACCCAGAAAAAACAGAGAATAGGTCCTTGAAGCTGTGGACGTGAGAAGACAATTAGACAACAAACCTTTCTCAAAGTCGTATTAGACATGTGCTCTTATCAAAATTATTTCTTAATCCTTTTTTTTATAGTTTATTTCGAATAATTATTTTTGGGTGCAAAGTATATCCTGAATTTGTAAGTCTATATATTACTCCTCTTTCCAAATTGTTTGAGACGGGCAGAGTCTGTTTTAGAGGAAACATTACTTGTAAAAATCCTCTTTCAAACTTTCGACTTTCAGACTTCAGTCTTTATAATTTTTCTTCAGTTATTCAATAACGTAAGTCTCGAAATATCTCACTTACCTTTTCTTTTCCAGTACTTCTATTAAGAGCTATCAATAATTATGCCACCTTATGAGGCACCAAAGCATCATTAATTTTATAGTATAAAATATCAAGAACTTGAAAAAATGATTTACTTTATGAAGTCATAAAAATATTGCTGAGATAGTCTTAGTTTTTTTTTTGATGAGTTTCTGCCAAGATCAATTTATATATATATATATATATATATGTCATCACTTTATGCATAATTATTATAAGTTTATGCATATTTCATACCAGTAATACATATTTCATATCGTTTTTCGGTTTAAACTCTTTGTTATATAACTTATGAGTTTAAGATTATTTCATATTAGTTTGTACATATATGCTATCAGTTAATGCATATTTCATATCAGTTTATAATCACATTTGCACAGTAAAAATTATTGAGTGTAAATGTTACACCATAATTTATCGTGTAACAATTCACAAACAATCGCTTCTTTTGTAAAATGACATCAAATAATATGGCATGAAACATATACCAAAATGACATGAGTTTCATGTCATTATTTGCATAATCCATGTCATTCTTGTTGGAGTGTATGGGCCTGTTCTCCCCAGCTTGTTTTCAGTTCAGTTCAATTCAGTTCCGTTCAGTTCAGTTCCTAAATTATTATCATTACTATTAGTTATAATTTAATTTAGTTCAGTTCAATTCGATTCGATTGCAATCGGTTCGATTCGGTTCGGTTGCAATCGTTGGTTCGATTCGATTGCACACCGTTCGTTCGATTCCGTTATTTTATGCCGAAGAGAACAGACCCATATGTCATTATATATACATGTTACACGATAAGTTATGGTGTAACATGTTACACCCAAGACACACTCTTATATTTGTTATCAGTTTATACATATTTGTTAAAAACTGATAACAAATATCTATAAACTAATAACTAATATTTATAAACTTGTATACTGAAAATTAGTATGTTTGAACTAATAACAAGTATGCATAAACTAAAAGCTGTTTTGCATAAACTGATAACATTATAAACTAACATGGCATATACTCATCTCAGCCAAGATGCTTTCCCTAAAGTATAAAATTAGTTGGTCCTAAAAAAAATATAGAATAATCAATGTACAACTTTATATTGGTGGATTAAACATAGGTTCATCAGATATAAGTGTTCAATTACATGAATAGTTGTGTCACCTACAGAATTTTCATTTCACTTTCACATATAGATATGTGAAGTGAAGTATAATTTTAGTTTATCAAGTATAATAAACAACATGTGCATTGTACGAGATTTATAACTAGTTACATTTAATCTTGGAATGCTATATAGTTGCTTTTATTGAAAATATATGGCCATGAGAACTACAATTAATATCTTTTATTTACCCTAAAATAAATCTTTTATTCAAGTATTTTTCAATGTCACACCAAGATAGAGGTTATAGTTTGAATTGCTATATGAGTTAAGTTTTTATGATACATAGTTGATTAATTTAATAAACTTCCACCATCAAGAAAGAAAGACGGTGATAAATTCGTACCTTGCTCATGAATCCGCCACTGGTACAACTAATTGCGATAGTAGATACATTTGTAATTAGTTTATGCATATTTCATACGTCTAATTTCTGACATGTTTGTTTGGTTTTCCGTTAACTAAAAATATACTATCCTTGAAGCAAGAATGGAAGTGAAGGTTGTGAGCAAGAAGTTGATAAAACCAATCGTAGCAACTCCGGATAGCCTCCGCAAGTATAAAATATCATGCATGGATGAGGTGAATGCGACTATGAACGTGGTTACCATTCTTTACTACCCTTTCAATGAATTCTACACTTATAAAGGTATCATCAAGACCTTAGAGACTTCATTGTCTCGGATTTTACCTCGCTTCTACCCCTTCGCGGGGAGATACATAAAGGAGCACCACACCGTCGACTGCAACGACGCGGGAGCTGAGTTCATGGAGGCTGAGGTCGACGCCTACGACCTCAAACAAGTAATTACAAACTTGGAGCCTGATGATCTTAACGAGCTTCTCCCCCTTGAAATCGGTGCTGCGGATGAGGTCACAGACCCTGTTTGTGCTGTCAAAGTCACCAAGTTTCGATGTGGTGGGATAGCTGTTGCTGCATCCGTTTCGCATCGAATCGTGGACGCCTGCTCCATGGGTATCTTCGTGTCTGCATGGGCGGAAGAAGCCACACTTTGGGAAGGCCAATCGAGGACTATTCACCCTGATTTCTACTCCCCCTCGTACCTTCCTGGCAAGAATTTTCCTCCTGAAGATTTTGGAGTCAGGAGGACCAGAGAAGGTTCGACGATTGTGTGCAAGAGGCTCATATTTGACGCTGCGGCCATCGCAACCCTTAGGCAGAGGGTTAGCCACCTTTCCAGGTTAGTACATGATTTGATGCACTTGAAAAATAATGGCAATGTTGGCAGTAAAAGAACTAACAAAACAGTGGTTCTTTATCTTAAGTCCGAATTTTCATCCCTAAACTACTAGTCACTAGATCGAAGCAAACATATACAGTATATAACAAAACTGATTTATAGTAAAGTAAAATTGAAATTATTCATGTTTAATCTAGCTAAATCACGTGAAACAGCAGGTGTTTATATGGGGCAAACATATCCCCTAAACTGATTAATAATAGAGTAGAAGCGAAATTATTCATGTTTAATTTAACAGTCACATAAAACAAGTGTTCAAAACTTCAAATGGTGCAAAACTGCACAAGCAATGCTTTTCTATAGTCATTAGATTATTAGGATATGGATTTAAAAATGTAGGAGTAAAATGTAATATTATCGTTTCATTATTCCTTATCTTAGCTTCTAGTTCATTTGTTCTTTATTAATTGCTACATTTCCCTTGTTTAGAAGTTTCCCATTATTCATTTTCGATAATATGTTATCTCTATTTTTTTTACTCATCACATGGGTCCCTCTTTTTATCTATTTATATGTCTCTCATGTTCCTTAATATGTGTGCAACCCTATATGTAGCGATTACTAAAGAATGGAGGAAGTATGAGTTTTGCGTAGTAAAACAGTTTTGCACTAATGACAAGCTAACGAGTAAGACAAGATATGCTAGGTTTAACAATGTAATACTTCCTTTGTTTCATAAAATGAAACCATGTTGTTTGGTACGCAGTTTTATGAGCTAGCATGGTAGTATTGTTGATTAGGTAAAGAGACAAATTATTTAAACTAGATTAAGCACTGAATAATCCAATCACTATTATTATTGGTGTTTAAATTATTTTCAATAATTTACTTTTCTGCATTGTCGATCATCCCCCAATCTTAAAATAATGTGCCATGAAACTAGTTACAAGTATTATGAAACAGACAAACTGAGTACGTATGTAATATTCTTGACAGCTTATATATGATCATATATATACTGTTTTATATGTTTGGTGGTTGCAATGTAATTCACAGCCTACAGTCAAGGGTGGCAGTAGCGACCGCTTTCCTAACAGAAATTCTGATGCGAATTGATCGGAGAATGAGAGGCGGAATACCTCGAGCATGCCAAGTGACACAATGCGTGAACATACGAGAAAGGACGAAGAATCCGGTAGTGGCGAAGTATTCCGTTGGCAATTTGGTGGCATTAGGGATCAATGACTTAACCCCCGAAGAAACAGTGAAGTTAAAGTACGAGGACCTAGTTCCCCTCGTAATTAAGGGGGTTCAGGAAGGCGTACGCAACTGCTGGGATATACTTTCCGATGACAAGTTGGTGAACCGAGACTTAGCTGCAATACAGAGGTATAACCAGGATGATGTCAGGGGATTTTGGTTCACTGATTTTACCAAGTTCGGATTCTATGACATTGATTTCGGGTGGGGGAAACCTGTTTGGGCCAGCCTCGTTAATGGCTCTGAAGCGAATCTTATCGTATTTATGAATAACAAAAACAACGACGGGTTAGAGGTGTATCTGCTTTTGGAAAAAGATGAGCTGCCTTACCTGGAGAATGATGAGCAACTTAAATCAGTCGTTAAGTTCCAAACTACTGTTCCAATTTCCGCCCGCCTGTGAGGTTGTGATGATCAATCAAATAAAACATTTCAGATTTTCATGTATTCTGCTTCTTTCTTTGTATCATTTGTTTGCTTCATCATCTATCATTTGATTTCAAGTTTGTATGCTTTTCCTTAATGTTGTTGCTTCATTGCTTGTTGAATGAGAGTTGTGTACTTTGTCATACAAAACTCAAATAACAGCAAGAAGGAAATAAACCTACTCTTTTTCTACAAAGGTTGACCTTCCTTTTTGTTCTTGGCTTTGGCAATGCTGCTAGTTGATTTAAAAGGCGTATTATTAAGGATACATTTTTTATTTTTTGATTGCTAAGGTGAATAACTTTTGGGCTGTTCTTGCATAAGGCTCCATCTAGAAGCCCAAGCACATGGAAGGAGGGGGAATGGTAAGGGGAACCATTGCCCTTCATTTGGTGGGATTCGAACCCTTAACTATATATCTTTATATATAAACTTTTGATCAAATAATTACCTTTTATAAATTTTTCTTTAAATAACTACCTTACGTTTAACGAAACCTTACAAACCACTATCACTTGACGTATTTTATCCAATAATGCGTTTGGTAGGGCGCACTAATTGAGTTCTTTACTTTTTCATAATTTTGGTCCTCTCCGCTCTTTTTCCTTTACTTTATTCTGTTGTTTTCTTCTTTCACCCTGTTTACTTCTCTTCAATCACCAAACCTCCATTGTCAAATCTAATACATCTCCTCTCACTCCTAAATTTTCTAATAAACAATTGGGTTACATGCCCAATTACTTATCCTCAAAGTCAATTTTCAATTATAGCATAGAAAAGAAGTTATTCTCTATTATATATGACAACAAATGGGGATACCAAAAAATAAAATAAAAAAGCAAAAAAAGAAAAAGAAAAAACATCCAACAAAACCGACTCCTTAATATAACAAACAACAAAAAAACACAATCCAAAAACCAGCGTGTAATCTTAAAAATGCAACCACCCAATAAAATCCCTAATTAAGGAGTGGGAGGGATAAATGTAACTAAACACGCTAATTTGTCTACATCTTCAGTTCTTCCACTTCAACATCCTATTCTCGCAACTTCAACCCCCTCAATTCTCTAAACAACACAACAAAATAAACAAACCACAAATCAGAATACCATTTTTTCTACCAAGCTCAGGAAATTACAGTGATTTGTTCATAAAAATTATTGAGAAACTTCATTGGGCCTAACACAAGTCCATGTAGCAGGAGAGTTTGACCATATATAAGGTTGGCAGGGTTCCATCCTAAAACCAATTGGTGATAGGTGGAGTAATCCACCAATCTATATGTTAGTCATTTTCTCTCTAATTCTTTAATGTGGGACGAACTATTCCTAACTCACATGTGGGTTATACTCTTAACATTCCCCCTTGATAAGTGCGTTTATAACGCACTTTACAGACTCTTTTAAGTTTATTTTGATCCTCTTTCTCCCCTTTCTTCCCTCTTTGTCCTCCATTTCCTCTTGTATTTCATTCACTTGATCATAGTGACATTTTGCTAGATTTTCGGTCAATTTTGACCGGATTTCTAGTACATTTACTTTCATCGTGCTTTGATGTGTTTTGATTGTAGGTGTGACCAAATCTGAGGTTGCAAGTTGGAAGAAACGATATAAGGCGAGAATTTTGAGGACCTCATTGAAGATATGACCACCTTGCCCACACGAAAAGAGAAGAAGAGAGAAGTTTTGGGCAGTAGCTGAGGTGCGCCCGCACCATCCAATATGTTGCACCCGCACATTCCGACAGTTTTGGGTTATTTGATCTTAGTGGCTCTGGTGCGCCCGCACAGGCCAAGGAGATGCTCCTGCGCCTATCTGGTGTGCCCGCACCACTCACAAAGGTGCGCCCGCACCTTTCGACGAATGGTTTTATCTTCTGATCAGTTGATGTGGACATGGATGTCTTCCCTAAAGCAAGTCCTAGTTCTGTTAGGACAAGTTATGTAGTCTCCTAATTCTGTTAGAAAACTATGTAATTTAGTTGTTTTATTTGCATTAGGATTATTTTGCCTATAGGTTTTTATCTTTCACTTGAAAGGGTTTTTTCTATTTGAGGCCTTAAGGTATATCTTGTTTTATATGAGTTAGAATTACATTAGGAATGTTTAGTAGGAATGCCGTGTGATTTGGTTCACATAGGTGTGTGATAGAGTTTTAGTTTGTTAGGTTTATTATTTATGTTTACCCTTTAAGATTTCCTAGTTCTAGTTGGAGTAGGATTACTATTAGGCCTATTTATATTGTTTTAACGCCATTAATAAAGATAGAGGACTTTTGATTAAAGTTATTCCTTATGAATTATTGTTGTTTTTATCGAGATAGCAAAATAGCATCGTTGAATTTAGCCGAGATAGCTTTATTCTTCAACCATAGTTCAATTTAACCGAGATAGTTGAATTGTTCATATCCTTTGCTAAAAATTTTGTCCATTATAATACCATAAAAAACTAAAATTCAGTTCGAATAAATAAACCTACAAAAGATCGAAACGAGCCAAGAAAATCCACATCATCAGTTTAGTTGGTGCGCCCGCACCTCTCACTTTGGTGCGCCAGCACCATTTATTTCTGTCCATAATTTATAAGGCCTCGTGCCTAATAAAACAATAGGATGTTTTTATTTCGAGACTATGCTTTGATACTAATTATTAGAGAGTTTATTAGGGTTCCTCCTAGAGAGAAAAACACGTTGGTTTATCTTAGATTTCAAATTTATAGATTAAAGCTTAACGAATTCTACATATTCAAGGTACTTTTTATCAATCTAGTTGCAAGTTTATAGATCTCTTATATTATAGTTTAATAATTGCTTATCCATTAATCATGTTTAGCCCTAGATCTCTTATATCTAATTGCAATCTAATTCTACATATTATTATTCTCTCTTCTTCAATAGTTATAGATCTCTTATATTATAGTTTAATAATTGCTTATCTCTATTCTATTGATCATCCATTAATCATGTTTAGCCCTAGATTAGGTATAAATTTTAGATTTTTATGTTTAGATTCTATGATTAGTGAGTAGCCTCCTATCTAAGGTTAATGTGAAAGCATGAATTAAGGTTTTCATGAATTGTTAATGTAATTGTGATGATTTAATGATGATTATACATTGATCTTGGTGCTTTGAGACCTTAGGATAGATATTGATCACATTTATGCTTTGGTATTTGGATTACAAACATTCTTAATCAAATTTTAAACTCTTTTATCATCCCCATGAATCAACTTAATTTCTAGGCCAAGATACTGGGTAGAAATTAAGGGGATCCTTTTATTAGGGGTTTTCCGTACTTATTGAATCTCTAAATCAATTGACTAAAGACCATTCGAGAGATGATTTAGTTGATTGATTAAGTGATTATTCTTGAGGACCAGTATTCTAGAGGAAAACTAAACCTTGCATGATTGTCGCCTTTGAATCACAATTGCATTAATGATCATTGTTCTGTTTTGATTAATACAAGTAGCCTTAACTCTAGTGTTTTCTCATTGATATTTTCATCTCATATTTATTTGCTAGTTTGTTTGATCTTAGTCATTAGTGTTACAAAACCATTCTTAAACCCCCAAATACCCTTCAATTAGGTAATTTAAGCTTGTTAGACTTTGATTAATCCGAATTTCCCTATGGATCGACCTTTCACTTGCCTTTACTACCTTCTTAGTAATTGCTTGTTAGGAGTTATAAATATTATTTGAAAAGTTATTTTTGGTACCTTAAAGACACACTAAAAACCTCTTATCAAAATGACGCCATTGCAGGGAAAATTGTGTGATTGAAGTTTACTTAGGTTTACTATTGCTTAGTTGATTTTTCTTTTATTTTATTTTTAATTGTGGTTGTTATTTGCTAATCCTCGACTTAGATTTGTGGTGTTACATGAGAAGAAGAGCTCACTGTTCACCCACTTTGCCTCTAGATCTAGAAATCGACCGTACCTTGCGAAAGCTTCGGAGAAATTTGGAACAATTGTCTTTGGGTTCCGAACTATCTTCGCCCGTCTCAAGTACAACAAGTGAAGCTAAATCAGATATGGGTGAAGTAAATGCGCAACTCTTTAGGGATTTCGGAAATCCATGTACCTATGTTCTACAAGGTGGTATTCCACTCCCCACCACTACTACTAATTTCAGCATTCATCCTCAATACACTCGGATGGTGAAAGTGGAACAATTTTATGGGGAGTCAGATGAAGATCCTCTTGACCATCTTGATAGGTTTCTTGAGATCTGTTCCATGATAACAACTAATTACGTCTCTCCAGACTACATTAAGATGCATCTATTATTGTCTTCTCTTACCGGAAAGGCAAAATCATGGCTCAAGAGCTTACCTCCTAATTCCCTCACTACTTGTGAGGAAGTAACATTAGCTTTTCGAAAGAAATATTTTCCAGAGTGGAAAACAACATACATAAGGAGGAAAATCTCCTCATTTAAGCAAGAGAACGATGAGACACTTGCGGAAGCTTGGGAACGGTTCAAGAAGATGATCCGTTCATGCCCTTACCATGAGTTCAACAAAAATCTACTCACGCAGTTCTTCTATGATGGCCTTGATCCTATGTCACGTGCCAACCTTGATGCCGGAGCGGGAGGTCAACTTTCAAAGATCCCGTAAGACCAACTTGAGTCCACAATTAAAGAAGTGATTAAGAACTACTCATGGGGTGGAAGAAGAAGAGGTGTTCAACCGAAGAAGAGTGGTAAGTTTGAATCGGATCCCATAGATTAAATTCAATCTAAGATGGACCAGCTTGACAAGAAGCTCTCTAAGATCAACCTCACATCATCTAATCCATCACAGGTTAGTTATTTTACTTGTGACATTTGCGGAGGTACTAACCATGATACTTCTTATTGTGGAGGTAAATTCGGAGCATGTGACAACGATAAATTCAAGAGGAGATGGTTTTCAAGGAAACCAAGGGTATAGAAGCAATCAACAAGGGGTTAGAAACAACCTCAACAAGGCTACAATCAAGGCTTTAACCAACCTCAACAATGATGGAATCAACCTCATCAAGGGTACAACCAAGCTCAAAACTAAGGGTATAACCAAAACTACAACCAAGATGGTTCATCCTCACAAGAGTCCAATGTCTACCAAACTCTACACCAAAGAGGTAATTACCAAAAGGCTCCTCCTAATCCTCCATTCCCCAAACAAAATCCCGAACGTACCGCATCTCCCGAGTCAACCTCTCTCCAAATTCTCCAACAACTCCAAGCCATAAACCAAATTCTCCAAAGCCATGAGCAAAGGTTTCAAGAGTTCCAAGCCCATAACAAAATGCTTGAAACTCAACTTGCCCAAGTAGCCGAGAAAAACTCCTCTACCCCTACAAATAAACTTTCGAGCCAACCCTTCCTAACCCCAACCTTCACCAAGACAAAGCTATCCATTTGAGGTCGAGAACAAGTTATCAGAGTCCCAAAATGCCCAATGAGAGTGAAGAAAATGAAATTGAGGAGGTAGAGAAGGAAGTTGAAGTTGAGAAAGAAGTTGAAGTTGAGGAGGTTGAAAAAGAAGGAGAGAATGTGGAGAAGGAACAGACACAAGTTCAAGTTGGTGATAAAGATCCATTGCCATCATCTCCACCAACTAAGACTTATGTGCCACTGGTTCCATACCCTCAAAGGTTGGTGGAGAGAAAATTGAGTGATAAGTTCACCAAGTTCCTCAATGTGATGAAATGCCTTCAAATCAACATTCCTTTCCTTGAGGATATGTCTCAAATACCGGCCTATGCTAAGTTTTTTAAGGGATATCCTCTCCAACAAAAGAAAGCTAGAAGATGAACTCATCACTTTGCCATACCAAGTAAGTGATCTAGTGCAACGTGCTATGCCTAAGAGCAAAGAGACCCCGGAAGCTTCACCTTGCCGATGAAGATAGGTGAGTTGGAGCCTAAGGGTGCATTGGCCGACTTAGGAGCAAGTGTGAGTTTGATGCCTCTATCCATAGCTAAAGACCTTAACTTTCCTCTTCATCCTACGTGGAAGACTATTCAATTGGCGGATCGAACTGTGAGAGTGCCACATGGTGAGTTGGAGGATGTGCCAATACAACTTGGGCATGTGTTTGTGCCATGTGATTTTGTGGTGATGGATATGGAGGAAGATCCAGAGACTCCTCTCATTCTTGGAAGAGAAGCTCTTAAGACATTGGGTGCCGTGATAAATTGCAAAAATGATACAATCACGGTTGAGGTAGCCAATGAGAGGGTTGTGTTTGAGTTCTCCAAGACTTTGAAGAGGCCCATGATAGAGAGAATTTGTCGGGTCAATCTAGTAGAGAGTGAGATGGAAGATTTTGAGAGAGTAGTTCACACCGGGGATGAGTTATATGCTTCTATTACCGATGCCCCGAGCTTAGACATGGAAGAAGTGAAGGAATTATCCATGCTTCTTGATAGCACTACCATTGAGGAGGCACATGAAGGATCATTTGAGGTTCTTGCTAAATCCACTGATAAGGAGGAGAGTTCTAAGCCTCCTCCCAAAGTAGAGTTCAAACCCCTTCCCTTCTCTCGTAAGTATGTTTTTCTTGATCATGCATGTACTTATCCTGTTATTGTCAACTCCAGTCTTGATGACATCTCTATATCAAAATTGATTGAGATATTACAGAAATATAAGATTGATGACCTTAAGGGGATTAGCCCTTCTATTGCTATGCATCGTATCCATCTCAATGATAGTAATGCCTATTCCATTGAGCACCAGAGAAGGCTAAAACCCAACCTCAAAGAGGTTGTGAAGAAGGAGATTATGAAATTGCGTGAAGCGGAAATCATCTATGCTATCTTCGATATTAAGTGGGTGAGCCCGATTCGCGTAGTTCAAAAAAAGAGAGGCATTAATATTGTGAGAATAAGAAAGGTGAAACAATTTCGACTAGAACTGTTACCGGGTGGAGGGTTTGCATTGATTACAGGAAATTAAACAAATACACCAGCAACGACCATTTCCCTCTCCCTTTCATTAATCAAATGTTGGAAAGGCTTGCTCGTCATTCACACTTTTGTTTTCTTGATGGTTATTTCGGATTTTTTCCAATCCCTATTCATCCGGATTACCAAAAGAAAATAACCATTACTTGCCCTTATGGGACATTCGCATATCGAAGGATGCCCTTTGGTTTGTGTAATACCCCATCTACTTTTCAAATGTGTATGACAACAATCTTTTCGGACATGCTGGAAGATTCGATTGAGGTCTTCATGGACGATTTTAGTGTGTGTGGTTCGTCTTTTGACACATGTCTTGTTAATCTTGAGTGTGTGTTGAAAAGGTGTCAAGAGACGAACCTTGTCCTGAATTGGGAGAAGTGTCACTTTATGGTCGAGGAGGGCATTGTCCTTGGACATAAAGTGTCAAAGAAAGGCATTGAAGTGGATCCGACAAAGGTTTTCGGTTATTGAGAAGCTTCCTCCACCGAACTCGGTGACGAGAGTTTGTGCTTTCCTTGGACATGCCGGTTTTTACGGCGTTTTATTAAGGATTTTTCTCAAATAGCCAAACCATTGACAAACCTACTTCAAAATGATGTAGATTTCGAGTTTGATGAGTCTTATATTAAGGCTTTTGAGACTTTAAAGAAGGCGCACACTTCTGCCCCCATAGGCCAAAATGATTGATTGCACCATGCAATTTAGGACGAATCCGTCCAAAGCCTCAGAAATCATCCATCCCGCCCTTCGCTATTTCATAGGATGTTGGTTTACACCATATTTCTTAAGCAAGAGGTGGGACAATTGAGGAATGAAGAACTTTTGGTTCTTTGGTTGGCCACTAATGGGGATCACCTTGGAGCCCAAATTAATTTTACCTATTTCTTCCTTCATCGGAAGCATGAAATTCGGTACGGTACTACGGTATCCGGTGATATTGTTTGTGGTGGAATGATCACCCGGATAGTGAAGTACCTCAATTTGGCACAAGACCTAGCGCACTTGGAATCAACGCCTTCTGTTGGTCAGTCCAACTTACTGGATGGTCCGACTTTGCAGCAGAGTAAATTTCTGCATAGTTTTCGATATAACTCCATCTGGCTTGTAGGTGGCAAACCCTTTTTTATGCTGATGATGAGTTTATTCGGAACCCGCCTTCTGATTGTCCTAACCGATGACGGGTTCCTCCTACCCACATTAACCCTCGGCATTGCTCCGAGATGACCCACATGCAGTCCACCACAGTGGAGAGGATACCGAGGGCTCTAAGAGCCGACCGCCGCACTCCTGTGATTGAGGCGGACGGTTCCTCTTCCTCGCAGTCATTTGATATGGCCTCTGTCATGGCCGCCATATCCCAGATGTAGGCCACTCAAGTGGCCAATCACCAGCAGGTCATGGATACTCTACGAGGAATCCGGACTGACTTAGACCATGTGTCTAGGGTGTCTTGGTGAACTCATCTCGCCCATGTCCTATCCGGACATGAGCCTCCCTTCCCTAACCACCCCCACTACCCTCCCGCATTTGACCCTCGTTAAGGGCCATTTGGGGAGCCCCTTTCCCGCCCCAACCCCTACTACCCGCCGAATTATCAAGGCGGTTATTTGGGTGAGTTCTACCCTCCTAACCCCCTCCCGATGGGGGCGATGATGGGTACGACTAGGTGCTATTTTTGAACCCCCCCTCCCCGCCCCTATTTTTGCAACTCTGAGCACAAAGTCTTGCTTAAGCTTGGGGACCTTGCATATATGCATATGTTTATGGGAGTTTGGGTTCCTAGGTGGTTAGTTGCGTGGGAGTCTATCGGTCTTTGTTGCGAGTTTGGTGATTGGTTACTTTTGATGATTCCTAATTGTTCTATTTGGTCTTACCCCCTAATCCAAATCACTCTTGTATATCTTATTTTCTTTCTTTCTTTTCTCTTTTGCTTGGTACGTTTGCATGTAAAGCTTAAATTATTTTTAGAAAAAACCAAAAAAAAATTATTATAAAAACACAAAAAGATATTCTTTTCTTACTTTATTTTCAACATTTAGGGTAGTTTAGTCGCATGCATGATATGTTGCTAAGAGTGTTCATAACTTGATTGTAATACCGTTCTTGCATTTGACTTGATAGTTTTGGAAGCTTTGTTGTGACTTTAGGTGATCTTTGAGATCGGTAACTTTTGGTAGTGTCTTTTTGAAATTAGGTGAGTTGGTTGATTGGATTACCTTGTCACTTGTGCGATGAATCTCAAAGAATGGCCACGAACCTCGTAAGACTCAATTACAACCCTCACCATTAATCGCCTAACTTGTGACTTGCATTTTAGCTCCCCTAGATTACTATGACCGAACTAAATAGAAGAATGATTTAGGGTGTTTCATTTTGCTAGAATTAGGAGCTCAAAAGCCAAAAAGCGTTTTTATACTAGCATAATTATCCGCTTCTCAACCTATCTGAGCTTTTCCATCTAATTTTTGCTTAACCCTCATAATATGTCAAGGCCAAACTTTCCTCAAACAGGAGTACATGTCTAGTTTGTGTTAAGTTGAGTTGTTTTGATACTAAGTCTTTGGTTGAAAGTAAGTTAATGTGTTTGTATAATTGCAAAAGATGAAGAAAATTGCGAAAAAAAGAGGAACAGAAAAGAAAAGAAAGAAAGAAAGCTCTTATTGATTCATTTGGATTCTTGCTGAAAGAAAATAAAGATAAAGAGCAAATTGATAAGCAAAATGAAAATATGTTCAAAAGTTGAAAATCAAAGTGAGAAAAAGAAAAAAAAGGTGGTTATGTTTGAGACTTCAAATTGAATGGGTGTTTCTAATGCACTTTACATACTCTTTTAAGTTTATTTTGATCCTCTTTCTCCCCTTTCTTCCCTCTTTCTTCTCCATTTCCTCTTATATTTCATTCAAAACTCAAATAACGGTAAGAAGGAAATAAACATACTCTTATTCTACAAAGGTTGACCTTCCTTTTTGTTCTTGGCTTTGGCACTGTTGCTAGTTACTTCAAAAGGCATATTCTTAAGGATAAATTTTTTATTTTTTGATTGGTAAGATGAATAACCTTTGGGCTGTTCTTGCACAAGGCTCTATTTAGAGGCCCAAGCACATGGAAGGAGGGGGAATGGTAAGGGGAACCCTTGCCCTGCATTTGGTGGGATTTGAACCCTTTATTATATATCTTTATACATACACTTTTGATCAAATAATTACCTTTTATAAATTTTTCTTTAAATAACTACCTTACATTTACCGAAATCTTACAAACCACTATCACTTGATGTATTTTATCCAATAATCCGTTTGGTAGGGCGCACTAATTGAGTTCTTTACTTTTTCATAATTTTGGTCCTCTCCGCTCTTTTTCCTTTACTTTATTCTGTTGTTTTCTTCTTTCACCCTGTTTACTCCTCTTCAATCACCAAACCTCCATTGTCAAATATTTTACACTAGGGGAAAAAAAGGAAGGGATGCACTGGAAGGGCTGCGTTTTATTTAAAACGCAGCCCTTCTTGTATGAAGGGCTGTTGTTTTCAATAAAACTACAGCCCTTTTAGGGAAGGGCTGCGGTTAACAAGAAAACGCAACCCTTCGTACTGTATGAAGGGCTGCGGTTTTCAGGCAAACCGCAACGCTATTAGTGAAGGGCTGCGGTTAGACAAAAAACCGCAGCCCTTCAAACACGAAGGGCTGCGGTTTTTGGTCTAACCGCAGCCCTTCAAACACGAAGGGCTGCAGTTTTTGGTCTAACCGCAGTCCTTCACTTTCCTTTTTTTTTTGATAATTAATTTGCTCGCATACAAGCAATACAGTACCCCCATTTCAATTTCCCTCCACTTAGACAAAATTCACGAGCGAAACAAAACCCCTCCCTCTCACTCACTCGCACAGCTAACCCTAACGCCCCATCACCGGAGCCCTGACGCCGGAGCACCGACCCATCTCCGGAGCCACCACATTGATGCACCACCTTGCGTACCACCCACCACGCGCAGCAGCGACCTCCACCACCACCACCACCACTACCCTTCTCTTTCTTCTCTTCTCTTCTCTTCTCTTCTCTTCTCTTCTCCACCATTTCGGTGTGGAGCTGCTCCACCACTACGCAGCGCCACCACCCACAAGCGGCAGCAACGACTACCACCACCACTGCCCTACTCTTTCTTCATTGCTCTTGGGTTTAGTCAATTTTTGCTTGTATGAATTAATCTTGTTTTTAAGTTAGTTTTGTTTTTCTTAATTGAATTAAATGATTAATGTGCAATGTGGCTTTTTTTAATTGTAGGAAGAAGAGGCTTAAGAAGGCAAATAAAGTTCCAACTATCTCTTCTCTCTTCATTGCTCATCATTGGTGTTAAGAGGTAACTAATAGTTTAATTTCGTTGTCTTTTTTGTTTGATTTGTTGATGAGACAAAGTTGTCATGTGATTCAATTTGATTAAGTTATGATAATTTATTAATATATATATATGTATTTCTTATAATGTATGTATATTTCTTGATATGAGATTGTATGAAAACGCAATGTAATTTAGCTATGAAATCTACAAGTTGTTTGAATCATCATCATATGCCTAGATACCCGTTCAAGACTTACTCATTAGGAGTAAGTCTTGAATAGTCCCCGGTTTGGGACTGTTCTTGGACGTTTGATCTCACTTAGGTGGTGAATGTGTGTCTTCTTTTCAATTCTAAGGAAAGTCTTAGCTTATCGTTTCTCTACATTATTCTCTGGGTACATATGTAGATAAGCAATTATCTACATTGTGTACTTGGAGAACTGTAGGGAAATGCTGCCGGATTTTCCTTAGAATTGAAAAGTTGGCATATATTCACTAGTGAGATTAGACGTCCAAGGATGGGTTAGGTTGGAGTGATAAGGACCTTCGGCTGCATGCATACATTTGAACATGTCACCATCTTAGCTTGCTCTATACGTGTGTGATTTGAATATGTGAATGTATGTACTTAAATAATGATTGATGCATTATATTAATTGGTTGTGTTTAATTATTAGAGGTCTGAATGAGATGGATCGTACTTGGATGTATCGTAGTCGTGAATCGATTGAGTTTGTGAATGGGGTCTCGGAATTCTGTACATATGCATTACAATATCAAGCATCCTATGGAGCAGTCGACTTTTATTGTCCTTGTGTCGATTGTAGAAATGTGAGCACGGTTAGTAGTATACATTTGCTTAGGGAGCATGTCTTTCGCCGTGGGTTTAGGCCTCAATACCACGTATGGGTTTGGCATAGTGAGCAGGGGAAGTATATAGGAAGCTCTAGAGTAATGAACGATGTATGTGAAGAAAAGAAGGATTTAGAGAATTGGAATGATGAGTTCGGGGATGAGAATTTGGATGATGAGTTTGCATATGATGATAGGGATCGGGTAGACGAGATGATACACGAGGTTGAAGATCAGTCGTGTAAACGACCTCGTATTTTTGAGTCTATGTCTGAGGCTGCTAAAAAGCCGTTGTATCCATCTTGTACAAAGTACACCAAACTTTCCGCCGTGATAACATTGTTCAACATTAAGTCGAAAGCTGGTTGGACTGACTCTAGTTTCACATCGTTGTTGGAAGTTTTAGCTGATATGCTCCCTGATGGAAATGAACTGCCTAAGTCGTATTATTATGCCTATTTTGGCCGATTCGCGTCCAATTCCTACTTATCGAGTCATTTAACCCTAAATTATTTTTGAACATGATTATATGAGGTATAATGTAACTATTGTGTAGATGTTTAGGCTTGCATCTGTTGTTGGTTGAATTTCGGGAACGAAAAGGTCATTTTAGGCCTATTTTGGCCGATTCGCGTCCAATTCCTACTTATCGAGTCATTTAACCCCAAATTATTTTTGAACATGATTATATGAGGTATAATGTAACTATTGTGTAGATTTTTAGGCTTGCATCTGTTGTTGGTTGAATTTCGGGAACGAAAAGGTCATTTTAGGCCTATTTTCGCCTTTTCGCATCCAATTCCTACTTATCGAGTCATTTAACCCCAAATTCTTTTTGAACATGATTATATGAGATATAATGTAACTATTATGTAGATTTTTAGGCTTCCATCTGTTGTTGGTTGAATTTCGGGAACGAAAAGGTCATTTTAGGCCTATTTTCGCCGATTCGCGTCATTGTTTTATATTTTTGTTCATCTACCTCCAAACTTTTGTTGCATATGCCAATATGAGGTAGAATGAAACTACATATTAGGTTTTTGTGCATAAAATTCATGTAAATGAAATTGGGAAACAAAAAGGCTTAAAGAAAAGGGGGGGAGTTGTGCGGAGGGGCAACAGGTGGGGGGGGAGGGTTGTTAGGGGCTTGGGGGGGTCGTGCGGGTGGGGGGTCGTGCGGGGAGGGGAGGGCTGGGCAGCAGTGGGGGAGGGTTGGCGGTGGCTTGGGGGGTTGCGGGGGCGGGCAAGGGTTAGTATCTACCTCTGCTAGCCCCTGCCAGCCCCCCCCCACCCCCTGCCCAGCCCCTCGCCTCCCCTCCCCTCCCCTGCACAACCCCCCCTCACTGCACAGACTCCCCCTGCCCAGTCCCTCCCCTCCCATGTACAAACCCCCCTGAACAGACCCCCATACCCAGCCCCTCCGTTCCCATGCACAAACCCCCCCTCCCTGCACATACCCCCACCCTCGCACGGACCCCCTCCCTCCCCCGCCAGACCCCCCCACCCCACCGCACGGACCCCCCCTTCCCCGCACGAGACCCCTCCCCCGCCCGGACCCCCCCCACCGCACGGACCCCCCCCCCCCGCACAGACCCCACCGCACGAGACTCCTCCCCTCCCCGCACGAGACCCCCTCCCCGCACACGGAGACCCTCCCCCCTTGTTGCAACCCCCCCCTTGGCCCTTAGCTTAGTGCCAATGTGAATTTTTTTTTATCTTCAGCTTTATGTATATTAATGCGTATATTTGTACAATTTCAGGGATATGGCGGAGGTGCATACGGATAAGAGCACGAGTGTTGAACACACTACCGAGGATGAGTCTTTCGATGCGAGAAAGGAACGGGGTAAATTTTACGCCTACTTTCGCCTTTTCGTGTCCAATTCGTACCTATCGAGTCATTTAACCCCAAATTCTTTTTGAACATGATAATATGAGATATAATGTAAGTATTGTGTAGATTTTTAGGCTTGCATTTGTTGGTTGAATTTCGGGAACGTAAATGTCATTTTAGACCTATTTTAGCCTTTTCGCTTCTAATTCTTAGATTTTGAGTAACTTAACTCCAATTTCTTTTTGAACATGATAATATGAGGTATAATATAACTAGTGTGAAGATTTTTAGGCTTGCATCTGTTGGTTGAATTTTGGGAACGAAAAGATCATTTTAGGCTTATTTTTGCCTTTTCGCGTCCAATTCGTACTTATCGAGTCATTTAGCCCTAAATTCTTTTTGAACATGATTATATGAGGTATAATGTAACTATTGTTTCGATTTTTAGGCTTGCATTTGTTATTGGTCGAATTTCGGGAACGTAAATGTGATTTTAGGCCTATTTTTGCCTTTTCGCGTCCAATTCCTATTTCTCGAGTCATTTAACTCCAATTTCTTTTTGAACATGATAATATGAGGTATAATATAACTAGTGTGTAGAGTTTTACGCTTGTATTTATTTTTGATTGAATTTCGGGAAGGTATATGTCATTTTTAGAACTATTAACTACGGTAAATGATTGAATTCTTATATTATGTGTTTATTCCTTGGTTGTTTTGCAAGGTTTATATGAATAACACACCAAGTTTGAGGGCCTTCACCATTGAGGATTTACATGAAGTTCGGGATAAGTTGGTGACCTATCTTAGTGATGATTGCTTATGATACATTTTGGTGGATTTCGCGATATAATTAGCTAGATCTACTAGTTGGTATCAATTCTATGTACACTTTTTACATTATTAAATATATATATTAAAAGTTAATTATTATGTTGAAAAACTTGTGATATATTGCAATTCGATCGTTTTTTTTTTGTGTCGAAGGGAGGTGTTGGGCGGGGGTGCCACGGTGGGGTGCAAGGTCGGGGGTCTTGGGTAGGGCTAGGGGGGGTGTGGTGGGTCTTGGGGTGGCTGGCAGAGTGGGTGGAGGGGCCGGGCGTAGGGGGGTTGGGGATGGCGGGTGGTGGGGCCGAGGTGGGGGTGGAGGGGCCGGGGGTGGGGGTGCGGGGAGTGCGGGGGCGGGGGGTGGGGTGGGGGTGCGGGGGGTGGGGTGGGGTGGTGGTGCAAGGGTGGCTGGGACTGGGGTGGGGGTGCAGAATTTTTTTTTTTTGAAAAACCCGGGTCGAAGGGGTGCGGTTTTGGGTCTAGACCGCAACCCTTCACATATAGAAGGGCTCGCGGTCTAGACCCAAAACCGCATCCCTTCATTGTGAAGGACTGCGGTTTAAAGCTGCAGCCCTTCACTTTTAGTGAAGGGCTGCTACGGAAAGGGCTGCTGGTAAAAAACGCAACCCTTCTATTTTTTTCCACTAGTGTTACATCTCATCTCACTCCGAATTTTCTAATAAAGAATTGGGTTACATGCCCAATTACTTATCCTCAAAGTCAATCTTCACTTATAGCATTGAAAAGAAGTTATTTCATGAATCTCTATTATATATGGCAACAAAGGGGAACACCAAAAAATAAAAAGCAAAAAAAGAAAAATAAAAAACATCCAATATAACTGACTCCTTAATATAACAAGCAACAAAAAACAAACAAAAAAAAACATTCCAAAAACCAGCTTGTAATTTTAAAAATGTAAACGCCCAATAAATTCCCTAATTAAGGAGGGGGGGAAACTGCAACTTAACACGCTATTTTCTCTACATCTTCAGTTCTTCCACTTCACCATCCTATTCTTGCAACTTCTACCTCTCAATTCTCTGAAAAACACAACAAAATAAACAAACCATAAATCAGAATACCATTTTTTTCACCAAGCTCAGGTAATTGCAGTGATTTGTTCATAAAAATTATTGATAAACTTCATTAGGCCTAACACAAGCCCATGTAATAGGAGAGTTTGACCACATACAAGGTTGGTAGGGTTCCATCCTAAAACTAATTGGTGATAGGTGGAGTAATCCACCAATCTATTATTAGTCATTCTCTCTCTAATTCTTCAATGTAGGACAAACTATTCTTAACTCACATGTGGGTTATACTCTTAACATTCCCCCGCATATGTGAAGCCACCTTTAATCTTGCAATCTGGATAGGTCACAACAACCTCTCTGGGCCTTCTCCAGACTTCCAACATAAGGTCAATTGGGACCCTTCTTGGGGCCATCATAATTCTGTTGGGTTTACTTGCCCCAAAAACTTTCCATCTTGCATTTCATAATGGGCCAGGATCGTCCGCTCTGAAACCATGATAAACTTTATTGGGCCTAATACAAGCGCATGCATTAGGAGATTTTGACCACATACAAGGTCGGCAGGGTTTCCATCCTAAAACCAATTGGTGATAGGTGGAGTAACCCACCAATCTATATATTAGTCATTCTCTCTCTAATTATTCAATGTGGGAAAAACTATTCCTAACTCACATGTGGGTTATACTCTTAACAATTATTCACGCTATGTTTATAAATACATCATTCATTTCCGAGTGTGAATTTTATGCTTTTTCACAAGGGTTGTAATACACAAGCCATTAGAAGCAAACATTGTTGTATGTGCAAGCAAACAATTAAAAGGTATTTCTTACTTCTCTCTCACACAATTTTTTCTATCTGTAATAAGATTTGATAGTGATTTTTGTGTATATTTTATACAACACAAAAGTAGCGAGAAAGTAAATCACTAAATTAAAAAATAATCAAACATATCTTCACTAAAAATCACTAAAAATTTTATAGTGATTTGATAGTGATTTTTGTGTATATGAGGCCTGGGCTATGCCCCGGATAAGGAAAATTTTCATTTATTAATATTATATTTTAGGATAACACTAAATATCACTTGGTCTAGTGGTTAAAACTTTAGTATATAAACCTGACGTCACGGCATCAACCCATATACTATGCAATTTTACAGTTCCTAGTTTAGGAACGCTTTTTAATATATTAGTATAAATACTACATTTTGTAATAAATATACTATTTTTACTTTTGCTAAATATACCACCAAAAATTAGTTTGAACAAAAAATAATCACAACAGTTCTGATTTAGGCGTTTCTCCTAAAGTTTTTGATGAATGGATCTCTCTTTTTCATTTATTCAAAGGCATATAAAGACTACAACCAATATTTATAATGCTCTAATCTCGGTTAGCTTTGTCTAAGCATTTTGTAAATATCGGTCATATTTGGTAAAGAGAGGTTTAGGGTAAAATTAGAGGTTTGAACTTATTTTAGAGGATTTGACTAGTCAATCCTCTAATTTGAATGTTTGGTAAAAAAGAGGTTTTAATTAGCTGATTGGGCTCAAAAAGCTAATTTTGAAAAAGTTAGAGGGAGGAGCTTTTTAACATTAAAGGTTTGGGAATGAGTGGGCCAATTACATTTATGTCCTAAAGTTGTTGAAAATTACATTAATAAACAATAAAAGGTGCAACAATAGATTATACACATGTCCTTATTGGTGATTTTACACAATTATGTAGCAATCAGCTATCAGCTACTTACCAAACACTTTTATACAAACAGCTAGTCAAATCAGTTAATACAATCAGCTATCAGCTATTAGCTAATACAATCAGCTAACAGCTATCCAATACAAACAAACAAAAAACTAAAATGAGCGGAAAGCTCAGTAACTTTACTTCAGCCCGTCAAAACGGTTTTAGTTCGTAAACGTTTTTAACATAATAAACAAACTTAGTAATTATTCGGAAAAGAATTCATCCTTTAAAATTTATCGCTGGCGTAGCTCAATCACTTAACACAAATTGCTGGCAAGTATAGGTTTTGGCAGAACATAACGTAACATAAACATAACAGAATATTTGGCCTTCTCTGGTCTTAACATAACATATATCTGAATCACTTTCCCCCACCTGTACCTTGCCCACTTTTTATCTTAGTTTATGAGCTAAGCCAACCAAAACAAATACAAAGTCCTTTTAACATATCTCTTACAAATCAAAATTCATAAACTTAAACATTTTCGAAGAATTCCAATAACAGAGCAACAATATCCTTTTATAATCATTTAATAACAATTCACAACTAACTCATCAAAAGGCATCTATAACCATGGTCATGACTATAAACGATATACAATATTAAAAATAACACACACAAACACGGGCATGTAAAATACATTTTGCTGAACATAAAGGTTACCTCAATACGACAATCACTTCAATATAAATTCAAGAACCATTGTACGCAACCTCCAAGAATCATAAACTTGATCTCATCTAAGCTTGAATCATATGCATCTCAATAGCCATTCGCTAATAAGCTACAATCTCGTTCCTCCGATTGATACTCAAAGTCCACATATATTCACCTCATAATAGTAACAATAGTTAATCACCACTTCTAATTAACTTGCACTCTACACACTAACTCTGATTTCCTCAACAATACTAATACTTCTCAACAAAAGAATCTATTTTCTTATTAAACCTCTTTTCCATAAATTATAAAACTGATTTTGGCATCATGAAAATAATTGATCTAGATACCATAATAACCATTTTTAGTAAAATAATTTGCAAACTTATTTTTTTTGCAATCAATATCAATATTTAAAAACTAGCCATTAGTGAAAGTTAATAGAAAATAAACTCATGTGGATCATATAACAATTTTTTTTTGAAAGGACGATCGCCCAAATCAATAACTTACCAAACAACCCAGAAGCCATCAAAGATCAAAACTTGGATACCAATTCGTTTTTTAAACAAAACTTAAGGGATGAGTTCTGCTAGAACCACAATCACAGCATAACAACAATAAATAGCAAAGAAGGAAACGCACCCACAACAACACCAACGCACAACAGCACCCTCACACAGGCGGCAGCAAGACCACCCAAGCATGACAAGAGCACAAGCAGCAGAATATATCACACATCAACAGCAACAAGGAGTTCATCGGAGTGCTCATAACGGCAGCTTGCGGTGGCAATATTGCCAAACAGGGTCACCTTCTTTTTTTCATACTAAATGTTTCTAGGACAAATGACAATCAACCTCTTCATTTCTTAGCTAGATCTTTCTTACCTAGATGATTCTAGCTGGTTTCATAAACAATTTTCCTTCTTATATTTCTCTAGATAATTCTAACAAGATTTTCTTAGATAGTATTTTTCAGATTATATTCAATAATAATGAGTACTATTATATTGTGAAAAGAGATAAAGCATATATGATTAGAGAGAGGTGTACCTCAAATCTTTGATTGTATATTCAGTAATTACGTATGTAAATATTTGCATCTATGCTAATGTATACATGTATGCTTTAAGAACTGAACTTTTCAAAATGAAAAAGGAGAACTGCGACTTCATAGATTGAAAATTCAACCAATTTGACTGTATATTAATATCATTTGATTACAAAAATGGCACTTAATGTAGTGATGGCTCATGGGGAACAGATGGGTAATAGAGAACAAAAAAGAGCTTCGAATGCAAGAGTATATTGTAGATAGTTGAACTTCCCCCGAATATATCCTTCACTGGAACAAAAAGATGGATTGAAGATTGAAAGAGAGGTCAACTAGGGATTTTTACTCTCTCATCTCTCCTTCTTCAAGTGTTATATGATTATGTAAATGGGGGAGTGCTTGTTGTTTGTCCTAGTTCACACCTCCTTCAAATGCTTGAGTAGAAAAGATTCAATGATCATTTCCCTAGCCTTCTATTATCTTAGAATGCATATGATGTTGTAATGGATGTCTATGATAGAGAATATGTAAATATTCTCTTCTATGTATATCAAGATATGTTTTGTGTATCTATGTAAAGTTAGTCTCATACTATTAGGTTGTAATCCTATATATTGTGATGAATGAGATCGAACCTCCTCAAGGGAGAATTACACAATCTTACATGGTATTAGAGCCTCCTTATTTTTTTCTCTCAACCCTAGCCTCTTCATTCATCCATGGCCGCCGGCGACATCTCCTCTTCGGTTAATAGCGGTGGCAACCCTCCTACTCCTCCTCCTCAGTCCACCACCACCTTCCATCCCGCTTTAGCGGTTACAAATATTATGAATTTTATTCACTTAACTCTTGATAATGAAGATGGTCAATACACCTCCTGGGTTGAACTCTTCCAAATCCATTCATGTGAACGTACTTGATCATATTGACAACACTATCCCACACCCAACCGACATTGATTCGTCCACATGGACTCGTTTGGACACCATGGTCAAGCAATGGATTTATGGTACTATATTTAAAGATCTTCTTCATACTATTATGAAAACGGGTGCGTCAGCTCGTGATCTTTGGATCGTCTTGAGGAGATTTTTCAGGATAACAAAAATACCCGTGCTGAATTTTTAGAGGATCAATTTAAAAGCACTCATCTTAAAAAAATTTCCAACGTGATTGATTATTATAAACACCTTAAACTGCTTGCTAATCAACTGTCCAACGTTGGGCATCCCATACTGAACAAAAGATGGTCCTTCAATTGATTTTGGGCTTGCCAAAAGGTGACTATGATACTTTGGCCACCATGATCCAGCAATCTGACCCCCTACCCAGTTTTAACAAGCACGATCTCAGCTTCTTTTGGAAGAAACTCGCCGGAACAAACAAGATGAACATTCTCAAACCGCTCTCGTGGTTCAACAATCTCAGCCTCCTTCCTTTATTTCCCCATCATCAACATCTCAACAACAACAATAGCCTCCGTCCCACGGTGGTGGTGGTGGCTACAACTCCGACAGAGGTGGTCGGGGTGGTTTTTCGTGGCCATGGTCCTTGGTGCGGGCGCAAGGGTCGTGGTCGTGGTGGTCGTCAACATCATCACAACACCAACAATTCACAGTATCTGCTCCTAGGTATCAAAACCAACACTGGGCTCAGCAAGTTGGGCCTCCTACTTGGCCTGCCTACGCATCTGCTTCTCCCTGGCAGCAACAATAAAGCTGGGCCACTCCCCCTTGCCCGTACCCACTGTCTGGCCCCCCTATGGCTTTGACAGATCTTGGCTCTACTTTCATTACAATGTCGCTCTAACCTCCTCCTTCCCTGCAGGCTTATACTGTTCAGTCCAATGTTACTGGCCCCCTTATGGCTTTGACAGATCTTGACTTTGCTTTCAATACAATGTCGCTCCAACCTCCTAACAACACGTGGTACATGGATACGGGTGCTTCTTCTCACCTTTCTTGTCAATCTGGTACTCTCTCTAACTTTGTTAATTTGAGCAATTCTCAATTTATATTAGTTGGTAATGGCAATCGTATTCTAATACAAGGTTATGGCAAGGCTAAAATCCCCCCTCCTCATCCTCCATTTCATCTCAAAAACGTTTTGTATGCTCCTCATATAATCACTAATATCATATCTGTTCGCAAATTCACTCATGATAATCAAGTTTCAATAGAG
Organism: Beta corolliflora; assembly: GCA_947648045.1. Taxonomy (NCBI): domain Eukaryota; kingdom Viridiplantae; phylum Streptophyta; class Magnoliopsida; order Caryophyllales; family Amaranthaceae; genus Beta; species Beta corolliflora. The sequence goes on from CANSZD010003177.1 coordinate 916,578, forward strand.
TTTGATCCTCTTGGTTTTTCAGTGAAGGATCTTCGTACGGGGACCCTTCTTACGAGGTGCAATAGTGTGGGGGTTTCTACCCTTTTTCATCATCTTCTGCTGCTCATCATCCCATATCTCTTGCTGTTGTGTCCTTTTCCACCTGACATAGTCGTCTCGGGCATCCTAGCTATCATGTCTTTAGCCTTCTTAGGAACAACGGTTTTATTGATTGTAATAAGGAACATTCTCATTCTTGTACTTCTTGTCCTCTACGCAAACACATTCGTCTTCCTTTTTCTAAATATATGAGTTGTACTACTTCTGCTTTTGATATTGTTCATGCCGATTTATGAACTTCACCTATTATGAGCAAATTTGGTCACAAATATTATCTTGTTCTTCTTGATGGCTGCACTCAATTCACGTGGGTTTATCCCCTAAAATTTAAATCTCAAGCTCTTACTTGTATATATCAATTTCACAACTATGTTTTCACTCAATTTGAGAAAAAAGGTCTTAGCATTTCAACGTGATAATGGACGTGAATTTGATAATACTCCTCTCCATGAATTAAGTGTGACTAATGGCATGACATTTCGTTTCTCTTACCCCTATACTTCATCTTAAAATGGCAAAGCCGAACGTATTATTCGTACTCTTAATAATATTGTTCGTACCCTTCGCATTCATGCTAATCTCCCTCCTTCCTTCTGGGTGCATGCTCTAGACAAGGCTGCTTATCTTTCTAACATTCTTCGCACTACCACTCTTCATCATAAAACACCTATGGAAGTTCTTTTTCACAAACTTCCCTCCTATGATCATATTCACGTGTTTGGGTGCTTATGTTATCCAAACTTATCTTCTGTTACCCCTCACAAGCTGTCCCCCCGGTCTACTCCTTGTATTTTCTTAGGCTTTCCTACTAATCATAGGGGTTACAAATGCTATGATCTCTCAACAAATAAAATCATATTGTCTCAACATGTTACATTTGTTGAAAATGAATTTCCCTTACATAATCTTACAAAATTCACCTCCAATGATTATGATTTCCTTGTTACGAATGATGATTCATCTTTTCTCTCTCAAATGATGGCCCAGACACCTCAAATCCCTTCTGCCCCTGTGGACTAGCAGCCACTTGGGCCCACATCTCCTTCTCCAGGTCCACTTCTTACTCCCTCATCTGATCTGTCATCCACAACATCAGTGCCCTCCCCTACCAACCCCATATCTTCGGCCCAACCCATTACTTCCCCTCATGCGGCGCCTTCCTCTCATACTTCCTCACCTAACATATCCAGCCCATCCACCATACAACTTGGGTCCCTCCCTCCCAGTCCAGTACTCCTCCCCCCTACACGCATGGCTACCCGTGCTAGTAACGGTATTTTTAAACCAAAAATTCAGTTCAACTTATCTGCTCAAATTATTTCTCCTTTACCCAAAAATCCCAAACAAGCTATCCTTGACTAATTGGAATACTGCCATGACTGACAAATATAATACTCTTATTAACCAGGATAGATGGGATCTTGTTCCTCGCCCTAAGGGGTGAATGTTATTAGATCATAAGTACAGGGAAAATGGGGATTTGGAGAGACATAAGGCTCGGCTTGTAGCCAATGGCACGTCGCAACAGGTGGGTCTTGATTGTTATGCCACTTTTAGTTCTGTTGTGAAACCCGCCACTATTCGCACAGTTCTGAGTATTGATATGGGTTGAAACTGGCCTATTCACCAACTTGTGTCAAAAATGCTTTTGTACATGGTGACTTGAAGGAAATAGTTTATATGCATCAACCTCCGGGTATTGTTGATCCCTCAGCTCCTCATCATGTATGCCTCCTTCGCAAGTCTCTCTATGGTCTTAAACAAGCCCCCCCGGACCTAATATCAGTGATTTGCTGCCTTTCTCATTCATATTGGTTTCACGTGCAGCAAAAGTGACCCATCTCTCTTTATTTATCGTCATGGCCATGACACTACTTATCTTCTCATATATGTTGATGACATTGTGTTGACTACATCTACAGATCACTTGAAGTATCGACTCATTGCCATCCTTGAGTCTGAGTTCTCCATGACTGATTTGGGTAAGCTGAGTTTTTTTCGGCATCTCTGTCACTCGCACTCCCAGGCATGTTTTTGTGTCAGAAAAAGTATGCTCAGGAAATTGTTTCCCATGCCAAAATGAGTAACTGCAAACCTGTCTCTACACCTGTGGATTCCAAATCCAAACTTAGTGCTCATGATGGGGACCATGTTCTTCATCCCACCTTGTATCGCAGCCTTGTTGGGGCCCTTCAGTACCTCACTTTCACTCGACCTGATATAACATATGTCATTCAGCAGGTTTATCTTTTCATGCATGCTCCTAAGGAGCCTCATTTTAATGCCCTTAAACGTATTATTCGGTATGTTCAAGGCACTTTGGACTATGGCTTACATCTATATCCTTCTGCTCCTACTCAATTAATCACTTATACTGATACTGATTGGGGTGGTTGTCCTGACACCCGCCGCTCTACTTCTGGGTACTGTATTTTCTTGGGTGATAATATTGTCTCCTAGTCCTCTAAAGGGCAGGCTACTTTATCTCGTTCGAGTACAGAGGCCGAGTATCGCAGAGTTGCTAATGTTGTTGCTGAAACTTGTTGGCTCCGTAATCTAATTCTGGAACTTTATTGTCCACTTTCCAGGGCCACTCTTGTCTATTGTGATAACGTCTCTACGGTGTATTTATCTCAAAATCATGTCCAGTATCAACGTACTAAACATGTGGAGTTAGACATTCACTTTGTACGCGATAAGGTAGCTCTTGGGCATGTTCGGGTTCTTCATGTTCCTACTTCCTTCTGCTTATCAGTATGCTGACATTTTCACTAAAGGCCTTCCTAGGCAACTCTTTCTTGATTTTAGATCCAATCTGAGCGTCCGACCTCCTGCCGCTCCGACTGCGGTAGTGTGATAAAGAATAAATCTTACAAACACAAGAGTTGTTTCTTCTCCTCTTCCTAAAGGTCTTGGCCTTTCTACTGACATTGGTGAAGTGCTAGAAGAACCAGAAATTTACCGAAAGCTTATAGGCAGATTGTTATATTTGAATATAACAAGGCCTGATCTATCCTATGCTACACAACATCTAAGCCAGTTTCTGAGTTGTCCAAGGAAGCCTCACCTTCAAGTTGCATTATATGTTGTTAGATATTTGAAGAGTACAATAAATATGGGTTTGTTCTATTCTACCAGTAGTGATTTGAAGTTAACAGCATATAGTGATGCAGATTGGAGTTCATGCATGTTCAGCAGTAGTTCACTTAGTGCCTATTGTATTTTTCTTGGTTCACATTTGGTCTCATGGAAAACTAAAAAACATAAAACAGTCAGCAAATCCTCTGCTTCAGAACTTGTTTGGGTGGAAGGCTTGCTTCAAGATTTAAATGTTAATGTTCCTCTTCCTATTTATATGCATTGTGATAACACAACTGCCCAACATATTGCGCAGAACCCAGTCTTTCATGAAAGGACAAAGCATCTCAAAAGAGTATGTCATTATGTAAGGGAACAAGTTGAAGCTGGTTTTATACAAACTGCTAATGTTTCTAGTTCTCTACAGTTGGCAGATCTGCTCACAAAGCCTCTCTCTGGACCACAACATCTTTTGTTAGCTTCCAAGCTTGGTCTTGTTGATTGTTCACAAGTCCAACTTGAAGGGGGATATGAAGACTATCCTTCTGTAATTAGTAATAAGTTGTAGGTCTTAGTTTTTTGTTATTGCTGTCATAACAAACTCTACTATAAATAGTTGCTACTTAGCTTTGTAAGAACTAACTCACTCATTTTCATCTTTACTGCAATATACATTTCTTCTGGTCTTCTCTCTAGAATGAGAATTGAGTTTGCTTAATTCACAAAAACTAACCTTTCTGACGAAAAGTTTGTGAACGACATTGGAAATCATTGAATTCGTAAGATTGAATGTTCAATGAAATAGGGCTAAATCCACTTTGGTGAAGGGGTGGTGTTTTGTGGTCTAATGGTGGATCTTGATGTAGCTAAATTCGCCCCATGGCTGAAGTTGGATCCCACAGCATCAAGGTAGCCACTCAAATAAGGAAGTCCTAAGCTTTGTGCTTTACAAAAATTAGTCAAGTAGTTTAGTTGAAAAATAACTCATGCAATAACAAAATTTGGGAAATGATATGGATAGGAGCAATCTTTTCAACAAATGATGATATGATATATAATGTGGATTTTTTTATTTGCTTACATAATTTCAACACGGAAGTGTTCGCCGATTTGATTATATGATATACAATATGGATCTTTAATTTGCTTACAGAATTATAACACGTAAGTATATAAAAAATGTATTGAGCACAAATTTAATGAGCTTTAAATATTTCTTTTTGGACCTTGGCTTATCATTCATATGATTTGTTCATACTCAGTTCGTTAGCATTTCGAGCTCAAAGGGCAAGCTTGATCCAATTGGAGTTTAAGTGAAACAATTGAAAAACAAAAAATTACAAAGTAATGACAACTGTGTTATCGAGAGTAGCAATGAATATATGGAGTTGTTCAGAAAGTGGAGCAGGATATAAGTTTAAGTTTTTTGTTATTTTAGCAGCTTGGAGCAGGATATTAATAATACTTCCTGCTAAGCTTACACATACAGACAAGTGAAACCGTGTAATCTTGGATCTAAAATGGATTTAATGATGCAAACAAATTAAGAGATATAGTAGAACATTATCTGTTCCATAAAAAAAAATTAAGATGAAGGTATGCTCACTTATAGAGGACATCTTCAATGCAATATTAGTTTGCACATTATATTGTACTTTTAAGTTTTTTTTTTAAAAAACTTTTTCTAATAAAGTATTTATAACTTTTAATTATATAAAAATAAAAATAATTACAGTATATATAAAAATACTCGAGCAAGATAGCGGTTAAATATGTTTTCTTTTATCACATAAAAAGTAGCAAGCACAGTCAAAGTTAGACTTGTACTTCAAAAGGAAACAAGAGTATTAATTTGTCTTCATTCCCAATTACTAACGAGAGGTTTTCTAGAAGAACTTTGAGGGAGAATAGGGTGAGGTTTGGAAAGATTAAAGAATATACAAAATGTATGGTGTTTTAGTATGTTTTAAGTTATAAAGAACTTTGAGTTTCTCATTAGAATGTAGGTCTTTTAATAATTAAGTACATAGAGCGTAAGATTTTTCTTCAAAAGAATAAAATCATAGAAGTTGCTTAATATTGACACTTGTATAAATGATGATAGAAGTTTCTTCATAATTGTCGTTCAATACATAATTCCACTAGCTTATCAGTTATCACCTCATCATCCAAATTAATGCTACAAGGTAGATTTTGGACTAAGTGACAGAAATGAGATAAGGAAACGCAAATGATTCAAAGTACCAAAAATAAAAACATTACCAATGAAATCAATGATAAGGCGGCCATCGCAATATCTGCCAGCAGGGGAGTGGAAGAAGGTCTCGCCGTGCGGCGGGCCGGCCTGCCCGAACGTGGCGGAGAAGCCACCAGTGTCTGAGTTAGAGTCGCCAAAGTTGAAAATGGCTGGAAATTTTGTTGGAACATTTATAGTGTAATGGGTTTTACAAGCTCATATGGTTCTATACTAGAAGAGGAGGAGGTCTAGTATGCTAAGATTAGAATGCACAAAATCACGTGGAGCAATCAAGCAAAACAGAAGGTTGATCGCGGGTCGCGACCAGTGCACTTTCGCGACTCGCGATCTGTATCGCGGGTCGCGACGTGTATTCTGTTTTGGGGCGTGAAATTTTGCGTGGACGGTTTATAACCGTTGTGTTGTTTACGTTATCCTTTTAATGATGATTAAGGATTCTTAATCAGGGGATTACAGGGTGTAACAGCTCTAATCTATGAGGGAATATGATATATAGTGTTCTTCACAAACTTCAAACTTAAAGTTCTTGTTGATTCACGTATAAGATCATCTTGTGAATTGTTTTCTCCATTGTATCTCATTAGTTATTTCGTGTTAACCCGATGATCCTAGAGGGGCGAAATTAAACTAATAGGAAAGCGTAGTTTCCGTGCCTTGGAGTGGTATATCCGGTTCCCTTGTTTGATCACACATCTAACAATCTATTAGTTTAATTTCTTTCTTTTCGGATATGGCTCAATCACTCAATGACATGACTATGAACATCCAAAAGTTGGACAAGTTTGAGGGGGTGGGTTATCGAAGATGGCAAAAGAAGATGCACTTCTTGTTGACAACTTTGAATGTGGTGTATGTTCTTTCAACACCCATGCCACCATTCCCGAAAGATGGAGAGGAAGAGTCCGTGGAGACTACAAGGAAGAGAACAAAGTGGGAGAATGATGACTACATTTGCCGGGGTCACATCCTCAACTCTCTTACCGACCCTTTGTTCGATCTTTACCAAAATGTGGAGAGTGCAAAGGAACTTTGGGATGCTCTTGAGGCCAAGTATATTTCGGAAGATGCTTCAAGTAAGAAATTTCTTGTTAGTAATTTTAATTCATTTAAAATGACTAATGATCGGCCTATTATAGAGCAATTTCATGAAGTTCATCATATTTTGAACCAAATAAGATCACATGGTATGGTGATGGATGAGGCTATTGCGGTTGCCTCAATCATTGATAAATTACCACATTATTGGAAAGAAACTAAGTATTCCTTGAAACATAAGAAGGAAGATATGTCCATAGAGCAATTAGGAACTCATCTTCGTATTGAAGAGAGTATCCGGGTTCAAGATGGGGTTAAGGATACTACTCCTAGTATTCCTAAGTCTACCGTGAATATGGTAGAGGTTGGTGTGTGGGACCAAGAAATCCAACAATAACAACTCTAAAACCAACTTTGCAAATAAGAAGAGGAAGACCCTCACTTGTTGGGTATGCAATGGACCTCATCTCAAGAGGGATTGTCCTTCTAAGAAGAAGAAGACAAAGAATGGACAGCCTAGTGTTGTTCAAAACCAAGGTAAAGTTGCACATGAAAATGTAATTGAAGAAATGAATTTTGTGGCTATGATTTCTGAAATTATGTTTGTGCAGGTTGATGATTCTTGGTGGATAGATTCGGGGGCCTCTAGACATGTGTGCAATAATAAGCACTTCTTCAAGTCTTTGGAAGAATTGGATGATGATCCAATCTTGTATATGGGGAATGTTTCTACGGTAAAGGCCAAGGGTATAGGCCAAGTAGAATTGTTGTTAACCTCGGGAAAGACTTTAACTCTCCGGGATGTTGTTTATGTACCGGAAGTTAGGAAGAATCTTGTGCCGGGATGTCTTTTGAATAAATTTGGTTTTAAAGTTGTATTTGAATCGGATAAGTTTATTGTTTCCAAGGGTGGTATTTTTGTTGGACAAGGATTTTATTGTAATGGGATGTTTAAATTTAGTATTAATAATGCAATTGATACTAGTTCTATTTACATGCTTGATGTTTCTTCTCTATGGCACAATCGTTTATGTCATGTGAACTATCGTAGATTATATGATATGTCTAAGCTAGGTTTAATACCTTCTTTTGATTTAAAGTTAGAGAAGTGTAAGACATTCATGCTAAATAAGATTACAAAAAATCCTTATCCTAGTGTGACTAGACAAACGGTATTGCTTGAATTGGTGCATAGTGACTTGTGTGACTTTCATAGTTCACCTTTTTTAGGAAATAAAAAATATATTGTGACTTTTATTGATGATTATTTAAGGTTTTGTTACATATATTTATTATTTACTAAAGATGAAGCATTAGAAAAGTTTAAGATTTTTAAGACCGAAGTGGAACTTCAACTTAATGAAAAAGTTAAAAGACTTCGGACGGATAGGGGTGGTGAATACTATAATCCTAGCTATTTTAGTTCCATTGGTGTAATTCATGAAACAACCGCCCCATACTCACCTCAAAGTAATGGTATAGCGGAAAGGAAAAATAGGGTTCTAAAAGAAATGGTTAACACCATGCTTTCTAATTCGAGTCTAAATGACGGTTTTTGGGGTGATGCAATTTTAACTGCATGTTATATATTAAATCGAGTTCCTAATAAGAGGAATAAGACTACCCCTTATGAACTTTGGTGTAACAAAAAGCCTAATCTCAATTACCTTAAGGTATGGGGTTGTAGGGCAATTGTCAAATTGACGGAACCTAAAAGGAAAACTTTAGGTGAAAAAGGAATTGATTACATTTTTATAGGCTATGCGGTACATAGCAAAGCCTATAGGTTTTATGTCATTGAGCCAAATGATTTTGTCTCTATCCATACTGTGATAGAGTCAAGGGATGCAATATTTGATGAGACTCGATTCTCATCGATTCCAAGACCAAAGGACATGATACCTAGTACTAGTTCCAATGTTGTGTATGACATTAACAATGATCATGATACTACAACACCGGAAATTAGGAAGAGTAAAAGAATTAGAAAAGAGAAATCTTTTGGACCGGATTTTCAACTATATTTTGTTGAAGGGTCAAGGGAGTCGATTGTGACTCAAATTTCAAATTTCATAAGTCTTTGATAAGTGCTCAATTGTAGGAGCATGTGCGTAAAGATTTACCTATATAAGTTAGAGGTTTGGCCGCTTCACCAAGTCTAAGGCTTGACTTGGAATGCTTATGAATGGATATGGACACCAATGCGTCATAGGTGTCGGAGGTTAAGAACTAAGTTTATGCTTATGTGTATTAGTATCTTCAATGATTTGTGGTGGTTATATGATTCAAAGTTTTGTCTATCATTATGATCGAAATTGTTGTAAAGTTACTTTTACTAAGTGGAGATTCAATCGTAAGATATTTCCATGATGCATGAGCATATTTTGTTTGTGATTTATAGCAAGTTGGAAAACTTTTCAACATTACCCTATAAATGGGAGGAGGATTGTTGGAACATTTATAGTGTAATGGGATTTATAAGCTCATATGGTTCTATACTAGAAGAGGAGGAGGTCTAGTATGCTAAGATTAGAATGCACAAAATCACGTGGAGCAATCAAGCAAAACAGAAGGTTGGTCGCGGGTCGCGACCAGTGCACTTTCGCGACTCGCGATCTGTATCGCGGGTCGCGACGTGTATTCTGTTTTGGGGCGTGAAATTTTACGTGGACGGTTTATAACCGTTGTGTTGTTTACGTTATCCTTTTAATGACGATTAAGGATTCTTAATCAGGGGATTAAAGGGTGTAACAGCTCTAATCTATGAGGGAATATGATATATGACCCTTGTCATTCATATGAGGGGGATATAGAAAATCAGTTTTTGATATTCTAAACTTCTTGCTTTGCTTGAGAGAAACCTAGCTATTTTCTCTCTAGTGTTCTTCACAAACTTCAAACTTAAAGTTCTTGTTTATTCACATAGAAGATCATCTTGTGAATTGTTTTCTCCATTGTATCTCATTAGTTATTTCGTGTTAACCCGGTGATCCTAGAGGGGCGAAATTAAAATAATAGAGTGGTATATCCGGTTCCCTTATTTGATCACACATCTAACAAATTTGCATTCTCCTAATGTGTTTTGGTGTACTAGCCACTACTACTAGAGTTGATGCAAATGCTAGTAGTAGCACTATTATCTTACCACACTTCATAAGTAAAAACGTGTGATTATTAACTTGCTAAAAAGAGAGGAAGAGTTAAGCTGTGGTCTTCGTCAGTCACTACTCACTTGTGTGTTTGTGTGGTTAAGTCTAGAGTCTATATAATGTGAAGGGGTCCAAAAGGGAGGGCGAAGAGTGTGAATTCGTCCAAGATATTATTAGGAGATGATAATCATTTTTAAGTAGATTCACCGACAAATATTAGTATTCGTGTATTTTTGTGCTTTTTTTTTTTTTGTTTGATTCGGTAATTAACTGGCCCAAGCAGGGTCAGCCCTCATGAGTTGGGGGTAAGAAGGGAGATCCTAACCCATAAGGAAACTTCCAAAGACTGGAAACTGGGGATTTATACCCAGAAGCAAATATTTACACAAACTCCCCAAATTGGGGTTGATGAGAGTTGAACACCTGACCATGAGGTTGGGAGGTGGGAGCTCCAACCATTGGGCTCCCACATTACAAAACTCTTGTGATGGAAGCATGATGGATATTATTGTACGTGCCCATGTGATTGAAAAGGAGAATTCACGTATTAAATAACAGATTAAATTGCAAATTTAAGATATATATAATCATAAAATATAACAATAATAAAAATAAGTAAAAATGGAGAATGTATCTTTTTTTTTTGAAAGGAAGTATATGATACTACCTTTTTTTGAGAAATACATACTTGAGTTTTAAGATTTATAGTATTTTAGAAGACGTTTGTGTTTCATAAAATTCTTGTCAGGCCTCCACCTTACTTGGTTTGAGGATGGTATGACATTACCTAAACTAATGATTTCATTTATTGTACTTAACTTGAAAATTTATTAATATAGATTTTTTTATTAAAAGAGATGGTAATTTCATTCCTTTAGTTTTTTTACTCGATTGATCTAAGACGACTGATTTTGCAATATTCAAATTAATTCTATATTTCATCTACAATCTTTTTCAATTGATATAGGTGAACACCCGTACATTGAATGGGAGCTAAAAACTAGTTTGTAGAAACCAAAAAAAAAAACATATGTGTCATATTAGGTGAATTTAAAACTATAGTGTCATATTTCCCATCAATTTTCTTATGCCGCATTTTATCCCAAACAAAAAAGATTAAAGTGTTCTAAATACAGCAGTAAAAAGTACAAGTGAGATAAACAATATATACAATTTACAAGAAGCAATTATGTGAATAATCAGATAACAGTAAATATGACTCCATGGCCCAATGGATAAGGCGCTGGTCTACGGAACGAGAGATTCTGGGTTCGATCCCCAGTGGAGTCGGTATATTTTTTCTTATATATGAATGTGCTCCATTCTTTTTTTGCTCCCTTCACTGCTGGGATCATATGTTAGCATTGAGTTGGAACTTGGAAGGATTGGTTGAAATGGGAGCTCATGCAGCTTACAGGGTTTCCACCAGGACATTTCAATCCCAAAATCACAAAATGGTACACATTAACTCATTAAGTGAAAGAGTAATAAAAACCCAGCCCGAACAAATTTCAGGAAATAGATACAAATATCATACTGTGCTAAAGCTATAAGATGAAGATGCATGCAATGGGGTGAATGGGTAGAGCATCATCGATAAATGCCTGTCCTCTGTCCTCAACTATTTCACTCTATTCTCCTCGCGCTCTTTCTCACCTTTACTCCGGTCAATGCATCGATTACCACAAGTGAATTCTAAGGTTGCATTCTCTTCACCCGAATTCAACTAAACTTATCTGAATTGAACTAATTTGAATTGTATATGCAATTCTCTTTCTACGAAAAATATAACAATCAAATTACTATCAAAAGGAACAAGACAGATAAGACAATATATGGACTTAGTAATCACATTCCTACGCATGAAGAGATCTGGGTGTTGGAGCTATAAATGGAAGAAAAGTGGAGAGGGTGAGGGGGATAAAAAGATTTCATGTTTAATCACGACGATGCTTTCAAGTCGATTTCCAATTATAAAATTTAAAGAGAAGACTTTGTACATAATCCAGTGAGGGATGTAGGAGGATCAGTATGAGATCCGTCCAAAATCCGGTTTGCAACCCATCGATTGGCAGCCTCGGCGTAATGTATGCTGTCCCAACTTATATATTTGGATGGATTCTCGCAAGGAGTTGCATAAACTGCAGTCCCATTCACTGTTTCTTTGTTCCAACAATGCAAGCGAGGATTACCAACGTGCTTGCAGCAGTAACAAGCGGATTGATAAATCCTGCAATCACCATCAATCCACATGATATTAGCTAATAATTTGATAAGATGACCATGACTTGTTATACGTTCTATAGAATCAAGAGTATTGTCGCGTGTGTATTCATGGCATGCTTAAAATGCATATCACGGGGTTGTTTTGGGGATCTAGGGCTTTTATAAGGGGATGTTCCATATATTTTGGGGGAATATGCAGGCATTTCGATTTAGTGGGGCTGTGACATGCAAAATTTGTAAAGTACTTTTATTAACAGGGAAGTTTCTCATGAGAAAACAAGGTATGCTTGATACGAGTCTCACCATGTTTTTTTTGATTCACTACTAATAAGGGAAAATTTAGCTGAGTAAATGTCAACATAAACAAGAAGGGAATCATGGAGTTCAGTCCGTAGTTCAGAAATTCTATCTTTGAGCTGCCTGTTGAACTCTTTCGCCACCTCATTATAAGACTTCACACAACCAGCTTCGTCAACATTTTCAGGCTTTGGAGGATGTTTCGCTAGCAAATATGGCAAGCAACCAATAGGACCGGTGTTATGTATCCAGAATGTCCTTGCTCCTTGGTCATAAGGTTTCTGACAGAATGAGGAAGCAAGAGTAAGTTCCACATCAGTACTGTAAGAATCAAAGTATGCCGCTGTTGAGGCCAGTAAGCAGCAAAAGAATTCCAGCTCAACAAGGTCATGCTTTTGGACCATTAAGACTAATCATGACAACAGTGCGTAAGAAGTGTAAGAATGTCAAACTCTAAAATACAACCAAAACAAGAAATACATAACGAAACCATATTAACTCCAGAAACTTGAACCTTAGCTCAAATATCCCTAGACGGTCATCAGAGACTGAGAGTCGAAAGGGTTGAATTTGTGAGGGACACAGTTGGAGGAGCAGAAAAAAGGAGGGGAAATTATTCTTTCTGAGAATGCTTGAACTGGAAAAAAAAAACCAAGACCTCCAACTTGTTATAATCCGCAAAATGGGTTCTCCACCATTAACTAGTCTACATAGACTCGTAGAGTTCTTGCAGCAAAGCACAAAAAAGATATAATATAAGATGTTTAATTGACATATTATTGCAAGACTCTGACAGGTCTACCTGGTATAGTACCACTACACAGGCACAGACAAAATTCCAATTCCAAGGAAGAATCAAGAGAGCTATCATTATCAAAGCTAAATGCAGCTAAAGTTTGGGATTTGTTTTATATGACCTTTAAGCCCATATTAAGCCCACATTTCTACAAACGAATAACGAAATTACACTTATCTATCTTGCAGTCACCTTTATTGCCAATGCAAACTGAGTTATGAGCACAGGAATAGATTTACGGGCTTCGTCCTCTGTCATCGTTGATAATGCATGATGAATGTCATTTTGCCCAATATCGAATGCATATAATGCGTTTGAGAAATCTTCAGGTCTTGGCAAGCGACCTTTTGGATTATCTGGGAATCAGAAAGCCAGAAAGCTGAAGCACAATTAAAAATGTAAAGCTTCAATGACTTTTCTTTGAACTAGAAAACAATTTTTTCCATGCAATCCAATAAGACCTTGTTCATATAGCTCGCTAGTTCGCTCTTTAACTCTTCATACTGCAAAAGCTGAACATCAAGCGAAAGAGGATTAAGACCACTTCCATACAACTTCCCGTCAACATGTTGAATAGTAGTCCCACTAGCAGCAAAATCTGCTCCATGCTGAAAGTTTGCTTGGAGAGCATCCAAGTATGCGCTCAAATACGGAATGCCCAACTTCTCAGCTGCAAGGATTACAAGGCAACAGGCCCGTTCCTGAGATATTGGAGGCCCTGGGGCGAAGTAAGAAATATGGGCCCTTCCCAATATCAACTACACATATATTGATTTAAAGATAATAATGATCAAAGTTCGAATATGGTTTTTTAGCTCATAAAATCTGGATTCATTTTGGTTGACATCTTTCTATAAGATACCCACTGAATTAATGGTTATATTTTATGACTTGTCTTCCTAAATTAAGTCATATCTTGCTTCTTAAATTTATCACGTCATCCTCTACATCGAGTTGTCAGTTCAAGTATGGGATTTGGATTACAAAATTAGCGCTTTGTCCTTTTAGACTACTTAATATTTTTCTAGGTTTGAATTGTGAAAAAAGAAAAGGCAATAACATAACTCCTCCCTTTTTTAACAATTCCACTTTAACTTTTGCATTTTTACCAACGCATTAGTTTATTAACATCTAATATCTTTGACTATCTTACTTTAATGATGGTACAATTCTCGTAAAATATAATATTTTGAATGTACACATCAAGATAATTTTAATAGCATTTTATGATAACATTTGTTCTTATTAATTAGTAACTTTATTGTCGAAGTAGAGTAAAATGAACAATGTAAACGTAAAAAGTGAATTATATAATATCGAAGGGGGTATGAAATAGCAAAAGGGACATAGTTAGTACTCTATATGAGAAGGAAAAATAAAACACTTACTAAAGATTAGGTAGCCAATTTAAAGTCATTGATAACAAAAGAAAACCAAAAAAGAAAAATATAGAAATTGTAACTATTTAAAATCATTGGAAACAAAAGAAAACCAAAAAAAGAAAGCCAAAAAATAAAAAATAGAAAGCTGGGAAAAAAAGTTTTACTGGGATTCGAACCAGGGATGCGAAAATGCTATGGCATAAGTATGTCAATCAGTTAACCAAAGAGCTAACACTGTATACTTGGTAATTGTACTGCATGCGGGTTAATTTATCTAAGTCAGAAATTGCAAAACCAGCACCTTGAGCCTTTTCTCCCTGGGCCGTGGGCGGGCGCCCCTCCTGTCCAGGCTCAGGCAACATAAGAAGGAGTTGATTCATCATATAATAGACAGTCAAATGCTTTTAGTTTCCTTGTCATGTGACAGTATTGGCACCAAATTTCAGTCGGCTACTTCAATATTACAGTCGTTAAAGGTAATGGTGTACTTTTTTTTGAGAAATCACATTATAATCATCATTTGATATCAAGACCGATTTAGATCAGCACTTCAATAAGGAGACAGTAATATTAAAGACTATAAAAAGGTGAAGACAATTAGCCCATAAACTCCATGATTGGAGAAAAACATGTACATCATAACATCGAAATGAGTTCAAAACCAACTCACCAATAAAATCAACAATTAAGCGCCCATCACAATACCTCCCAGAAGGTTTACCTAAAATGAGATACCATTTGGATATGGAACACGTCCAAATGCAGCTGAGACACATCCAGTATCCGAATTAGAGTCACCAAAGTTGTAAATGACAGGAATTTGACATCCTTCTGATGACTCAATCACCTGTTTGCTTGGTTGTCCAAGAGATAAATACAATATAAACCCAGCAATTAGAACAAAGCCAACTGCCACTACTTGGAGCCGGTATTTCAGTCACAAAACAACCTTAAAACTCCTACTTATACTAAGGGAATTCCACCAACTCATCATCATATCAAAACCTTTTTTGATTCAGGCATTTCACCAAACATGTAACACTCAATATAATGAAAAGCAGTTCTCTTCAGCTCTCGTAGCTCCTACACCAGAACAGCTAAATTTTTCTGCACTTCAAACTACTTTCTCTTTCAGGCATTTCATCAAACATGTAATGCTCAAGATAAAACTCTAATTAAACTTCAACAAAGATCAGAATTTCTCAGCAAATACTACTCCAAAAGCAGAATAACCAATATCCAGCTATACCCATTTCAGTTATTACCCAATGAACAAAAGCTTAATAAATTGAAGCTTATTTTTATCAACGGTTATACCCAAAATAGTGAATGAATAATCAAGGAAAAATGGTTTCTGGGAATAACATCATACCTTATTGCCATCGACGGTTATAGCCAAACTCAAAGTGATTGAGGATCATGTTGTTGAGTTAGATGATAAATGTGATCTTACATATTGTCATCAACGGTTTTACAGATGGGATCTAAGATAGATGATGAAAATGGTTGGCAAGAAGTCAATTTGGTCGGCTAATATTTTAACATCAGAATTTAGGAGGGAGTTCTACATCAGTACATTGAGTCATTGACATACTCGAAGGGAAAATTGCTGATTACTACTTTACTAGAGTCAAATGCCGACCCGATCTGGCTCGAGAAATTTTACACACCCAAACTTGACCCAAACTTAACTCGTAATCGAGTTGACCCGAAAAATGTTTATTAGAACCCGATCACACCCAAATCGAGTAGACCCAAACTAGATTTAACCTGATCTCAACCCGACCTTATCTTGACTCGACCTAATTCCCATTCTCCACCCAACCCTCGAAGTTTTTATTTCAAGTGGTAGGAAAAAGGCGGCTACTTTGTTTAAGCCCATTTAGGACATATACGCATATAGTATCGACTAAACATCTATCAAAAACATCGGGAAGCACATGTTTTATTTATTTGAATGGTAAATGTCCTAGTCTAAGATGCACGACTTAAGCGAGAATCAGATCGAGAAGAAAGAGCCACAAAGAACCATTTTTAGAAGAATCACCGTGGTATCGCTATTGACATAGAAGAGCCACGACTTCCAATTTGCAGAGCTATTTCCTTTTGGAGGGCTCTGTAGAACACATGAATCCAAATGTGAATGTCACATTATTCTGATGCATATCAGCCTGAGAGTTTAGGAAACCGGAGATGAGATTAAAGTGAAAATCGAGCACATATAACACATCTTGTAAAGTTATATGAGAATTTAACTTCACCAACCCAGATATGAGTGGTAAGGATTTTTCCTACCATCGGGGGCGGTAATAGAATTATCTTCATGTTGTAGTGGTTTGTATGAGACAAATAAGGATAAATCATGACAAATGTGGTCACGTGGCACCAGCGTGATGATCCATCCTTTGTGAATGAGGAAAACAGCATATTTTACTCCTGCAAAATATGCAGACGGCTGAAAACATTCGGCTTACGTAGAAGACGAAAAGCAGCTTAAATTGTGTGGTTTGCCAAGAATATTCGAAAAGTTGTGTGTATTGTTCCTTTGTAAAGCTCGGAGATACTTGAGATCGAAGAAGATATCATTGTTCTCGTCTCCCTTGCACTAGATAGGCTCAAACAACCTTCTTTGATGAGAACCTTTGTTGTCTGAGAGGAAAACCATGGATCTTAAAGCACCCATCCATTGTATGACCACTCATTTTTGCGAGAATTCACAAAAAAAATGTGAGTTTCTTTTGTTGCTGTAAGTTGTCTTCCATTGTATCTATCATTATTCCATTGTAACTTTTGAGAAGAATTATAACCAGGTGTAAGTTCATAATGGCAAGAACTGGCAGACAGCGGGGGAGGTTTATAAACTACCGATGATGCGAAAAAACTTTCCGTCCCCATCGGCCCAAAAGCCATGTGCTCTACGAATGACTAATTTCACTCGGCTTCTTATGTTTTGCTCCTCTTCTTGAATGATTCTATAAGCAGGCGTATAGTAGGAAAGAGGTTGCATCATCGACACATTACTCCTAACTTGCTTGTATCCATCTTTAAGTTTCATCGAAGCTGTATAAAAGTGATTTGGTCTTGTTGAATTTTGAGAAACTTAGAAGTGAAGGGAACAAGAACAACCACCACACTCACAGCTAGGGAAGGGGATTAAGATGTCTAAGTGATCCCACGGCAGACTTTCATTTTGTGAA